>CABFVX010000419.1:156079-211024 GCA_902151425.1 Timema shepardi
GTCTCAGAAGGACATTCCTCTGTATACTCCGAACAGCCCTAGCCGGCACTACGTTGTTCAGTCTGTGCGCCCAGACGCACGCTCCATAGCCAACAAAAGAGAGAAGGATCACTTGGTGGTATGTCTTTATTATCCGCATGGGCAGGTGGAACCTCCTCTGACCAATGCTTATAAACTTATTCATGACCCACTGAGCTCTCCCCATCACTTCCTCTATATGTGCCGTGAAGTTTCTGTTCTCATCAAGAGTGACTCCCAGGTATCTGACCGTTTGGCTCCTTCTCAAGTTCTTCCCCTCAATCTTTATTGCTGGATTCCGCATCATTTTTCCCTTAAACAGCATGAAAGTCGTCTTCGCCGGTGCCATCTTCAGTTTGACACTTTTGCACCACCTTACTAGCCCTTCTAGCACTCTATTAGATCTTTCTTCCAGGCTCCTCCTTGAATTACCTTCTACCACTACTAGAAGGTCGTCCTCGAAGGCGACCACCCCATGCATTTCGGGAATTTCCTCCAGCATTTGCAGTCCTGGCTCCAGCCCCACGTCCCAGAATATCGGCCTACAGACCGATCCCTGGGGACATCCCTTGGTCAATTTCTCCTGCACGCTAGCACTTTGACACCTCAGGGTGGCAAACCTATTTCGGCAGTAGTCCTTCAAGCTTCTATACAATCATATTCATAAATATTCATAAATGTTTTTGTCCTCCAGCTGTTATGGGGGCTGCCCCCAAACACTATATCCCCTTGAAATTTAATTTGAGTTAAGGTCTTGGTTGAATGACTCCACCGAAGAAATGTTCTGGGTCCGCCACTGTGTGCTATGCACTATTCACGACTATGCGTTATGCGTGATTAAGAAGTATGTGTGAAAATGGACAGTGGCTCATTTTCAACGACTTTTTAAACATATTTGCGGAGCTATGAAACTAGGCTTGCTGAAATAAGGCTCTAAATTTACCCAAACTCTATCAAAATGCAGTAATTTTAATAGGCTTTCCTCGTTACTTTGAAATAAGAAGTTTCGTAGTTTTCTTCCCCCTCTATCGTAATGATATGAAAAAGCATGGTTTAGGTGAGAGGTTAAAGGGAGTACAGGCTTGGACAGAATGGATGAGTAGTTCCAGAAATCGACACAAATCACATTGTGTTTTAAGTCGTGTGGGCTAACAGCGATTGATACTTTCTCGCTGAACAAAGCGATCGCCTTAGGGTATTTAAGAATAGTTCTTAGCCCGAAGGTTGGTTGGATCCTCAACAGTTCCACCGTCAGCTGTAAAGCCTATAAGGCATTCACGAGCTAAGTTTATCTGAATGACAGCTCGAAATGTTACTAGAAGTAATCCCTAATATATCACTACGCCAACAGCTGACATCTATCACTTTGGATGACTGTAATGAAAACAGATGGTAATATATTAATGTGATAGTTAACCACAGTAATTTAGGCCAATATTATTTATATATTTATTTGAGGTCGGACACAAAGTTTATNTATATAACAGGTAATTAAATATCTTTATATTTATAACAAAACTGTTATCTTTTACAAGTGTTGGAAACCCAAAACCTAAACATATGATTTTCGAACTGTCATCCAGGTAAAAACCTATCGTGAATGGAATATAGGCAGCACTGAAGAGGCATACTCGAGGAGCGAGCTAGTTTCCCGTTGCTTTTCTCACCGAGTCAAAAGGTAGGTCTACTATTGCACATCATTCTGCTTAGCCCACCAAAATGCATATGCAAACTGAGCCTACAATCGACAACGTCATTGCATTCATCACATAGACTGGCTGTATATTTAATGTTCTTATTATTAGGCTATAATTCATGCTTCTACCACTTTTATATTTGTCAGCATCATTAATAAGACTGAGACAGAAGACAGATAAATGAAAGTAACAAGAAATCTAATTAAGAAAGAATAAACGATATTTAAAAGAGTTAGTCGCAGATATAGAGGAGTGGTGTTAGTCAAGCAAAGGCCCCTGTAGATGAATTCGAAAATTATGTGGATGAGGAATTCGATAAACTCTATGAAACTAATGTAAAAGAAAATCTATAACGGTGTATTGTCCTCCATAAGCGAATTAGGATTAACCTACTTTATAAAATTCCGGATATAATCTACAGAAAGGAAGATATTAATGGGCCGATGGTACTACGTGGATTTCCCTACAAACATGCGTGGATACAAGAGTTTGAAACGAAATTAAACCGAGACATGTATATTTATATAGAAATAATCTAGATTAACTGTTCTCAAAATTTGAAACATCCTGAACTCTTTACATCCTTAAAAAAAAAAATCGTAGCTCAAAAAATATTGTAGAAAATCTGGCGACGGGCTCGATCCTACCGATCACGGATGGTATTGGAAAATGACAGGTACTAGACAAAATAGTACGATGAATCAACATTTCTGGAAAACATTGCAATGGCCATATAAGAGAATAGTGTCAAATAAGACAAGGGAAATGATGTTGACAGTGATGGTAGGAGTTTCAATTAAAGTGAAGAGGACATTCAAGGATATTTATTTGTTAACCCTTCTCACAGAACATAGTTTCAATTAAAGTGGACATTCAAGGATATTTATTTGTTAACCCTTCTCACAGAACATAGTTTTTATTTTGTAAATTGTTAATTTTTTCTGAAGATTTTAAAAATGTTGTTTGAAATAATTCAACCTAATAAATAGAATTTTTTGATATTGCATACTATTCATCCTGTTTGAAATTTTGTAAGGAACATTTTAACACATTTAACTGTAAAAAAATTTCACAGTCGAACATGTTCAAAATGACCTGTGTATCAAATCAAAATATATTCTAGGTGGGGTTTTAGGGTAAACTGTAAAACTATGCAATCCTGAAAAAATGAAAGTTTAACGAGATAGCACTCATAATTCCCTAAGCGTTGGGGTAAATAAAAACACTACTTTCTAATTGACTAATCTAAAAACATAAGACTTCTTAATGTGATTTGCCACCTTACCATGTATTTCCTCTTTTTTTTCTAATATGTAAATATTTTACCATTTATTTTTATTGAATAAAAGATGTGTTTCAAAGTTAGTCCGCACCATTTCGTGCTGCGTTGGCGTGCGTGACAAAATAATACAATGTATATCCATTTACAATAAAATGGAAGGAAAGCATCAAGCATTGTTTAAAATAATTAATTTTGAGATAAGGAAGAACACTTACCTTTTTATTAGACATATTTATCCTTCTAAGAAGTTTGTTGACGCTTCTTTATTTATTTTTAATGTCGGCCATAATTATTCTAAGGCATGCGCACTGCGCAGGACTGTTTAAAAAAGTGAGTGGCGTGTCTCGTAAATATAAAAGAAGCAAGAAAAGATAATGTGATGTATTTACCTAACTAGCACGCTTTTCAATTTTGGCAGATGGAAATAAACAGTATAATTCCTTTTAAAACATTTTTCATATTTATTTCCATTTATTTTCAACTTTTATACTAGATTGAATTTTATTTTATTTTTACTGCATAAATATTCTCTTTAGATTTGAAAAACAAGAACGTTTTAAAATTTGATACGGCGTCTTAATAACATAGAACGACATATGTGTGGCTCCTAAATCGATTTTTTTTTTAGTTTAAAAAGAAATAATGTATTATATAAATTATAATTTTCTGTGTCTAGTATTAGTGTCTTCTGAATCTTGTTTACATAACGTTAAGATGAATAAAAGTGTGCATTTGTTGGGCGCCACTCCAAGGATCTAGGAGAAAAAAAAACATTTACCTCGGCTAATTCAGACAGTGGCATGACGACTCTCAATACTCGAGACCACTGGGGAATACTTAAAATAAAACATGAGCAATTTAAATAAAAATGGATTGTTGAAATAAAATGAAGTAATTTAGACTACAATAAAAATAAATGTATAAAATAACAATTATTGGAACTTTTGTGGGTTTATTTTTGTTTACCCTTTTACCACATCCCAATCCTACCTATGGAATTCCGGATAGTTATAATTCTAATTTGACAAAATAAAATAGTATTGTTGAAACAAAAAAGAAGAGAGAAAAATCAATAAAATTAATTTTTAGACATAACATAAAATGTTAATTAATTCTCTGAATTAGATAGTCTTACTGAAAGTTCTTACATGAATTCTGATTTTTGATAAAAGAAAAAAAAAATCTATTTAAAGTTGAAGAGCTGGCTTGACCTCACCCATGAATAATTAGTCCCTGCTGAAACAACACCAACTTCAGAAATTTGTATCACTTTATTAATGTTAACTCATCCACAATTCTTAAACAAATAAACAGTCTAGCTTTTGCACATACATTTAGCTTTCCATTTGCTAATCGCACTTTATTTTACAACCATTAATTCACTTGAAAAATAAATTAAGAGTTCCACAAATTTTGCTCCATGTTAGACCAACACCGAGGAAGAAGACCCAGTCTTCTCCCATTAAGTCTTCCAAAATCAAATTTTAAAATGTTCTATTTTTTACTTCCAAGCTCAAAGAGAAAACTAATATATTAAACCAAAATTATAAAATGTTGGCTATAGACTAGAGATAAAAATCAATTACAATGCAGGTTTAATATAAATATTGAAATATATTCCAATGAATGTGAACACTATTTTCTTAAAGAATTAAATGTTTATTTCTATCTGTCAGAATTGAAAAGCGCGCTAGTTTGGAGTTATTTACATATTAGCTTGTTTCCTCTTTTACAATCATGAGACCCGCCACTCACTTGTTTGACAGATCTGCGCATGCGTTGAAATAAATCATGGCTGACGTTGAAAATAAATAAAATAAGTCAGCAAACTTCTTAGAAGGATAATTAATATGTTTAATAAAAGACAAGTGTTCTTCCTTAAGTCAAAATTCCTTATTTAAATTATTTAAAACAATGTTATACGTTGCTCCTTCAGTCCTTTTATTTTATTAAATGGATGTAAATAGAATTATTTGTCAAGCCGGTAATACAGCGGCTGAACTTTGAAGTGCTTAATTTCAAACGAAAATAAGTTGGAAACTATTCAGAAAAAGTAGAAAATATAGGGAAATACATGGTAGGGTGGCAAATAACGTTATAATAATTGAAGAGTGAAATATAAGTATAAAATTGAAAGTTAAGAATCTAGGGAAGTACTAGAGACTGTTTATTTCCTTAACAAGTGTGGAGGAGTTGAAATTAAGAAAAGGAAACAAATTTCAGACACTCGAGCTATTTCAACCTGGACATATTTATTGGTAAGATCTAGCAAAATCTTCAACATTTTTTTTTCTCACTCATATCAGTCTTCCAGTATAAATTTAAAACATTCAGACACTTTACTTCTTCCAGAACCTCGATTAATATTTTATTATCTGCTAAATTATTAATACAACTATTGATTAATACTTTTTTGTCACCAATATATATTTTTTATTTGACTATTTTATTGTTCAAACTTAGCTGTAATAAAGTATATTTTATCTGTAAGATTATAAATCATATTTACTTGGAATTCCGTCGGTATAACTGGGATGTGATAACAATGAAATAATAATAATAATAATAACCCACAAAAGTTTCAATGATTTTTAAAAAATTGTAATTTTAATTAGTACATTTCATTCAGTGATCCATTTTAATTAATTGTTCGTGTTATATTTTATGTATTTTCCTTCAACTCTTGTAGAAATTTACAGCACACCGTTGTTGTAGTTGGAGCAGCAGTGGTGGCTCGTGTAAAGGCACTGCGGAACTGCAGCACCCCCTATTTCCACTTGATATTATCGATAGCATTTAATATAGTGAGTCCTTTTTTCTTTATTTTTGTAGTACAATATATATATTCCTTAAGTTTAATGTCAGTACTTCAGTAGCCATCCCCCAGTTTATGAAAAAAATACAAAAATCTTTATATGGAACTGTGCGCTTCAAAGTTCCAGCGACGTAGTGTTTGACTTTTGTGTACATGCGCACATAGGAGGGAGTGGGGAGGAAGGCGAGACTGTCAGGTATATAGTATATAGAGAGAGCACTATTGATCTCGCAGTGCTGGCTCTGGCGTGATGGTGGAAGGGAGTGTTTTTTTTTAACTCAGCGTGTGTTATGCTTAAAAACCGTGTATCATATTCTTGAATGTGATAAAGTGTATAAGAGAGTAGAATTAGATTATTATTCTGCTTCCAGCTATTTTGTTTGATTCTTTTTTTTTTTAACAGAAAACTTTAACCATGGCCTTGCATCTCCAATAAATAAGTTCTGTGACTGTAAGTGAACTTCAACAGCTTAAATTTTCACAGCTATCCCTCCATGAAAAAGTTACAGTTAAGAAAAAATGTCGTTCAACACCTGATATTCTAATATCTCAGTCAGGCAAAAGCAACACCAAGAAATATATTCGTAGCTTTAATTCTGAATGATACCAACGGAAAAGTTGGCTTTGCGGCTGTGAAGTAAAAAAATGCACTGTTTTCCTTTCCATGTTTGCTATTTGGAGGTAATGCACAGTGGAAAAAAGATGGTCTTGGAAATATAAGCAAAATGAAAGAAAAAACTGAAAAAGCATGAGAAGTCAAAGAAGCACGTTGATAATGTTGTTTAACTGTCACTTTTAGGAACTATAAGTATTAAGGAGAAACTTAGTGAGGCATACAAACTTTCAACCAATGAGCATAATATAAAAGTTAAAAAGAACCGTGAAATTTTGTCCAAAATAAGTTAATAGACTGCATTTACTTTTGTGGAAACTTTGAAACTCCTTTAAGTGGACATGATGAAAAAGACGATTCAGTAAATCCAAGGGTATTTAGAGGATTAGTAAATCTTGCATCTAAATTAGATTCAGATTTGAAGAATCACTTATAAACCAGTGCAGTCTTCAAAGGATTTTCTAAGACCATTCAGAATGAGATACTTGACTGCCTGCTACAAATATACCATGAGGAGATAAAGATGGAAACTAGAAGAGCTTCTTTTGTAACTGTCATGGCTGATGACACAACAGATGTTTCGGAACACACTCAAATGCTCAGTGTTCTACGGTACGTATTGAGTGAAGAAATATTTGAGCGTTTTTGGGGATTCTTTATTCCAGAAAATCAAACTGCAGGTGGCATATCAAAACGTACTTTAGAACAATTGGACATAATCCTTCAAGGAAATGGACAAAAACTGATAGCTCAGACATTTGATGGTGCAAATGTGATGAAAGGCAAAAAATCAGGAGTTCAAGCAAAAATAAAAGCAGTTTATAGTAATGCACATTTCATTCACTGTTACGCACATCAACTTCTTTTCAAGATCCCCACAATGTGTGTCAATTCCCAAGAAACATATGAACATCATCATTCCACGTCCATCCTCTACAAGGTAGAATTTCAACATACGAACCATAAACAGAGTTCATAAAAATTTGCAACCTTTAAAAAACTGCCTTACTGAAATTCATTCTACATAAAATGCAGATCGAACCATTGCAGAAGCAACAGGAATTTTAAAATACCTGAATGATGATAATTTCAAATTTTGGTTAGAGGATTTTCATCAGATTATGCCTTATGTTGAAATAATTTACAAACAAATACAATCTCTAGAAATTAGTGTGTTTAAAGTTAATGAATATATAACAAAATCCAAAACTGCTATTTTAAAATTGAGAAACTCAAAGTACTGTGAGAATCCTTCAAGGAAACTCATGGCATAAGCTAAGGAAGTGTGTGACAATATATGTGTTGATATAATGGACAGATATTCTTCCACTAAACACTTAGTAGTTGCTAAATTGTTCGACAAGAATTGCATCACTAGATTTAAGAATGAACATCCCACAAAAGAGATAGTACTGACCAATGAAGCTTATCCCATGATTGACAAAGAAAAGCTTGAAACTGAGCTAAAAGTATTCTATTGTAGGACTGATATTCATGAATATTGCAAATTAATTGAGCTGTTGAAATTTATCTTGGAAAATAATCTAGATGATGTTTTTAGTGAAATTACGAAACTGATAAAAATCCTCTTGACAATTCCCATGACTACATCAGAGGCAGAGCGCTGCTTTTTAACATTGAAAAGAATAAAAACTTTTTTAAAATCACTATGAATTCGGAAAGACTAAATGAGCTTGCACTACTTTCAATGGAAAAAAAATTCCTCAATTGTCATCCAGAGATAAAGGGGAAAATTATTGAACTTTTTGCACATATTAAAACGAGAAGAATGGATTTCATTTTTAAATGAATAGCTCAAGCTTGAACTGTAACAATTTAAGTTAAAGTAAGTAAAAAGTATGTTTTTTTGTTAAAATTTTATCAAGTTCTTGAATAAATTTTCTTTTTATAGATGATCCTTTCCTTTTACACAATTTTAAAACAAAGGCTAAACATTTTCTGGAGCAGCACCCCCACTAATTTTAGTTATGAGCCGCCATTGTGGAGCAGTGACATTATTATTAGCTTCACATCATCTAGAAAGTGTTCCCGATCGCACCCAGTGGTCTCGAGTGTTAAGAGTCGTCGTGCCACTGTCAGAGTTAGTTGAGCTAAAGGTATTTTTATTTTATTTTCTCTTAAGTGTAGTTTCTAGGAGTGGCACCCACAAATTATATAATAAATATATATAATTTTAATCATATTGTCTTTACCTTTTGTTGTGAATTAAAGGAGAATTTTTACTATAACTTACATATTCCGATATATTAGACTTTTCCATTAATAACGTTTTTACATTTAAACACTTTTGTCACAAGTATTTAATTGCCAGTCCCACTTCAATTTTTATTTTTCAGTGTTCTATATAATATCTTTAGATTGTGCTTCTTTTATTTATGTTTCTATCCTTTGAGATTAAATTATTTTGATTTTTTTTATTATGTTGTACTCTAGTATTTTGTTATTGTGGTTCTTTGTATTGTTTTATTAGTGAAGGTAAAAAAAGGGTTTTGTATGTCCCTTTATATATAAAACTTTCTTTCCCTCTCAATATTAAATAAGTATTATGTTTTAAATAGTGAGACTGGTCCACCGTATTTTTTTTTATAAATTCTAATTTTCATTTATCTCACCAAAACAATGATTTAATGCAAACTTAAAACAATCGATAAATATAACAAAAAAAAAATAAAAAAAAGATATCTAATAAATTACTAATATAAACTTATTTATAAAATAAAAGTTAATATACATAGTTCAAGCTGAAAATAAGCCAAAATGGTGATCAACCACTCTACAAGTTTCCTTATTTTGTACTAATCGGAGATAGTAGGGCTACTTAGAGTATTAATCAATTCAAAAAGAGTTGGATAGTTTCTTAATGCAACGGTTGGTTTCGCATAGGAAGGTACTTTATTCACAGATATAAAAGTTAGTAGAACGATGTTCATAAATACGCAATGATTTCTATAATATTACTGGATAGACATCTGTGGCTGAAATTTTGGATCTGTCACCTGCATACCATTGTGTAAGAGAGAAGTAAACTTTTGGTTATTTCTTTCTCTCTTACACCCATACAAGGCATTTCGACATCGTTAATTAATTTGGTATATATTAATTATATATAGTTATATATTTAATTGATATTTCATTTTTAAATGAATAGATCAAGCTTGAACTGTAACAATTTAAGTTAAAGTAAATAAAATGTTTTTTTTAAAATATTATCAGGTTCCTGAATAAATTTTATTTTTATACATGTTTTTTCCTTTTACACAATTTTAAAACAAAGGCTAAAACATTTCTGGAGTAGCACCCCTACTGATTTCAGCTACGAGCCGCCACTGAGTATTATAATACTTTCTACAAACCTATAACCTAAGTGATCGTTTGAACGTATGGTAACTACACAAAGTGTGTCAAACAAATGTAATCAAGTTTTAAGATACCTTATTCATTATATTTCTTGAACTTCCAATATAATATGGTTTCTAAAACCAATATACAAGCTAACAGCCAACTTTAAGTATGAATGTAGTCCTGGTAGACTAAACAACATGGATGTATAACTACATATTTAAATATATTGAATATTTTATTAGTATTTGTATAGTATTACCTGTAAAACTGAATTGTATATCCTTAAATGTAAATGTTTCTTCAGGCAAGTGTGGTATACTACTTCATTATTTTCAAACAATAGCACGTTTATTCATCAGAGACATGTTTTCGCATAAAAACATTGAAAGAAACCGTTGAATCTACCCCCCTAACAATGAAACAGATGACAAACTCGAGCGTCATGCTTTGGTATTTAGCAATGCGTATGTTTATGTCGATCCAGTATAATACTAACATCACTGTAAATACGTAACATTATATGAACTTAAAGCCACTTTTTATATTAAATTATGGTATTAATAAATTAAAATGATATCAATGTTAACCCAAACAATGTATAATTGTATTTTGTTAAAACGTCTTTCCTTCCAAAATCCTACTACACATAGTTTTATGATTTATATAATTTGATAATATGTCAAGCAACTTCAACGCCACTATTCTCACTAGTTTATGCTCAGGACTCACCATGCAAAAACCAGAAGTGTCAAATATGTAATCTGTGATGTAACCTATTTCGTCTTCAAGGCTTCAAGCCAATAGAAAATACATTTTAATAGCTTCGAGCATCGAGCTCGAGGCGCCCAACAAAACAGGCCTTAACAAAAAGTATTAAAAAAAATCTCTTAATCTTTACCTAGTGGTTTTATTTATTTCTGCCTCTTTCATATTCTCGAATATTTACTAGTATGATTTACTCAAACTGCAATGTTATCTATTGGCTTACTTTATTTGTTTTAATTACCGTAATTAAAATGCTAGCATTGGGCTAATTATTTAGTGATTTTATTGCTTTATTGCTTTTGTTGTAGATATCTCTAACGTTAATCTTCTTTGCTTCAAGGTCTTATCTATTTGCATTATAAACCAATAAGTAATAGCCTTCACATTGAGTATTGAGCTGTAGAGGGGAGGACAACTTTGTAAAATGTCTGGAGATAAAAGAATAGTTAAACTGAAGGTAAACTATAAGCATATTAGAGGAGTATTCTCAAAAATGGGGTACTTTAAATAACAAATATAATTTTAAGGCGGAATCCATTTACTTAAAACAAAGGTCTATCCCAAATCATTTTTGCGTGAGTACTCCCACTGCTAAATTCGCGCGAAGTTGAGTTCGCTTGAATACGCTTCCAGTGTTACCACAGACTAAGAAGTATACCCATAGGTAACATTAACAAGCCGTTAAGCTGATAGGATTGTTAATGGCTCACCTAGGGCCTATTCCTGATGTCCATTGTTCTTGTATACTCAGGCTAGAGTCATGTAGGGTTTATATTAGTATAAACGGATTATGTATCAATGTGTTCTTATTTTCAGGATGAAAACATCTCATTCATAATACAAGGAGCTATTGCCCATAGTCTTCAATTATCAAAAGTCACAATATTAGAGAATAGTTTTATTGCTGTCAACAATGGAAAGGTAAAATTTACAATTCACTATTTTTCATTTTATAATAACACAAATTTATTATAATTGCTTATAAGATGATTAGCACACTTTTTGTTTTTTTAGCTATCTTATGTTGCAGCAATGAATCAGTTTTGGTTCATTTTTTCAATCATTGAATTAAAGAAAATAAATTAATTAATCATCTTAAAATGATAGCTAGTTGAATACTGTTTCTTTAAAGTTTTCTATAAAAATATAAAAATTCTATATCAACACACAATAACCATATTACTTACTAAAGTTCTGTTTGAAAAACGGTTCTGAAAAATGCAAAAAAAAAAATCTATTGTTGCATGTGAATGAGTTTAACAGTCACAGCTGCTATCCCCATCACTAAAAGACCATAATTAGAGTAAAAATGGGGAGTATGGGGTCACATTATTCCAACCACCAGAGGTGGAGACATTTGTTTTGTGGGAAATAAAATCATCTGTTTTAATAATCTATAATTAATAAAGTACTTTACTACCTTAAATATGCTTAAATTATGGACAACTTTTTGGTTCTTGAACAAAGCCTTAACAAAGTATATTAAAATGTTTAAAAAGCAGTTTTTTATTTTTAAATCTTTAACTGATTTAGTGAAATATGCAATTTTTAAATTAGAATAGTTAATTACAGTATTCAAGTTTTACTTCTAGGGGTTAACACATTTCACAGAAATGCACAAAAGCCTATTTAGAATTTTTCTTACACCACAAAAATATATATTTAATTGTTCTAAAAATAGCCCTTTCTTATCAATGGCTCCACGTGTGGTACGAGGAGTTCTGATTTATCTAAAAGTGCAGCCCAAGGTGTTAATGACCCTTTGGTTTAAGAATATTTAAAAGTCTGACTTAAAAACATCAGAATGATTGCTACGACCTAAAGAGACATTTTATTGTACCTTTATTTTGATATTATTTTAACAATTAGTAATTACCATTACTATTCTTGTCAATTTTTGCAGGGAGAAGGGGTTGAATCCACCCCTCCCCCCCAAAAAAAAACTTTCTTTACTTTTACCAATATAAATAGATAATAATTATTTGTTTATAAAATTGTTACTTTTTCTTTATTTCTATCTAATTTTAATCTTATATTGTGTAAAGCTAGGAGTAGTGGTGGACGGACCCCCTTTAAATATAATTTTCTTTAAATTGAAAAATGACACCTGGACATGGGAATAGAACTCAGGAGTTTGGCTTAGTATGCCAAATCTCATACCACTGAGCTATCTAAGATTTGTCCAATGCCCAAGATCATTCTTCACTCATATTTTTAAGGCAAGAGTCTGTAATGGAGTGCATAAATCACCAGCTATATATGAGCGATCAATTAAGATCCCTTTGAAGAATATGTATTAGCTCTAAATTGTTCACAAGAAATGTAAATGTCTCGGTGGCCTTCTTTAATTCTAAAGGAAAATAAACAGTAAATGTGGTATTACATTCAGGTGGTGGGAGAATGGAAAAACAACAAGACAATAAGCTGTAGGCCTTCCCAAAAGCTTGAGCTGAATCAAATTAGAACAAAATAACCATTCTGCCAACAGTGCTGGTTGTCATATAAATGTAATTTAGATTCAAAGGGTGATCTTTAAGTAAATTAACAACCATTTAAAGGTGACCTGGCGGTCTAGGGGTAAAGTGTCAGACTTCTATGCTGGCGGCCGGGGTTCAATACTCGGTCCCGGCATAGATTTATTTGATTACCAAACCCTTCCTTCACCTCTGACAAGACATCTTGTGAATGTGGGGAATGCCAGGCCTCCACCGTGGTTCGGATTCCACGTTAAACTGTAGGTCCTCCATTTCATCTCACAATCACCCTACCATTACACATTAGCGTAAGTGCGTATAACCCGAACGGGTAGTAAGACGTGGTGCTAATAATAATAATAAACAACCATTTAATTTGTACATTGCTACAATGGAATTTTCATGAGTAGACCCATTTCAAATAAAAACTATTTTGAGTATAATAGGCTTATAGCTATTTTATATTTGGTTTTAAACATAAATTATTGTAGAAGTTCCAACTGAAAATTTGAATTAAATTTAATGTATTAAGCCTAACAGCACTAGTTTCATCTGTGAAAATACATTTTATTTTCATAAACCAAAGACATACTGGCATCTACTCTTTAACTTTGTCACACCAGGTAGAAATGTTTATTGCTACCATAATTTTGCAAATAATTTTAACCAAAATTTAAAACCTACTAACGTTCAATGATGAAATAGAAGAGGGATAGGCCTTACTTGTTGAAATGTAACAAGGCTAAATTATATCTGAATATCATAAACATTGTCCTCCGGGGTCGATAGATTATTATTGAGCGATAAAAATACGTAGAACAACTTCTCTTGAAGGGAAAGTAAAGCTGTCTGTCCGATGTTAATTGTTTCATGTAAACAATCCATGGAATGTATGTTAAAATACCTTTCCTGGTAAAATTGGTTGGCCCTTTTGCTCTCGCTCATAGATATTCTTGTGTCCTAATATAATAATTTGAACAGTTCAAAAAGTGCTTGTTAAATACCTAAAATAAATAAAGGAAATTTTAAAATGAAATATAAATGAATAAAAATATAGGCCCATTAAATACAGATTGAATAAAAGTGTTTTCTTTAATCTAAATGTAAAATACTAATCTTAAATAAATCTTATCTAAATGATAACATTTGTTTGTTATTATGTTGAGTCGAGGATTCTAATAATCCACCCTCGATTATACACATTAAAAATGTTCCTAAAATTACCAAAATTTAATGTTAACTTTTATTAGGCCTATTCAGAAATTAAAGAGCTCTTTTCTTCTTCTGCAAAGTGAATGTATAATTATTCTTTAAATTGAAAAAATTACACCTCAATACGAGAATCAAACCCAGGACCTGTGGCCTAGTAAGCCAATGCTCTAACCACTGAGCTATCTAGGCATCGTCCTGTGCCCAAAGTCATTCTTCACTCATATTATTTTATGACAGAGTCTGTGATGGATGTGTGGAAATCGTCAACTAAATCTGAGTGATTAATTAAGATCACGAGCTATCAGATAACATCACCATATTCAACTTGAGAAGTCTTTATGGTGTTAATAGTACAATGAAAATTGTACAAATTTGCATATTGGAACCCTACCTAAATTCTTAGAGATTATAGACCAGCCCTTTATTTAATACTAACTCTTGACCACTTATAATAAAAATGCATGTTATTGGTAAATTTATATTCATGCTGTCAACCTTTGTTGAAGGGCAGATTGTGGCAGTGGAAGACACATCTCTACTGTCGAAGATCCAGTTGCAATACAGCATACCAGATAGTGCGGTGACACTTCTCGCTGATGGGGAATTTCTGTGTCCAGGATTGGTGGACTGTCATATCCACGCACCACAATATGTCAACCTGGGGCTTGGTCTGGACAAAGCTCTGCTGGAGTGGCTGGATACGTACACCTTCCCTCTCGAGGAGAAATACAAGGACATAGATTTTGCGACCAAGGTCTACAATGCCGTGGTTGTAAGGAGCACATTTTACTTTTAGGATGATATACTAAAGCAGTGCTCTCAAAACTTTAAGCTATTGTCTACCCTGTACCTTTAGCAGCCCTTCATAAACAAGGATACAAATACCTGCTAATTTGTAAAGCATAAACGCTTATTCCGAATATTTGTAATAATAATAATATTAAATCATTTTAATGGTAAGCTGAACAAAGCTTTGGGAGAAGAAAATGTAAAAAATCTCCAAGGTGTGAGCCCGTGAGCATGTTACACCGAGCGAGTGGTCGCCACCGTTAGCGATAATAGTGCCAACATTTGTGGATAGAGCGTTTCATGGGCTTGGTACAACAAACCCTCTCGCTGTTAACCTCAGTTTTTTTAGACTGGAGATGCTTCTTATTTATCATCACAAGGCAGAGTTTGACTTCGTTCCAAACCCACTGCTTCACAGAATAATTCTGAAAGCGATGGAGATCTAACCTGGGACCTCTGGATCTGTAGCCAGGAACTCTTGACTACCAGACCAGAGAGACAGACAGAGGGAAATAAATAGTTAAAGTCTTGGCCAAGTCAAAATCTTTGTTAATTTGTTCATCAAACTCACTTATCAAAACATATTTTATGATTAATATCACTTAGTGGTATGTTGTGTACCCCCTGAAATTGATGGCATACATATGGTAGTATGTATACCACAGTTAGAGAAGCATATTATGATGTGTTGACACTTGTTACAAATCACACAGTAAAATTGCTTTGGTGGCTGCATGGTCTAAGATGCTAATCTCACAATAGACTCGACTGCCAATGATGGAGAGATTGGAGGTCGATCCTGGTTCATTGTACTGAGGGTGATTTTTCCTAAATGCTCCATCCATTCAAATGCATGTACACTTCTTCTAAATTCAACCTTCCTCATCCCAAACCCAGCTAATTGCTATTTTAAAGTTAATTTATGTGGTCATTCAAGATGTTGTTAAATAATTCTTTAAGAGTCTTAACTGTTTCCTAGTACACTTTTTGGAGTGTTTCCTTGCAACTACTATTTCATTCAATTTTAAGTAATGAAGTTTCATTTATTTGTCGAAAATAAATTAAATATATTGATATTATTTGAAACTATGGATCTGGAAAATCGAATTTGAAGTTGGGACAGGGGAATTATATAATGAAGGTGTAGAAAGATATATATTCCTTTAGGGGTCAAGTACACTTCATTTTAAAAGTATAATAGGCCAATGTACACTTTAAATTGAATAATGCTTAAAACTTATCTTTGGTAGCCGTCCAGCACTAAGTGACAAGCTGCACTTGAAGTGGTTAGAGATTTTATGGGGTTGCTTGAATAAAATAGTTAAGGTGCAGCAGAAGGGAGCGCAAGTGTTTTTACAGGTTTTATAGAATATTAATTTGTTGACAAAAATAAATCAAATACTTCTCCAGTAGCAACATAGGGTTTAGTTTTCTGCAAATGCTAATATCATCAGTCCTTGAATATCTGTCAAGGATGTCCTGGAATTTTGTCAAAATATTTCAAATAAAGAGAAAAAGTTTTGACAAAATACCAGTACACCCTTGACAGATATTCAAGATCTGTTGATATTAGCATGTGCAGAAAACTAAACTCTATGTTGCTACTGGAGAAATATTTGATTTGTTTTGGCCAAAAAAATGTAATGCTATAAAAACTGTAAAATTACTCGCATTCCCTTCCCCCACACTTTAAGTTTGCACACCTAAACTTGTTTTCATGAATGCTATTTTTAAAATACACTTTAATCATAACTAATTGTTCAGGTATTGTCTATCAAAGATTTAGGAAACATTTTATAGAACATTTAAAAAGATATTTATAATTGAGGAGAATAATTTAAGCTAAGACTTTGAAATCTCAATTTATTTTCAAATCTTATCTTATCCACTTGTATGACTTGCCTGTGTCCTAAGTGAACAGACTCTTCTTACCAATATTGACTTGCCCGTATCTAGCTTAGACAACATAATCTTTGACCCTTGTTCTCAATTTGGCCGTGTTTTTTAACTTTATCCTTGTATAAGATCTCTTTTACTCAATAGATATCGCTAACAATCTACTCATTAGTGACATCATGTTGAGTTTATTGTAACTAATTATAGAAGTTATTTTTTTTACCTGATTGATGTATGTATCTAAACAAACAAATTAAAAATATAAAAACCTGAAATTTTTAGTGCAGATCTTTTTTTAAAACATAACAGGCAAGTGGTTAGATGTATAGGTATTTAAAAATTAATCCCATTTAACATGGCTAATTTTTTTTCAAATCATTTTCCAAAACAAGTTATTTTAGATATTCTTCTCCTCTCACTTGCACACTTTGGTATCTGCTGCTCTCTGCTCTTTCTTAGTCTCCTTCGCGGTATGTTTCCTATATACTTGTATCCGGCATTCTCATTGGTGTTCTCTCCTTTTCCATCCTCATTAAATTACCATAACATCTCAGCATTGCTTCCTCTACTACCTCCTGTACTCCCTGTAACCGAACTCTTCCCCAAATATCCTGGTTCCTTATTTTGTTTTTACTCTTGGCAGCTAACATGCTTGATGGAATCAAAAAAAGAAGAGTAGTGGAAAAATATAGGAAGATAGAGGTATTTTACTAAAGTGTGATTTCACAGACATCTGTTTGAAGCTGTTGTTAGCCATGCATTTTGGGAGATTGAAAATTTAATTTAATTAGGCATACACAGACTTCTCAAATCGTGTAAATAGTCTGTTTCAAAACTTAAAACAATATGGCTGAGTTGGCAGGTGCTTCACCCTATAACTTTGATGTGGCATGAACGCTTCAATCTGGAAAAGGTTTTGAGACTCTAGTAAACACAGTTGCTTTCTGACTTAACTCCCTACTAACCCACACCAACTTGCCGGTCAGATGGTCTTACATCATAATTAAAGATTGGACGCTCGAATCCTCAAATTCTATCTTATTCAAGAGATTCAAAATTAATAAAGGACTCAAAAAGCTATCATAAAAACCTTTACTCAAAATAACAATTTTAAGCAATTGGTCAAAGTAATTATATAAAATTGTGTAGTTCAAAGAGTAATAAAATCACATAAATGGACTCTATATATATATATATATATATATATATATAATAACCCTGTCCCCTTATGGGTTAGGCAAGAAACTGTGTATAGAGTTAAAAACATTAATTCCATACTTAATCCATCCTCACTAACTTTCTCCACACATCCCTATCCTTGCAAACTCCTTTCGCGTAAACATCTATACACTGAGTCATACATGCTTTTTTACTTTATCGCGATCTTACAGGTATAGAAAGTATTGTGATTGTCAAAAAAAAAAAATCGAGATTTTGATGAATGTCAACGTTTCATGGCGCCTCGAATCCAAAAAAGTGTTTTTTTGAATTTCCGTCTTGTCTGTCTGTACCTTGGACTAGAGCCTAAACTATTTAACCAATTGGGATAAAACTTAGTATCTAAGGTTTTCATGGAATTGCCCCGGGGGATTTTTGGAATTGGATATCTAACTCTAAAATTAAGAAATTAAGGGTAGTTTACTGAAGGGCAAAAAGAGAAAAAATCGTAGATTTTGATTAAATTTCATTTCACAACATTTATAAATATTCAAAACAAAATGGCTACTCTCAATATTTCAGCAAAATGACTTTAAGGGTTCGAGTCTGATGCGTAAATTCTCATTTTTTATCATATCTGCGAAACTGAAACTTATCATTGAAAATATTTAGATATATTTATAATACCAATTTTTTTATTTGAAACATATATTTATAAAACCAATAACTTTCAAGATATATGCAAATATACAAATATATATGTTTTTTAACTTTTCGAACATTTAAGGTAAAGTATTGCGACTGTAAAAAAAATCCAACCCGAAATGTTGATGGATGTAACGTCTCATGACCCTCTAAACCTTAAAAAGTGGTTTTTGCAATGCTGTCTGTCTATGTGTTTGTTTAACCCTAAAATTAAAAGTAGTTTAATAAAAAGTGAAAAGAGAAAAAGTTGATTTTCTCAAAATTGGCTCTAACACTTTTGATTAAAATTCACATCTAGGCGTTGATTAAGATTATAAATAAACTGGATATTTTCATTTTCTCATGAAAATGACTTTGGGTTTTAGGGTACTTTACCAAATCGGAAATTTACGTATCTCCGCAACTATTTGAGATACTAAATAACTTATCATTTCAAAATTGTAGTGCTATTAGAAATAAAAATAAATTCAGATTAAATATATTTTATAAAACCAATAGTCTCTGAGATATTGGCAAATATATTAATACAATTTTGTGAGCTTTAGTTGTAACAAGATATTACTTAAGTTTTAACGCAATAATTCTCTCATGCCATAAAGTAAGAAATAAGTAGGTCTCTCAAAATGTGTATGTTCTCTTTATTTCAACCTCTTAGGGGAAATGTTTGTACAGCAGTAGCGATGCAATAACCATGAGATGTGAATCCTCTGATAAAATGGCGAAAAATTTAACTGGAAGTCTAAATTTGAATACAAAGTGTTGACCCTTGGGGACCCAATATCAATATTTTTATTGGTACAAATATACGAATGAAGAAGTTAATTATATAAAAATAAAATTATAATATTGAAAACTGCAAGTTAAAAAATATTTTACATCTGTATAGCGCAATTGATTCTCAGGTTCGCTAGTGTATATTATATTACAAATTTTGAGTAAATATCTCCATTTTTAAACAATAGAGCAAGAAAATCTGTCCGTCTGTACCATATATTATTCTTAAAACTCTTAATCTCTTTTTCACTTTAACAGATTTCCATTTATACTAAACTGACAATCATTTCCTGATCTGTCTTTATAATAAACTGTCACCTTAGTTTTGGAGACATTAATATGAAGATACATTCTGTCTCTTGCCTCATTCAAATGATTTAACGAATTCTGTGAGTCGTTTTCATTCTTAGCCATTAGTACAGCATCATCTGCATATAACAGCACTCTCACATTCACATTGCCCATTTTACATCAACCGCGTCCTCACAAGCATCCTTCATAGACCTATCCATGAAAACATTAAACAACCATGGAGAAATAACACCCTGTTCAATGTCAAACTATTCGCTCAAAGCTCCATCCACCCTAATTCATGCTTTACTTCCATCATACACCACCATAATTACATTTACTAACCATGCATCCACACCATACTTTCTAAGAACATTCCATACATAGTCCTATTCACCTGATTGTACATTTTCTCCAGATAAATTAGGATTAATTGATTTATTATTATTACTATTAGCAAACTATTAAATAATGTCAATAGTATCACCAAACCCTAAAAACTAATTTTATTTTAAGATTCAAATTTGGATTAGAGATTGGGATTTGAGAAATATAGGACTAAAACCATCTCTTATCATAATGTATGTTTTAGAACAAAACCTTGGACTATGGCACAACTACAGCCTGTTATTTTTCAACCATCCACCTGGAAGGCTCCTTGAAACTAGCAAGTATTGTGAAGGAATTGGGTCAAAGGGCACTGGTTGGCAAGGTCAACATGAACCAGAACTCGCCAGAGAGTTTGACCGAGACAACCACTGCTTCGGTCCAGGATACTGAGTCGTTTATCAAGAGTGTGTTGGATTTGCAGGTGAGACTATAGTTGAATTGGCTTGGAATAAAACTTTTTGCTTATTCTGGTGGCTTAAATTGCCCATCACATGACCGATTAACTTAGAAATTGGATACACAATCACACTTGAACCATAAATTGCATTTAGTGTGGTTTTAGGCATTTTTCACTTGACAACAGTGGAATTGGAACCAGTTAAATATTTTTTAAATTTGAAAATAGTTAATTTTTAAATGTTATATTTTTTCATATATGTTTAAATGGTTTCATTGGTGTCATTTCCACTGTTTCCTGAATTTGAATACAGTAAGTCCTCGACTGACACTGATTCCAATAATGCGGATTCGTAGATGCACAATTACAGTACTTTAGGAATTATATTTGTGTCTACATAGTCCATATTCTAAATCATGTGCTCTTGTCAACTAATTAAATAGAGACTTTGTCCAGTAAAAATCTTCAAATTAAAATTGTCTACAGCAAGAAATAACCACCAAGCAGTCAGCTGATCAATAAATTAAACTAAATCAACTTTTTGAGAAAACAATCATCAAGAATATACTTGAAATATAGATTAAGTACGATTACAATAGATATATCCAAGCCATGATTTGAACTATCAAACTTATAATTAGTTAGTATAATTAGTCAGTATAATTAGTCTCATTGGCCAATATGTTTTGATTTGGACTAATGGACTGTCTCCAAAGACTCAGGTTCCATTCCCACGAAAACCATACCTTGCCAATATATGTGGGACGGACACATTTATTTTAAATATTTTATTTTATAGGCGTCTCGGACTCTAAATTTGCAGTTGGGTTTTCTTTGCCAAAATGGGGCTAGAAGTTTATTATCCTGGCAGGAAATCTTCTATTGCCTACGTGACTCCCCACAATTTTTGTTTGTTTAACAACTGCCGGTAAATTATGCAGCACACTCCATATAGCTTCTAGGGGCAGCCAATTTTCAACGTCCTTGGACAATTTGTTTCCACACTGTTTTCAAATAATAAGTAAGGATGGGCCCTTTAATCCTTAGCGATATTCAAGATTCAAGGATTTGAGGAAATTTCAGTTTCGAGACTCGAATCCTTAAGAAAATATTTTGTTTTTCAATCTTTCAAGTGAAATTTGTTTTAGAGCTTTAATACTGCTTATTGGTGGTTCAAAACTACTTATAACTATGCGATAAACTTAACAACCAGGCCCCAAATCAGCAATTTAACACTTAACTGAATTTATGAATGTTATAATGAAGGGCTTATAAGAAAGAATGCTAACATTTACTATTTGTATTTTACCTTCTATTATATTTATATTTATATTTCCTCTTATGTTCAAAACTTTTTCAATATTCAAATTCGTAAAATAGTGAATTCGACCCAACTCTAATTTTTTTAAATAAAATTGATAGTCTATCTAATGTATTTTTGTTTCAGAGTGACCTGGTCCAGCCGATAGTGACACCTAGATTTGCCATTAGCTGCGACATGGACCTCATGAAGCAGTTAGGAGCCTTAGCTAAAAAATATAAAACTGCAATTCAGGTTGGAAATTTACCTTCAACGCATGACAAATAACTTCCTCATATTCTGAGTTATAAAAATGTTGAATTGGTTTGACTTTTATTTGAAAATTATTAAAATATATCCCTAGAATATCTAACTTAGAGGTCAATTCAATACAAGTTTATAATAATCTTGTGTTTTGTTTTCACAGACACACATTTCAGAGAACCAAAGTGAGATTGCAACAGTACTTGAGATGTTTCCTGAATACCAGACATACACAGAAGTGTATGATGGTGCTAACTTGATTACAAACAGAGTGAGTATATTTGAGTGTGTATATATAGATTGGGTGAAATGTGTCAGTAAAATGTTGGTTGTAGATTATTTAAATATAACAAACACCTTAACATTATTTCAACAATTTTGTTGGTGCTATGTCTTGAGTTTTTGTATTGGGCTTGGATATAAACTGTAGGTGAGGGCTAAAGTCTTTGTTATTCTTATTTTAAGAATATTTCATATTTTCTGTATAGTCAGTGTTTTTGGCTTATGTGACAAGCTAAATACCAGCACATTGTCAAAAACTGTAAATCGCTACTAAAGAACTACTCTTTCACCTTTACGAGAGATGTCAGCACAATACCTGTAAAATTGACTGAATCACTGCATATTGTATTCTAATTTCATACTTTCACTTCTTCCACGGTGTGCTTTGTTTACTTGTTCACGGTGACCATAAGATTATTTCATGGGTTTGATAAATGAGGATTATTTTTATGATTATAATTTTTCAGTGTTTCAATATATCTTTTCTTCCGACTTTTTATTTATCAGACTTCAGTATAAATATTAAAATAATTGCTGTACAGGAATATTTTTCTGCAGAATATGTTTATAAACTTGTAAATTTATCAGTTTTTTTTATGGTTTATTAAATTATATTATAAGTTTTCACAACCATATACCATATATTTGCCAGTCAATGTTGTGGGTAGGTAAGAAGTGATATTGGTATTTGACAACAACGCTTTATTGTTTTCGACAGTGCTCTGATCTCTAGCCTGTCAAATAAGTGGAAATGCCTTAACATGCTTCACCTCTCACTTGCAAATTTGCTATTAATTTATGCTCCTATCTTTTTCTTGGTCTCCCTTGTGGTCTTTACCACATACTTCAGTGCAATCATTCTCTTTGGAATACTTTCCTTATTTTTATTATCACGTCTTAATACCTGTTTGGGTTATACGCACATATAATTACTTTAGCGGAGAATTGATAAGGAAGGAAGCATTTTAGAGGTAATCTACCCGCATTTGCATTGAAAGAGATTGGGAATACATTTAGGGAAAACCACCCTCAGTAGACCCGACTGAGATTCGAACCTCAATCTCTTCATAATCAGCCTGCAATTCTAACACAAGAGTGAAGCAAATTTTTACTTTTCTTTTCCATCCTCATTACATGAAAATATCAGCTTACCTTAGCTTCCTCTATTATCTTGTGTACCACTGTACCACGTCTCTTGGCCAAACATAATTCATAATCTTATTTCAGCTGCCAACAGCTGGCATTCTCCTCAAAAACTTCATTATCATGACCACCACCTTATCATACATTCAGGCAGTACAATAAATCATTATTAAATAGCAAAAGTGCACGTTAAGATATTTTGGTTTCTATATTGGATTTTGTAAACAAGGTTTATCCAATTGACATTTGCTCTACATTTGAAAGGCATGTGAATACTGAAACAAATTTTATAATGTTTGTGTTATGATGTTTTGCTAGCAATGATAATTGGATATTAAGGTTGAATCTTTGCTATTTGAAGAAAGTAAAATATTTCTGTAAATTTTTTAGCTAAAAGCGTAAAATAAATAAAAACGCTTCTTGAAAATTCCAAGATTATAGCAGATCTGTCCCGGCTCTCGGTTCGACAACAACAAACTTATTTTTAACCTAATCCTACTATACTTTCAGGTAGGTTTCCTTATCTATCACTTACACTATATTACTTTACAGTGTTTCCACATTTTTTTATAATATTTCAAAGTCGAGATTTTAAATTATATTACATTTTTTTAACATACCGTATTTGACCTAACAGAAGCCCCATCTTAACAATTGTATTTTTTTTAGCCTAGCTACAATTGGATAAACTGGCTACTTCGAGGCCTCTGGCTACAAAAGAAAATGGTTTTTAGACTTAGAGTTCCTGGCTGCCATTAGGTCAAATACGGCATATTTAAACGCTGAGGTCTCTTTGGAATTGCCATCATGTATGCTATATGTAATATGTTTTTCCAGACAGTACTGGCTCATGGTATTTACCTGGAGGATTCAGAACTGAAGATCTTGGTTAGCAAAGGAGCTACAATAGCTCATTGCCCCAACTCCAATACGTCTTTGAAGAGTGGAGAGTGTGATGTGCCTAGGTTGTTGGCAGCAGGGATAAGTGTAGGCTTAGGCACAGGTAAGATAAATACCTGTGTACTCTGTAGGTTTTTTTTCTTTTAATGACATGACAGGCTTCACTTATCTTTAAAACCCCTAATTTGTGGTGAATAAAATGATTGGATCTCATTAAATAAAATATTTAAATTTCGATTCGAAAAATCTGTAATTAAAAGTTTTTATTTTTGTTAAAATATGTTCCAAATTTACTTTCATTTAAGTGATATGGTGCACCAAATAGGGTAAAATTTGTACCAAACAAACCTAAAGTCTGTTCACGGTAGGAATTGACTTCTGAAAGGCCTTTTCCCTTACCAGAAATCTATTATATAGTAGGATATTGGTAGGAAAAAAGACCTTTCAGAGAGTAATTCCTACCGTGAATGGAGTATATATACATTATTCAGTTTGTCTTAGCATAGTTTCTTTTTCTTCTGTATCGTTAAGTATTTGCCATTATGATACCCTATTAAAATATATATTTTACCAATGTTATGCTCTTTGGTTGATGGAAATAAATTTCCCAGACTTAAGGAACTTTATTTGGTAAGTTATATTTTTTTGTCACTATATCTCACTACCCACCCTGGTTGTATGAATATGAACTAATTACTCTTAAGTGTTAGGGATGAAGAATGTTAAATTTAGAGGAAGTGTACACATATTTGTGAGGAAAGCCATTTAGGAAAAATCACACTTATTACACCTGATCAGGATTCGAGATAAGAGAAGGCTCAGAAAAATAAATGGTACAATGCACTGCGCTGACTTTCTCTCACTTTTATCTTAAAATATACATTTACTAAAAACTCATAAGATTTTTGAAAGAAATAGTAGGCCTATACATTTTTGTAGAAACACTAAGCCAAAGATCATAAATGAAATAATACACACTAATACTTACTCTATGGCATTAGGAACTAGGAACACTGTTACAGAAAAAATTAGAAAAGTGAAACATATTTGACCACCAAAGAGCATAAATAAGAATCTAACTCATTTTCAAAGACCTGAATTAAAACTAATATATATTTGCTTATTGCTCAGAAATTGTTGGTTACATAAAAATATATTTCAAATAAAAGATTTCTATGCTTAATAGGACTACATCTTTACAATGACAAGTTATTTTGTATCTCAAATAGTTAGAAGAGAAATTATGAAAATTGAGAAATATCTCTCATTTAAAGTGCCCTCAATGTCATTTTCATGAGAGAATGATAATTGTCAACTTGTTTGTAATAAAAATAAACAGTGTCTAGATATAACATTTAATCAAAATCGTTAGAGCAAATTTCAAGAAAATCAATTTTTTTTCTCTTTTTATCCTTCATAAAACTACCCTTAATTTTAAGGTTAGACATCCAATTCGAAAAAACCCTTGGGGGGAACCTTACGAACATCACAAATACCAAGTTATAGCCCAATCTGTAAAATAGTTTCAACTCTAGCTCAAGGTACAGACAGAAGGCATCGCAAAAAAACACTTTTTTTTATTTCAGGCGGTCATGAAACATCGACATTTATCAAAATCTCAGGTTTGAATTTTTTGGCAAGTACAATACTTTCTTTTTGAGGTGTTGTGAGAAAGTAAAAAGGACCAGAACAAACACGATATGGCTTGTATAGTGAAAAGATGAATACACTTTACACCATTGCTACCCTCCTTGGTGGCATAGTTAGCTAACACACTAGTTTCATATTGAACTAGACTACCGAGGATGGGGAGATCGAGCTTCAAATCTCAGTTGGGTGAATTGGGGGTAGTTTTTCCTAAATGGTTTTCCACTCTGCCTCCATGCAAATGTGGGTTCACTTCCTCTAAATTTAACCTTCCCAATTTCTAACCCATTAGCATAATTAGTACTTAAATGTATAACCCGAACAGGTAGTAAAACGCTGTGCTAAATGTTTTTATTAGTTGAAAGTCTATATTTTTTAGTAGGGATGGAAGAGAATTACTTTTTTACTTTGGGACAGGAATGGGACAGGAAATTAGTCAAAATATCGGGATTCAGAATGGGAAATTTTAAAATTATCCTTTAGAATAATCTTAGATTTAAAATATATTGATTTATAAATCGATATGGTAAGGCTTGTTAAAGAAATAATATTATTAAAACCCGCTTCGGTGGCTGCATAGTCTAAGGCACCACTCTCGCAATAGACTAGACTACCGATGACAGGGATATTTAGTTTGAATTTGGCCAGGTGTATTAAGGGTCGTTTTTCCTAAATGGTTTCTCACTTTATCCACGCAAATGTAGGCACACCTAACACACTAGAGTAATTAGTACATAGGCCTATAACTGGAGTGAGTAATAAGACCCAGTGCTAAAAAAATTGCTAAAGGTAATAAAACAATAAAAAATAAATATATGTGTGCGCAAATAGCATTTTTTTTATCAAATCAAATAACAAAATTTTAGATTAATATCAAATAATACAATTAATAAACTAGTTAATTTTATTACATTTTTATGGGAATTATTTGTATTAGTTAATTTCTTTTGAAAATGGTGTTTTATATTTAATTATTAGCATAGGGAAAAAATATTACCAAATATAATGTTTGGCGCCTCTTTGGATTGCTCTAGTATGAAACTCCAACATATTATCTTGGTTTAAAAGTTACTTTTTTAAATGTTCTCTCTATATTTACCACCCCTTATACTCTACTCCCTGTCTGGCTCTTCAACAACTGCAGACACGCTGAACCCTCATAAATGGTTGACCTTGGCAAGCTACTTCCTTTCCCCCTTTCCTCTCTTTTATGCACGCAACCCCCAACATATTGTTTAGGTTTAAAAGTTACTTTTTTTTAAATGTTCTCTCTATATTTACCACCCTTTATACTCTACTACCTGTCTGGCTCTTCAACAACTGCAGACACACTGAACCCTCATAAATGGTTGACCTTGGCAAGCTACTTCCTTTCCCCCCTTCCTCTCTTTTATGCACGCAACCCCCAACATATTGTTTAGGTTTAAAAGTTACTTTTTTTTAAATGTTCTCTCTATATTTACCACCCTTTATACTCTACTACCTGTCTGGCTCTTCAACAACTGCAGACACACTGAACCCTCATAAATGGTTGACCTTGGCAAGCTACTTCCTTTCCCCCTTTCCTCTCTTTTATGCACGCAACCCCCAACATATTGT
The DNA here is from genome assembly GCA_902151425.1 of Timema shepardi. NCBI lineage: Eukaryota > Metazoa > Arthropoda > Insecta > Phasmatodea > Timematidae > Timema > Timema shepardi. The sequence continues at coordinate 183,854 of CABFVX010000419.1, forward strand.
TTAGGTTTAAAAGTTACTTTTTTTTAAATGTTCTCTCTATATTTACCACCCTTTATACTCTACTACCTGTCTGGCTCTTCAACAACTGCAGACACACTGAACCCTCATAAATGGTTGACCTTGGCANTCAACCTTCCCAATTCCTATTCCATTAGCGTAATTAGTACTTAAAGCGTATAACCCGAACGGGTAGTAAGACGTGGTGCTAAATATATACAAGACATGGTAAAATAACCCCCTCCTCCTCCCAGCTACCAAGTTTGCTAAATAACAAAGAAGACTGCTAAAGAGATTAAAAGCTTTCAACCAATAGCTTTAGCTAGGATAGTTCTTATTTGTGATGTCATAGATTTATGACAGGTGAGAAGGGGAAGAGCTGCGAACCTCAGGTGGGAATGCAAACAACAAAGTTACAACTTTTCAACAACCGAAACTCTTTTCCCATAGGATGATAACTAGAACCAAAGTCAATGAAAAATATCCTTGCATACCCCCTCTGTACCCCTTTACAAATACAAAGTGACAAAAGTAGAAGTTTAATTAGGAGGGAATAGGATTTAGAGGGGGGTTTTGTGTGGAGGGGGAAATATCGAAAAGTTTGAAGTTATGGACCCTGTGCCTACACATCTTTTGTGGAATTTGTTGAAACGGTTACTACTACTTCCTGAGGAAGGTGCTTTAATGGCATCGAAATATTGAAGTGTGTGTAAATCTGTGTTAGTGTCTTTTCTTTTAATTGTGTTCTAGAGTCTAATTACTAACTACTTCCTGAGGAAGTTGCTTTAATGGCATCGAAATATTGAAGTGTGTGTAAATCTGTGTTAGTGTCTTTTCTTTTAATTGTGTTCTAGAGTCTAATTACTACTACTTCCTGAGGAAGGTGCTTTAATGGCATCGAAATACTGAAGTGTGTGTAAATCTGTGTTAGTGTCTTTTCTTTTAATTGTGTTCTACTTTTTTCCTAATACTTTATCATTTTATTCATTACTAAATGTTTTTGCTCAATGCACTTTTTTCATACATATTATTTCATATGTAAATAATAACACAATAGTGAGTGGAGTGAGCAGTTTGATATATAGTATCAAGTGCAAATTGTGTTATTTGTAGTATAAAACATACATTTTTTGCCGGAAGAAGTTATTAAGAACGCTTCAAAAGAGTTTGTATTGAAATATCCATTTCAGAGTTAAATAATATAACCACATTGAGAAAAAAGAATGGCTCTATTAGGCATTTTCAAAAAACATTTATTCAAAGCATTCCTGGCTAGCTGGGTGTGGTTCAGAAAATTTATTCTACTCATTGGCCTTGTTTGGCCATTGCTATAGATAAAATGCATCTTATATCTAAAAATAATCAAACATACCAGCAGGCTGCAATATATGTGGAAATATTTTAAATACATTAATTTTTATTACTCGTATGTATATTAAATCTTGTGATAATCTAGACTTCCGATGACCGGGAGATTGGGGTTCGAATCCTGGCCAGGTGTATTGAGGGTGTTTATTTCTAAATGAATTTCAACTCTACCTCCATGCAAATGCAAGTACACTTTTTCACCCTTTGACTTTCCTCATCCTTTTTTCATTAGCATAATTAGTACATATGCGTACAACCTGAAACGGTAGTAAGACGTGGTGCTATAAAATAAATCTAAATATTTTCACTTTAACAAAAATTGTGATCGTGATCTTAATAAAAGAAATCACACATTAGTAGCTGATGATTTCCGCATGTCCATCATAGACTCTGCCTTAAAATATGAGTGAAGAATGACCCTGGGCACGGGACGATTCCTGGATAGCTCAGTGGTTAGAGAATTGGTGTACTAAGCCAAAGGTCCTGAGTTCGATCCCCGTGTCCAGGTGTAATTTTTCAATTTTCAGAAATTTTTTTACAGTTTTAAAGATTCGAAAGAAAATGTAAGTTAAAAAGGATTTGATTCATCTCTACTTTTTTCAAATTAATTAAACTCACTTCCTGCCCTTTATTCTTTCTATAGTGATTTAAAAATAAATTATACTACTCTTCAACTTGTGCACCACCTCCTAGTAGTGATTGATATAATCAAATGATTTTAAGAATTGAATCATCATTTGATTTTTTGAAAAATAAGTGGATGAATTGAAAGAATCATTTGAATGATTTTGAGAAGTGGTAATGAGTCGGTAATAATCAGATGTGAGCTACTTCTAACTATTATTATTAACACCGCGTCTTACTACCCGTTCGGGTTATACGCACTTACGCTAATGTGTAATGGTAGGGTGATTGTGAGATGAAATGGTGGACCTACAGTTTAACGTGGAATCCGAACCACGGTGGAGACCTGGCATTCCTCACATTCACAAGATGTCTTGTCAGAGGTGAAGGAAGGGTTTGGTAATCAGATAAATCTTTGCCGGGACCGAGGATTGATCCCTGGCCCCCAGCACAGAAGTCTGACACCTTACCCCTAGACCGCCAGGTCACCGACTTCTAACTAAAAGTAGTTACTAGTTGCTCATATTGCTTTGTGCTACTATTGTCTTCACCCTGCTGTCGGATCTCCCAACACACAAGTGCACTCTTTTGTGTTTGCAGCTTATCAACACTTTTCTATTACTTTATTTAGTTCCTTGTGCCAGTGTCAAAGACCAAAGTACAGCCACAACAAAATACTATACAGTGAACACATTAGTCACATAAGTATTTCTCAATTAATATAAACACTTTTGTGTACGATTAACAATGAAATAAAGAACATATGTTTCCCTTTGTGTTTAAAATAGTTGAAATAATTGACCCTTTAATGTTTCCTAAAAATAAAAAATATATATATATATAAGCTTACAATCCTATTTATATATCGGGTAAGTGATAAAATACTTTCGATGTTAATATCTGAATCAACTATATGCCTCCTGAAAGCTTCACTTAGAATCAAACACACAATTACTATTCAACATACGACGACGTAAGTTTGCTGGATAATGATATTTTGTGTTATAAGAATGTAAAATTATTTCAATGAATAAAATTATAATACGATCTGAATATTACGGCCGGGCAATTTTTATTAAATACATAGAAAGTATATACTTACCTATTCAATAAATTTAAGTCAACATAAGAAAAATAATCTCTCAAACTGTTCATGCTATTTGCGTTTAGTTGATTAGGAAGGTAAAATTTAAAAGAAATAAAAAATAACAATTTACATAGTAATGTAGCAAAATGATCGAATCATTTTGTAATTTTCATTCAAATTATTTTTGGCTGATAATGGATTGTAAACTGTATAACCATTTAAACTTTATATTAAATTAACCTTAGAATCATTTGAAAGCATAAGGTTGATTATTGTATAGCATTGGGGACTATTTATTGAAAATGAACCTAATAAAAATGAAGACCATATAGAGATAGCCTGGAAACATTCATAATTATAAGGTCGATTTTCCTCGGCACTTCTGGTAAGGGAGTGAAAAGACAATGAATCAGCCGACTCGTGTCAATTCAGCTACTGTTTTCATTCAAATGATTTTTTAATTCGATTGATTTTGAAAGAATTGAATGAATCGATTCTGCCCATCACCACCTCGTATTACTGCAAGGTCCCCAATGCATTATATTATCGCAAAACTGTCCTGTTGGGTTTAACTACTTATTCATGGAAAAGCTAGGAACAATCATTGAAGACTGGACATTGACTGATAATCGTTTCCTCCGCTTAGCCAAGTTTACAAGATAACTCCACCCTCATGACACAGGCCTCCTCGAGTTCATTCCTCCCAGCAGAAGTGTCTGTGGCCCCCATCTTTCTTCCTCTAAGCCTTGCTGCCATGAGACTAGAGAATCTTGGATATAACACTATGTCCCAACATCTAACAAATTCTTCTCATACCAACATCAGTGCAAATCTATCTGTGTGTATTTGATGTTTTCTGCAGATGTTGCTGGAGGTTACAGTCCTTCCATCATAGAGGCCATGCGATCAGCTCTAGCTGTATCAACCCATCTGAATTTCAAGGAGGGAGGCACTCCGCTGACCTATCATGAAGTATTTCACCTGGCTACTATTGGAGGGGCAAAAGGTAAGGCTGCTTAAAGCACATTTAGGGTCCGTTTGTTTAAAAATTGTTGAAGGTCTATCATTTCTTTTTTGTTTAAGTGCTAAGTTGAAATGTGCCAACATTATCATTTAAATAATCCATCTGTAAACTGTTAGGAAATAAAAGTATTATACATTTACCTTAAGTTGTTTGATTAGATCTGTGGCCAAGAGTTTGAATAGACGTATCACAGTGCTCACTGATAGTTGGGTTTTGATTCAAAAGTGGTTAATATAGTTTTGTATTCACTTCTACAGCAGCTTTAGTAAATACCTAATTCATGAACTCAGCATTGGTGAAAGGTGTTTTTCTTAGCTAGCACATACAAAACTTTGAACGAAACTACTTGACTAAAAGCCTAAGAATACCTAGAAAAATGGGCAGGTTCACTGAGCTAAAGTTTTTTTTCTAAACAAACTTTGTAAAAAAAGCTTATAGCTGCTGCCAACGTCAGAGTCTCGGCACTTAAGTATCTGTCTTGTAACTCTCTCATTCTTAGTTTGCTCATTAGACACATCAACACTCGACAGGAAGAAACTAACATTACCAATTATTACCAATCATGTTTATTCTGACTACTCTAAAAACCTATATGAAAAAATTTCATACATTTTAGATCCAGGCCCTCAAATGCATAAGGATATTCGAGATTCAAGAATTTGAAACTCCTTAATTTTTTTTCTTCATCCTTGATTTTTTTTTTTCTCCAAACGTGAAATTTGTACTAGATTTTTAATACTGCTTATTGGTGGTTCAGAACCAATTTTAATTATTGGATGAACTTTACTAGGCCCCAGACCAGTAATTTAACACTTAACTGAATGTGTGAATGTTACAAAGGATTGGTTTTCCAATTCGGATTTGGGATTTTTAAAATAGTGGAATTGACCCAACTCTGATGTATTTTAAAGTTCAGAAGACCCAAATATCAACTTTTAATTATGATGTAGTGTTCTAACGCAACTGGTTGCCGGCCCCTGTCATAGAATATTGTTATTCAACCTGGGGTACGTGAAGGCATCTTAAAGGGAACATAAAATTAAATATATAAATAGTTAATAATCAGGGCCATATTTAGCGCTAGCCACAAGAGACCTGTGTGTAAGGACATGCAATCTGGACATGCTATTTATTTATTCTAGATGTATAATATAGAATATGTATAAATTGCATTACTAACCAACAATTTTGGGGATACAAAGTTGAAGAGAAATTAGATTTTAGTGCACAACAAAAAGGGTTTACTAGACCGAAAAAAGTACATACAAATTTTATATAATAAAAATTGACAATCCACTTCAGTGTTCAGTATACAGTAAATCCTCTTATAACGTTGTGTTATGTTCCTGAGAAATGCAACTTTATAGAAAACAACTTTATAAAAGTTATTTTTTCCCATAAGAATCAATGTTAAGTCTAGGAGTTAGTTTCCAAGGCCCTCCAAATTACTCACAAATACATGTAGTATCATATATTGGAAACAGCTCAGGACAGGAATACATTTAATTTTGGGACGTGGATGGAACTGGATCACCACTCATAATCTTATCCCCCTCATGTGTCATCATGGTGGTCATTGGTTGAAAGAATGCGCGGATAGTTGGTTGCTTAGCGGCATGTTTCTTTTCTTTGTAAATTTCCTGGTAACATGTAAGGCCCTCCATGACAGTCCTTTGCACTCTCGCACTGCGTTTTACATCAGGGTCTTCATCGGCCAACATCTGAAGTCCTTCTTGAATGCGGTGAAATGCAGTAGCCATGCTTTTCTTAGTAAATGTGTGTGAAGGCTTGTCCTCTTTGCTGTCAGATTCAGGGTTTGGATTTTGGGTCAGCTCTTGTAGCTTCTTGTTACTGAGTTCCTCAATCTCGGCGTCTACCACCTCCTCCATTTCCAGATTCTGGAAGCCTGCTTCACGAGCAATTTTGAGGTTTGTGTTCGCACTTGGCACAATCTCTTCAAATCCTTTAAAATCCGTAACGCTTTCAAGCCATAGATTTCACCACACCGCTAAGGCATGTATGGGAAACCTCTTGCCAAGCCATGGATATGTTGTTGATGGCGTTAAAGAGATTGTAGCTCCGCCAGTACTCCTTGATGCGGGTCTTTTCTTCACCATCTGTAGCTGCGACAAGTTGCTCAAACGTATGCCACAAGTAGTACCACTTGAAAGTGGCAATTACACCTTGGTCCATTGGTTGGATTGGATTAGAACCGTTGTATTGGGAGGGAGGGAAACAATCTTCACATGTTCGTCCAAGTTAGGAATGTCATGAGGTTGTGAGGGAGAATTATCTATGAAGAGGAGAGTTCTGAAATCTAAATTCTCCTTCGCACAGTACCTCTTCCACGTGAGTTTTGCATAAACTTTCAACCATTCACAGAACATGGCACCAGTTACCCATGCCTTTTTATTGGTTTTGTAAATAACAAGAACGTGCTCCTTCGGCTTTCCTTTCAAAGCCCGTGATTTCTCTGATCTGGCAATTAGGAGTGGCTTCATCTTGTAGTCACCACATGCATTCCCACCTAGCAACAGTGTGACGTCTTTTCTTCCTGTGAAATGTAAGTTCTGGCAGGCATATGTTTCCAAAACAGTCCAGTCTCGTCAACATTAAAACCTTGATTTGGTGAGTATCCGCCATCTTCAATGATGATTTGTAGTTCGACAACAAAGGCTTCCGCCAAAAGGTTGTCAGAACTTGTGTCTTCACCAGTCACTTTAATATTATGAAATTTGTACCGGTACTTAAAAGCATCGAACCACCCTCAGCTGGCACTGAAAGATTCTTCTTTAGAGCCTTCACCATCCTTAGGCTTTAACACGTCATGATATAAAGATTTTGCTTTGAACACTGACTAAAGTAACTGGGTCCCTACGTTGATTTTGAGATTCAATCTACAACGAAAGCATTTTCTCCATTCTTTCAATTCATTCATTTCTTTTACACCTGACCTTTGTCACACTGAGCCCTGAGAAGTTTTCCACACTGCACTTAATTTTTATGGCATTTCTCCCTATAGTGCAAATAGTAGTTGCAAGTAGGCCCAAAGCTGAAGCAATGTCTACACCGCACTGACCGGATTAGAGTCGCTGTATTACGTCCATTTTAACAGCCAGACTAATTGATCGTCTGTTTTTCTTTGCAATTAAAGTGTTGGATAAATTACATGGACATTTAGATGCCATACAGATAAAAACCACCCCTAAGATAAAAAACAAAACAAATAAACACAAGTTGCATGTGAACTAAAAATATATTAGATATAAAAGCTAAGAATGGTAAACACAATTCACACTCAGACTTAAAATATATTAAATATAAAAAACACGAAATAAAAGAAAGATAAACAAAAGACCCATGAGAACTAAAAATATAAAAACTACAAATAAAGTTAAACACAATTTCATATGCTTGAACAAAACTGTGCAAAAAGTCTCAATTTTCAAGTAAAATATTCCAAATTTAAAATACGGTAAACAAACAAAATATATTTTTTTGCATAAAAATACCCATAAATATTAACGGGCGGCTTGTTGTTTGGAGGTAGGAGTGGAGAGAAATTTATGACATGGCCTGCATGACTCAGAGGCCCATTAGGCCCACACAAACAGGAACCAGGCAGGTGACACTTGGCGCGTGTTTAGCTGAAAAACATTGTACCCAATAGCGGACGTAATGTAAAAAAATTGTCACAGATTATTCACAACGTTATAGTAGGACTTAATGAATATATGTATTCACTGAAGTGGATTGTCCCTTTTTATGGGCTTCCTGAAAATATCCAATCATTTGGATATTCATGGAGTAGTAGATATGGTCTTACCCACATGGTTTTGCTGCATTACGTGTAATGCGGTCTTTAACTTATTATATTGTGCGTATATACAATGTTCTTCAATGTTGAGGTTTCCAAAGTTAATTTTATGTTAATGTTAATTAAGGTTATCAATAATTATCTAAAATAAACACTTTAGCTTTGAACTTATCCAATTTTAATGTATTGTATTTGTTTTATTTTTCAGCTCTATCACTTGACAATCGCATAGGAAACTTTGTTGTAGGCAAAGAATTTGATGCCTTGATTGTCAATATGAATTCATTTCAAAAATTCCCAGATGAATTGTCAAATTATACAAATGAGGAACTCTTACAGAAGTTTATTTTCACCGGTGATGATCGAAATATTAGAAGAGTTTATGTAGCAGGGAATGTTGTGAAAGATGCAACACTTGCATAGTTGATAATAAATCAACATGACCCACTTTATTTTCGACCACTATCACAGTTTGTCGATATATTTTTATGGGGATTTTTAAAATTAACATGGCTTTACAAGGAAAACCTCTTTTCGCTTTAAGAGGCAATTGCATTATTACGGAAGAAGGTACAGGAAAGGTGGATAAAAACTTATAAAAGGGACGAACACAATATGGCCTTTACAATGAAAAGAAGAACACAGTTCACACATTCAAACCTAACATTGTATATTTGTAGCAACATTGTATACGGTATAGTAACTAAACACCCGAGGTTAAATCGGCTTGATTTTTCACAATAAGATTTCCCATATTCATTCTTCTTTTCATTATAAAGACCATATTGTGTTCGTCCCTTTTATATGTTTATATACACCTTTCCTGTACCTTCTTTCAAATATAATAAAATGAATATGGGAAATTTTATTGTGAGAAATCAAGCCAATTTAACCTTGGGTGTTTAGTTACTATACCGTATACAATGTTGCTACAAATATACAATGTTAGGTTTGAATGTGTGTACAATGACAAATATACAAACATCAAAATAAGGACAATTATGTTTAGAGAGATTTCCAATAGGTGCCATACTTGATTCTCCCAAATAGGTTTATTCCTTCATTTAATCATCAAAATAATAGTTAAGTAAACTTAGATATGCAAGTAGTGGATGACCATACTAAAGTGAATAAATAAGACATTAAAAATGCAAGTGCCTCAAATTAATTATATTTTACCAGCAATCATAATAATTATATAACAGATTTTATTAAATGTGTATTATGTAATATTAGTTACAAATTTACAAGTAACTTAGAATTAAATAAACATACCATATAATATTAGTATAGACGTTATTACAAACTAACAAATTGTTACTAATTGACAAGTTACGTAGAATTAAATAAACATACCATATTAGTATAGACAGTATTATAAACTAACAAATTGTTACGAACTGACAAGTAACTTAGAATTAAAAACATGCCATATTAGTAATAGTATAATAGACATTATTACAAATAACATTTATCTGAGTAAAACTATACACCCTAACAATAACAACTTTAGTGTTAAGTAAAATATATAAATGTATAAATAATTGAATAATATTTTAATGTGTCATATTACACTTTAACTCATAAACAAACAATCTCTCATAGTGACATCTATTCACTTTAAAACTGGCAAAGGTGACCTGGCAGTCCAGGGGTAAGGTGTTAGACTTCTGTGCCGGTGGTCCGGGGCTCAATCCTCGGTCCCAGCACAGATGTATCTGATTGACAAACCCTTCCTTCACATCTGACAATACTTGTGAATGTGTGAAATGCCAGGCCTCCATCATGGTTTGGATTCCACGTTAAACTTTAGGTCTTCCATTTCATCACACAATCACCCTACCATAACACATTAGTGAACGAGTAGCAAGACTCATAATAATAATAATTATTATTATGACAAAGTTTTCAGTAAAGTTTATTATTATATATGACCTCTTGGTTTATCAAGTCAAGGTGGTGTTATGCTCTACCAACCTATATGAGTCATCATTTTCAGCTGAAGGGGGTGAAAAACAAATACATAAGCAGTGTAACAGATAAATATCATAACTGTATTTTAATGGGAGCAAAAAGTTACCAAAATGTAATGGTTTTACCCCTAATTTAATTTGAAAACTTATTAACCATATTTTTAAATTAAAATATATTTAAAAAATGGTATTTAAGATACATAATTTTATATCAATAAAAGTGGTAATTGTATTACTTGGAAGAAGATAAGGAAAGGACCTTATATAGAGATATATATATTAATACGATAGAATGGGAAAGTGGGATTGGAACGATATGAAAATAGAAACATAGTATTTTGAGATTTTCCTGGCCATCAACAAAAATTATTAATGTGTATAGTTAATGATTTCCATTGTTCATGTTTGTTTTAATAATAGACTAAAATATATTATAAATTTTACATTACATAAAAAGTGATGATGAAATTGAGCTTAAATTTGATTACTTTGAATATCTTGATGGAATATATAATTTAAAATGTTTGGGGTATTCTTATGACCCATATCCCTTCTCACACTTTTAAGACTTAAGTCCACACATAAAGTGATTGCAAACGATAAGCAGCATCTAGTTGAACATTTGGTTGGCCCTTGCTACGCCACTGGATGAGGGCTTGCTCACATTTTGCTCAGAAGTCAACTCGACTATAGTACAATCATAGTTAACTCGTGTATTTTTAAATGTTGCTCCATGTCTTACTGTCCTATTATCTGTCCAAAATGTACATACTAACCCGCTTCAGTGGCCGTGTGGTGTAACGCGGTACTCCTGCAGTAGCCTAGACTGCCAATGACTGAGAGATCGAGGTTCAAATCTCAGTCAGGTATTCTGAGGGTACTTTTTCCAAAACGATTTTTCCCTCTCCCTCCATGGAAATAAGGGTACACTTCCTTGTAAGAACCTCGTTTGTATTCCTCACACCTGGGCTGTCCTTGATAACCGCCTTTGGCCTGCAGTGGGAGTCATATGTAACACCTAAGGGCACGGCATGTTTCTGGATTCTGTTGTTATAGCAAGCACTGTTCCCTACCTGTACTTCCTATTGCGTTTTTATGTACATGCTGATAAAATTTTACATTTCTACACGCACAAGCTGATAAATCTATTCTCTAAAAGAGATGCAAACAATTAATTCATTTTCTATATAGAGTTTTATTTTAATCTCAATTTATAACAACATAATATACAATCTTGTGATGCATCTACACATTTGTTAAGTATAATTGGATCTTACTACATTTTAAATTTGATACATGTGATATACGTCTATTAACTTGTTGAGTTCCATTGCGTCTGTGTCAGGACACTCCTTGCACATTCTTTCTGAGATATTCCTTTCCCTTTTCTTTGCTAACGTCAGAGACATGCGGTATTTTAAACCTATCACAAGAGTTGGCACTTAGTTCTCTGCCTTCTGGTTGGTTGGACAGTGGCATCAGAAAATCATGAAACTTGTTGGAACGGAATTAATCTGCTAAATCAGTGATACTGAAGTGTTGAAAAGAGACAGCAATAGACGCTGTAATCTTTCCCTTTGTTAACTGTCCAATTCACCCAGTAAGCAAATATAGTAAAATAATATTATTAATTTAAAGATAAAACCCGAATTTAAAATATAAAATGGAAATGGTAATGTTAAAAACTGCACCTTCATCCTTGAATAAAGTATGTAGAAAAACTGCTAACAGTATTTTACATAAAAACAGATTAAAACAAAAAATGGGCATACCTTAATTCTTTAACTCCAAACAAAATGGAGGCTCACAATTTAGGACATTAAATCCTCTAAATTAAGCCTTCCTCATCCCTAACTCACTAGCATAATAATCAAATATGGTTATAACCTGAACAGGTAGTAGGAAGCAGCACTAAAAGCTGATTACACATCCAAAACATTGGGGGACAAGGGGCACAGATTCTTGCTCATGCTTGCAGACCCAATTGATTCAATGTGTTTGTTTTTCCCCTATCACAAGCTCAATGCCACTTAATGTTCAAAATCGATTTAAGTGTGGCCCTGTCCTTAGGTGTGTGCTAAGTCTACATTTTTAATTTGAAGTGGGCTCAAATCACTTGTGTTAAATATTCCCAAAGCTAAATCAAATAGTAATTTAAGATTGTTCAATGGTTATTAAAAATATTATGTTTGTGTAAATAATTGTGTGTATTTACCTACCAAGAAATATCAAATAAAGCTTTATAAATGTTTTCTTGTTGATAAGATTTAAAAATGTATTATTGTTGATTAAATTTTAAAAGTAACTCTCCTAACACGTGTGTAAATTAATTTCTAGCTATTATTTATAATTCTAGATATTTTAATTTGCATAAAATTGGAATCTCTAATATTATGTTATAACTCTTATAAGGAAAACCTCTTTTCACTTTATGAGGTAATTGTATTATATTTGGAAGAAGGTATAGGAAAGGTGGATAGAAACATATAAAAGGGGGGACGAACACAATATGGCCTTTACAATGAAAAGAAGAACACAGTTCACACTTTACACTGCTGCTACTGTCCTTTTCCTGTGTTTGCTTATAAAATATATAAAAATTAATTTCTTTCTGTTGTGCTCTGGTATACCCTGGTAAATGTGGTGCTGTATAAATTTACTTTTAAAAGAAATAAAAGTGTATTTTAATCACAGCTATAAACAAAAATTTATTTCCTTATTTATGGTTCTAAAATGTTTGTCTGGTTTGGACTGAACATGTTGATCTTTGTTCAAAGCTCGGAAGGTCGCAACAAGTGTGGTTTTACATCCTCTGGATTTGCATAGGTTAGTATATTTCTTCTTGATTGACCTTATTCTATTACATGTGATTAAGTTTTTAAAATCAAACCCGCCTCTGTGGCGTATCGTAGTTAGCTAATGTGCTAGTTTTGTGTTGAGTTAGACTGCCAAGGACGGGGTTAACGGGGGGTGGGTCCTAAATGGTTTTACAAACTTCCTCCATGCAAATGCGGGTTCACTTCCTCTATATTCAACTTTCCCAATTCCTAACCAATTATCCTAATGAGTACTTGAGCAGGTAACCCGAACGAGTAGTAAGATGCGGCACAAAGTATTATTATTGTTAAACTCAAATGCTTTGAAGACCACTCATCGGAAAGATGCCTTAATCTCTCAACTTAGCTAATAATATAGGTTAGGGGTCAACAACTTTTTAATATCATAGGGGTTTTAAAAACATCAAATGCTTTTCATACAGTAATAATTATTCTCTTTTTACCAACACAATTGTTTGCTTACTAAATCTTTAGTGGGCAATATAAAATCAGTTGGCAGACTGTACCCAGCTCGAAAGGCCTAAGTTGCTAACCACTGATAAGGGTATATCAGTGGACCAGTTCTTAATCTACCTTTTTTATGTTATATTTTTATATTTATTTTCAATAAGACAATGTAAAAAGCCTTGATCATAGATGAAATATTTAAATCTTGGCTCAAATCTGTATGAAATTGAAAATTTAGTCTTCATAATCTGTGATCTAGTTAACTTGAGTTCCAGACTACAGATCCAAAAGTCCCAGGTTCAATCCCCAGTACTTCCAGATATTTTTCTAAAGTAGTGGATCTGTAACAGGGTCAGACTGCATCGCGAGGACAAATAAGGAGCTACTTGAATAAAAAAAAAGTAGCAGCTCCGGGCTAGAAAATCAAAATTAACGGACAGAGGGTTCGTTGTGCTGACCACATGGCACTTTAATCCAGAGAAGCTGGCACTATCTTCACCAACAGAGAGCGGCCACTCAGTCGGTATAGATTGATTGTAGGCTGAGTTTTATAAGCCTAATTTATTGGAGCGGATGTAGTAGTTAAATTGTTATGAGTTAAGTGCAATCTTAAACATGGCCTCCATCATGGCAAGTATCTCTAGTAATAGTACTGTATTCAATATTCATTAAAATTGATTTAAGACAGGAAAAAAAAAGTCAAAGCAAATATTTTTACAAATTTATTGAAACTAAATTTACAATAAATTAGGCTAAATTAATATTCATAAAAACAAGTTTGAAATAAATGTCATACAGCCTAGTTTTGTTAAAAATTTAGGTAGATTACAATATAGAAATGAATTGTTAATGACAATGAGAATTAGACAGTACATTTAAATAGGACAGGAGTTTTTAAAAAAAGTTCAAAGTAATATAAAAAAACTATTATGTATCCATCTTCACACCTTGCTTTTCTAATTCAGCTCTGTAAAGAAGGTAAAGATTTGTTAGCAACATCACGACAAAATTTTAAGAACATTCACTCATACCAATATGTAATAAATTAGCTTTATCTTCAATAGTTATTTTAAATACCCCTAAAAATTAAACATTAAATAATCGACTTTGGTGGCTGCATGGTCTAAGGTGCTACTCTCGCAATAAACTGTCTAAGTTGGGGAGATTGGGGTTTGATCCCGGTCAGATAGTTTTTTCTAAATGGTTTTCCATTTTCTTTCGTGCAAATATGGGTACAGTTCCCCTAAGTTCAACCTTACTCATCCCTAACTCGTTATCTTAATTAATACATGTATATAATCTGAATAAGTATATCTTAGTGCTAATATCAGCCTATAATAAGCATTTAGGTTTTTTAAGCACCAATATTTAATGAAAATTGAGACTAAAGTTAGTGTTTCTTTGTAATGGCTCACCTCAATTGCAAACTGAAGTCATCTTCAACATTATCATCATCCCAGTTGTCTTCCCAAACACTAACATCTTCTTCGTCCTCGTCTTTTCCTGTCCAGTCTGAAACAACAAAGCAAACCAATTACCAATAATCTAAAACAAATGTTTTTATTTGCATCTCATCAGCCAGTTGGGTCACAAAAACATGTGTATGTGTAACCTAACAATAAATATTGATTACACTAACGTAGTGAGACTACGGAAGGTAGAATTTAGAGGAAATTTACCCAAATTTGCACGGAGGGGGAGAGAAACCTAGTTACACCCAATCAGGATTCTAACTCCTATCTTACCGTCATCGGCAGTCCAGTCTATTGCAAAACCTTTGGCATTCAACTACCGAAGCAAGTAGTTATATTATTATAACAATGTTCATTGATAAGGATTAATCTTCCCATTATGTTCCAAACCATAGTTTAGGCATTTTATTTACTTATGATTCCCTTGCTTCTACTTTCTTAAAACTAAAAAACACATAGTATTCTTTTAAAAAGATTGTTTTAAGGTGAGCAAAATGATTAGGCACACACAGTGAATTTGCAGTAGAACATTTGTAATCTCAAGAGTTATTAAATTATTATTTGTTTGTGATTGTATTCCCTCACTCATTTTTAATATAGTTTTCAAAGGAATTTTTCATAGAATTATAGCACCTTGAACTAGACTTTTAATTAGCTTCAAATCAGTTGTAATTCAAATCATTATTATTTATACTTAGCTAGAATTAAAACAAGATTTCCATGGTGGTGTTTAGACAGCACCTGAAGCTTTTATGAACAATGTCTTGTCTCTCAAGTATTAGTCATTTGTAAATTATATTTGAAAGAAGGTACAGGAAATGTGGATAGAAACATACAAAAGCAACAAATATAATACAGCTTTTACAATGAAAGGAACAGAGTTCACATTTTACAATGCTGCCATTGGACAAAGTGGTAAAAAGGTTGCCTCCTGAAGAAAATCAATTGTCAGCACCCAATCTCCTGACAAAAGTTTCATTCTATTGAAAATTATCAAGGAGGAATGTTAAAGTGCAACGCAACTTCCTAAAAGAGGAAACACAAAAGGGGAGAGAAAGGAAATTCATGTATTATTAGTTGTTTGGTCATTATGTACCCAGATTGTTGCTCTGTATGTTTGTTAAAATTCAATTCCTTTCTAAGCTGTTGGCATAGGAATACAATAAGAACCATTTCTAGTAACTTTTTGAGCTATCATCTAAGTAAACTCAAGTGGTGAATGCACTATTTAAAGTTGCCCTTTCTATATTTAGAGGTACTTTTAAGCAATGTTATGTCTTATATTAGGTGAGTAGATTATTAATGATTAGAAGACCTACAGCAATTAATTATAACAGTAATTTATTGATATGCCTCAACTCTTGGTGTGTTAATTGTGAATAAGAATGCTCTTTGATTGTGTTAAACAAAATGAGGTTATAGTTAGTCTATACAATTATAGCAAAAATCACATAGAAACACATATTTATGAACACGCTACCTGTATTATAATTTGTGGTCCTATTAGGTTTCTCCATGTCTCAAAATAAATCATGTCATTTTTTGTAAATGGTTTTAAATTATTTATCATTATTGATTGAAATCTTAATTTTATTAGCAAGCAAGTTAGCAGGGTTAGTTTAAGTAGGCTACAGTAACGATATATTTATAAATAGTTACTTGGTTAGTATTAGTAGGCTACAGTAATGATAAATTTATAAATAATAATGGCTTTTTTCTTTTAAACGATTTCATCAAAATATTGTTTTGTGAGGTTTAAGTAGTTAGAGGATTCAATTATTGTAATGGATATGTGTGACAGTCTACTTTGTGTTATTTCATTAGTAGATGATCAAGATGTTTTATACAATAAACATAACTTTATCCATTTTCAAGAGCTGGACTTGGTACAGGAATGGAATAGTACTAGGCCTCTTTATATATGTATAACATAACCGACCAATATCCCATGACTTAAGCGAGGTCAGGGTCGTTTTAAGTAAATGTGAGGCTCAGGGCAAAACTATCTGAGTACGGCAGTTTTTCGGTTGTGGCACTAAGCTGTTATAATATATTGATATGTACTATGTACTTTGTTACTTAATCATTTCTCATGTTTTATGGAACAGTGATCAACCCAATACATGACTGTACTTTATTAAATGCAAACAATCAATCCAATTAAGTTAAAACTAAATTCCTCGTTGCACCATTGCACTGTTAATTTTCTGTAGACCAACAGTGGTAGCACAATGGTGGTGTATTCTACTGTATTGAAGGACATTACTTGAAAAACGTCAATTTTAAACTAAATGAATTCAGGGTTTTTAGGAATTTTAAATGGAATCCTATCACTAAGTGAATACTTATTGCTATTTATTAGCTGTACACTATTTTATGCAAAATTTAGAATAATTACTGTAAGACCTAATTGAATTTAATAATTTAGGGGAGAAATGTGGCCCCCTGGAATGTGAGGCCCAGAGCAATTGCCCCACACGACACGGCCCTAGGTGAGGTTTTTTGTTGTGGATAAAATCAATTAAATTTATTTTTTATTTATGTATTAATAAATTATTTGTTTTTATTTGTTTGTATAAATAATCACAAAATATTGATATTTTGGTAGCAAAAATGTTCTTAAAGGCCTAAGTTTTGCTCTAAATGATGTGTAGGCCTACTACTCCCAAACATGTTTCCGGCATTCAATATAATCATAAGAGAAACACATTTTTATACAAAATAAGTTTTCATAGTTTTTTACTGTTTCATTTAGGCTATTCACTTCCACAACATATAGGTACAGGGGTGGCTCATGGGTTGTTGCCAGGGTAAGTAGGTTTGATAGGATTATATACCAATCTAGTAAATCATTGCCTCCCTATCGATAATAAAACTTGCCCTTTATAGTCAATAATCATACAATTGTTCATAACATTATTTTGAATGTAGTTTTTCAAAATAAACGAGAAGGTGAAGGAAGTTTTCTAGTAGTCCTATCAAGGTTGTCCTGTCTAGGTTTAATAAAAATATGTAATTAAGTTTTAAAATAGCTAAGAAATTAGCATTTTCCTTTTATGGGTTTTGACCACGCTTTGTGAATTGGTGTTTATTTGGCGAGATGAATCTTGGATCATTGAGAAACTTCTAGTTTCGACACATTAGCTTGGTCGGTAGCAGTGTATAGGCACTGCGGAACAGCAGCACCCCCTATTTCCACTTGATATTATCGGCAAAATTTAATATAATGAGTCCTTTTTTCTTTAATTATTTATTTATTTTTGTAGTACAATATATATTCCTTAAGCTTAATGTCAGTACTTCAGTAGCCATCCTCCAGTTTATGTAAAAGATACAAAAATCTTTGTATGGAATTGTGCGCTTCACAGTGCCAGAAACGTGGTGTTTGACTGTTGTGCACATGCATACATAGAAGAGGGGTGGGGAGAAAGACGAGACTGCCCGATAGAGAGAGCACTGTTGCTCTCAGTGCCGGCTCTAGCGTGATGGTGGAAGGAAGCTTTTTTTTACTCAGCGTGTGTTGTGCTTCAAAATCATGTACCATATTCTTGAATGTGATAAAGTGTGGAATTAGATTATTATTCTGCTTCCAGCTATTTTATTAGATTCATTTGTTTTCGGTTTTTTTATTCAACAGAAAGACTAAATGCGCTTGCAGTACTTTCAATGGAGAAAAATTTCCTCAATTGTCATTCAGAGATCAAGGAGAAAATTATTGAACTTTTTGCGCAAATTAAGTCAAGATGAATGGATTTCATTTTTAAATGAACAGATCAAGCTTGAACTGTAACAATTTAAGTTAAAGTAAGTAAAAAAGTGTGGTTATTTTTGTTAATATTTTATCAATTTCGTGAATAAATGTTCTTTTTATACAGGTTTTTTTTCTTTTACACAATTTTAAAACAAAGGTTAAAAATTTTCTGGAGCAGCACTCCCAATAAATTTAGCTACGAGCCGCCACTGGTCGGTTGCATGTCTGTATACTGAACTATGGGTACCAGGTTAGATTCCCAGCATGGCCGAAAAATGTACCATTGGTGAAATGAGGGTTTGTCCTTAGACAGTGATGAATTAACGGGCGGGGACGGGATGTTGTGTCTGTTCTAGATTTAAGTTAGTTTATAATTCGTGTGCATATATAATCTGTCGGTTCAGAAAGTGTCCGTTAAATACCTCAAATAAATGAGAATGATGTTTACCTTCAGCAGGGAATTCTTCAAATTCATCATCCTCCTCTAAAAGGCCCAAATCTATCTTGGCGTCTGGCTTGGTTTTCTCAGTCATTTCAAGTGAGTAAAATAAATACTTCCAGTTATTTCAGGAGTGTATTACAACTCAAACAAATGTTCTCAATAGACAATAATAGTGCAATATTTTCTAGAACAGTTCGCGATTATCTCAAAAGTATTTAGTAAGTTTAGTTATTAACTTGTTTACTGCGCCGTCATTCTGTCTTACAGGTCAGGTTGGCCACCATATATTCGTAATTAACCTCAACAATGTCAAATTACTCTGTTGATGTTAAAATACTATTTGTCTCTATATATAAAGCGAAATAACGGTAATTGAGGTAAAACATCATGTAAAATTAAGTGACGTGACTATAGCATCAAACTAAATGGCTAAATAGCTCATAAAATTAAAATAGGCTGTGTTTTTTTAATGTAGGCTACAGTTAGAAATATGTGCCGCTAGGAAGCGTTGACTTTCAAAATTACTAGCACAGTTGAACATGGCCGGCTTCGTTAGAAAGATGTCTGAGGATTATTCCTGAAAATGGTGCGAAAGTATGTTATTCGAGTGTAAATTAAGGCAATAATGTTTTTCTAACTGTCTATAATGTATTTATGTGGTTTTTCATGAACATGGATTGTACCGGGATCCTGAAAATTTAGGAAACCGGAGAAAATAAGTGTAAGTAGTAAAAGTGTTCATATTCGTCTGCTAGATGATCTGTCAAAAGAAGTCTTGACAGTTTGGTTGTTTTTTTAAAATATAAGTATGCAATCGCTACCATCTTTCGTTGCTTTGATACAAACTGTCAACTCATTTCAATAAATCAATAGGAAACATTTGCCTGAAATTAACAAGTAAAATATACCTTTTAATGACCATGATACTTAATACAGTACATCGAAAAAAAACCTATTTATTACTGTAAGCAGTTTAGTCTACGTGTGCAGTTTAACTTCGAAGACTCGGGAAAGAAGTTCCAACGATTGTTTCGAGTTGTCCTCTCAGTTTTTAAATTTCGTTCCAGTTCCTTAGAATAAACCATAACACAAGAGCCAAATTCAGGAAAATGCAAAGCCTGGGAAAATTATAAAAGATGCCAATAAGAAGAAACAAACAATAGCTTAAAATAAAAATAGCCTTCACTACATTGCCACATTAATAAGAGTATATTATTCTTTAATGCCATTCAGAGCTAATCCAAGTAAACAAAATGAGGGAGGTATAAATTTTAAAGGAAATACACTATTAATCATCTTCAGAAAAGTATCGCCCCCAGAGCACCAGGTCAGGATGGGACAACCTGCCTCGGTGGCCGCATGGCCCAAGGGATCACTCTCGTGTTAAGACTATACTGCCGATGTCGGAGAGATTGGTCCTGCGAGTACACTTCCTCTAAATTCAACCTTCCTCACCCCTAACTCATTAGCGTAATTAGTACTGTACATATGCGGATAACCTGAACAGTTAGTAAAACGCGGTGGTTTTCTAAAGGATTTAACACTGCTACCCCCGTGTCTGGGTAAACCACTACGCCAACCCTGCCGTTACTGCCAACATTAAGACGTGAACAATATGACTATAAAGGGCTATTAAACTTAGTTTATTTTAATATCTTATCAGTAAGATGTAAATAACTAAACGCTGCGCTGCGTAACAAACAAATAAACTATTTAGATAAAAATATACCTTAAAAACGCTTGCAGTATATCAACTATCACTTGATTGCTATGTAATCTAAGAGAGCAGTGTGGAGATAAATATTTTTAAGAAAACACTAACTGAATGTGAAAGCATGTATCTTTTATTTAAAACCAACACTATTCGTTTCTCTTCTAAGGAATGTGTGTAAGCGTCCGTATTAGCTTAGTAATATTACCACTCCCCATAGATCCTAAGGTTGAATGTATTTATTACACGGGGAGTCCCTTTTACTCTTGACATGCGAATAAATACGCATTTCCATAAACATTAGCTTCATTATTTTGTTTTATAGCATAATAAATATATACTTTAAATTACCAATATATTTTAAGCGCACTCTGCATTTCCATACACGTTCGGGATATTATCATATTTGCACTAGTAAGGTAGGGATTCGGGAGGAAAGGTACACGAATTTGGGTGGAGGAAAAAAAGGGGGGAAACCGTTTAAGAAATATCACGTTGATACATCCAGCCGAGCTTAGAACCCTTAACTTCTTATCTTCTGCAAAGTAGATGAGACGAGATTGTGATAATCTTTGTTAAAATTAATAGAGATTAAATATTGTGGCAGCTTTGTGAGAGCAAAATTTATGGAAACTCACTAAAATCTTCATTATTTGGCACGTGGGCTTGTCTTCAAATTCATTTGGTCTGGTTTTCTGGTAACGAACGGTTGAATTTTGAATCCAGCCCGGGTGTTCTAGTTCCCCCACCCCGTGCTCCACCATTATCCTTCCAAACATATGCACGTACATTTCCTCTTAATTCTCCACTCCATATACATATCTAATTAAAATAGGTTGGATGGGTAGTAAGATGTGCACAACTTTTCTCCTAAAAACGGATTTAGTTTTTAGCATGCTCACCTATCTCATCACCCCTCATAATGTAAAAATTATGCCAATTTAAACCTTTAATTTTATTTTGATAAATTATTATTATTAGCACCGCGTCTTACTAGCCGTTCAGGTTATACGCACTTACGCTAATGTGTAGTGGTAGGGTGATTGTGAGATGAAATGGAGGACATACAGTTTAACGTGGAATCCGAACCATGGTGGAGACCTGGCATTCCTCACATTCACAATATGTCTTGTCAGAGGTGAAGGAAGGGTTTGGTAATTAGATAAATCTGTGCCGGGACCGAGGATTGAACCCCGGCCGCCAGCACAGAAGTCTGACACCTTACCCCTAGACCGCCAGGTCACCGACTATTTTGATAAACATCTACAATTAGCATGTGTTGTCATGTTAATGTAGACCAATAAGCTACCTTACTTCCCGCCAAATATTTCCAAAATTGTGTCCATAACCTTTCCTATTTTATTTGGACCAAATATAAAAATGACACCCCTACAGGGTTTTGAACCCAGGCCATCCAGCTCAATGGGACGACCGATCTCCTGGCTGAGTTCTCCAGAATATAGGATCATTTTGAGTGCTAAATATTATTACAAGAATTTCAAAATGTTGAACTCATTTGTCCCGATTAATATCAGCCGCAAGCACATTATTTTATAAATTATTATTTTTGTACTACTAGTATTTAATTACCCTGTAAGCTATTTTCATCTTTCACTAACCAAGCTAAAGATCTAAGGTAAAAATTATACCGATTAAAATTAATATTTACAAACTATGTTGACATACATATTTGTATGGTGATTAAATTTAATATAAACTATTTTGGTATAAATATTTTTATGGTGAATTTACATAAACTACTTTGTCAGAATAAGTGTTATGGATTTATAATTGGTAAATGTAATTGATTATAATATTATTACAAATAGCAAAGCGTATTTTCTCTTCACAAAGAACCCGTCGATGATTTGAGCTTAGCCTCACGGGTTTAGGCAAAGCTGCCAACTTTCCACCCCTTGAAACCTTACTAAGTCTATAAGGCGCGAAATATTCCCGATCTTTGTATTGACCCGCTCAGGAAGAGAGAAGGGGGAGAAGAAAAAAAAAGAGGAAGAGAGCTAAATAAACGTTTGTGAGATAATAAACGTGTTCGTTGAGGGCTTGTCGACTCGTAACAGCCCCGCCGGTACATATAATGGGACTCACATCACAGAGGCCTCATGATGGCGCTCCTACCTTCAAAGTCATCACCGACCACCCCTCCCCCTTTCCAGTTATTTACGAGGGCTCTGCGTGTTGCCCCGATATGAAACATAGTCTTCCTCCCCCAGACACCTTATCTTCCCCTTCCACAACTTCTTGAATCCTGAGAGAACGTGTCTTCTGAAAGATGACGTTGTTCCTAGGAGTGGGAGGTTTTCGACGTTGTCTGCGATTGTTCGTATGATGAAAACTGGAAGCGAGAACGCGCGAGATTACCCCGCATCGGTGGCCACGTGGATGGAAGCGTCGGTCTTGTCTTGTTTCACGTTGGTGGGAAGGTTGGGGGTCTAATACATGTTGGGGTGTACTGGGGTGTTTTTTTGTTGTTTTAATCTTTTACTCAAAAGGCTTCCATCTCTTCTTCCGTATAAATGCGGGAACACTTTAAGTTATATTTTCCTCGTCCCTGTCCCGTGAGTGTCAATGTGTTTACATCCCGGATGGGTAATAGAACAGGGTGCACAAAAATCCTGGTAAATAATGTAAAAAAAGGGCTGCATTTTAGAGTAAGTAATAAACACACCCGTCAGGGCTATCCACATGTTTCTTATTGTGTCTTACTAAGCTTTCGGGTTAAACGCGTGATAATTACTATATTGGGCTAGGGATGAGGAAGGAATTAGGGGTAATCTACCTGCGTTCACGTGGAAGTAGGATGGGAAACCATTTAGGGAAAAAAACACCCTCAGAAGACCCAACCCGGATTTGAACCTCTATCTACCCGTCATCAGCACGAGAGTGAAGCCTTAGACAGTCCTGCCAATGAAGTGGGTACATTCACATTTAATTACACTATTGGTGTTGGGATAATATGGTAAAAATTAGACTAAATGTACTCGCGTTTGCGTGGAGTAAGAGAGGTAAACCATTTATGAAAAACCACCCTATATACCCTGATTTTGGTTGGAAGAAAAGTAGAAAAAATTCAAACATATTTTTTTGCTGTCAATATTGATAATATTTTACTAAACTACCTGTTTTATCTTTATAGATATTAGTAATATATTTCAAAAATGACATCTGCAGATAACATTACTTGATGTATGAATATATTAAGATTGTTTTAGTAATTTTAGTAACTAACTTCTACTCTTCTTCCTACCAAAATCATACTATACACCCGGCCGGAGTTCGAACCTCGACCTCCCCGTCACAATCAAACCAGACTAAGATCTTGATCTTTATCCGTGTTCCCACTGATACGAATTAGCGAAAATAAGGCTGTAATGATTTTTTCTCTCTCGTTTGGTTACTTTTAACGCAAGCTAATTAAAGCCGCTCCATATTAACGACACACCATTTATCAAATATGGTTTACAACAGGAAAATGGTCACGTTCCCATTTTTTATGTTAGCATGTTCAAACATGAAAGAATAAATTGAAACATCCCTTATTTTTGAGTAATCATGAAATAATAAGTGATTTTTTTAACGTTTGTAACTCAAGAAAATAACTATAAATTATTCTTGAATCGGATTCATTGATAAACTTGTTTGTGTTATCGGTTTATGTACTACATGAGCTGTTTCATTTGTACTAATTTGAACGTGTTGACCTTTTTTGTGCGTTACAAGAGTTTATATATAGTGAACACAAAGTGTGTGTGTGTTATAGTGTTTTCAACTATACACACGGTACATTGGCAAACACTAATCATTTGGGGAATGTAATCACGCTAAGCATAACGCCTGCGAGATTATAATACTGCCTGTAATGCTCTTGTGTTTCAAGTGTTGCGTATACAAAGTATCACGCGGCGCATGAAATAATTCTTCATGCCAATAATTTACTTTAAACTTTTTTGTGTGCATCGCATCTTACTACCCGACTGGAATATCCGCATATTTACGTTTATGGGGTAAGTATGATTAAGCTAAAATGTATAGGAAATGTACCCAAATTTGCGTGAAAGGAGAGAGAAATAATTTTAGAATAACTCCTTCAAGGCCTTTCATATGTCTACTCCCCGGTGTATTTAGTGTAATTGGATAAAATAAAAATAGACATGTTTGGTTTGATATCAAAGATACTTTGAATATTGTTTTATCTGACATTAAAAATTTGTTCTGTGTAGTGTGTTTGTTCCCCATTAAAATGTATATAGTGGATCAATCTTTAGAAACGTATAGTTCAAACGAACAATAATCATGGCTTAACCTTTTTCCTGGATAAAATTAGATCAAGCAGCCAATAATAATAATTTTACTTTTAAAAAAACCTTTCAGGTCAAACAACAAATTAACATATTTTCACTTTTATTTTGAAACTATTAGGTCAACTACCGAAAACTATAAATTTTGTTTCCGTTATAAACCATAAAATCGGGCTATAAATAACCATGCATGTATTTTTTTAAATAATATATCAGGTCAAACTATCAACAATCATAAGTTACTTCTTTTTTTTGTTTAGAAATCAAGAAACAAAACTATTAATACCTATGATTTGATATTTCTTTAGTTTGATATTTCATTAGACACCATAAGTTCAAACGAGCAAGAAACCGAGTTAATAATGTGATATTCAAAATTCTACAGGTCACTCATTCTCTCGTTCTGTGTGTGTTTCTAAATAATACTTTTTCCTTCAGATAATTATTTGACCAACCTGTCCTACACTGTTTCCTCCAAGACTTCCTTGTCACCACAGCTCCGAGTTCTTCCCAGGGTGTGTAGTGGAGTGTAATTAAGAACACGTCATGGTGCCTCCAGAGAATGACGGGGAGAAGGGCTAGAGGAGGAGAGGGGGACTACAAGTCAAAACTCTCACCTCGGGGACGTCAGAGGCATCGTGTTTACCTGTTGAACTTCGCGGGATAAAGGGGGAGGGGGTAAGACCTGCGGACGGGTTGAGATGTCTTTTTTCCCGCATCTCTTATCATCCCGTTGGTCCTTTCGTCTGTCTGTCTGTCTGCCTGTCTGTCTTATTGATTGCTCCGGGTAAGGTGTCGAGGTGGAAAGAGGTCTTGGGGGTTGGGGGAGGTAGGGGTTGGCTGGGATTGGTCGCAGTTTATAGACCCCACCGTTTTCCGGACGAATATGCTTCACCCGCGTGACATCATTCGAATTCCTCTTTCGTACACTTCCTATTAGCATCCGATGAAGCGTTACGATCATTTGTCAGCCATTGATAAATTTCAATATGTAAATATTTCAAAGGTTTAATATTCTCGCTATGCTTTACAATAAATATTTAGTAGATGTCTCATAAAGTTTAATTTTCATAGAAAGGGCTTCTTAGAAAAAACACACTTGAGTTATTTTATAGGTATTGATAATATTTATTAATATGACAACTCACACAACCTGACGTATGCATTTTTAGATCCTTTACATTTTTTACAAACATCACTGTTTCCAGCCTGGGACCCGGGTACATTTTTATTCAAGCCATACATTTTCAACTACCAGCTTGCTAGCCCTGTATTAGCTTCATATGCATTTCCCAATGATAAATTTATCGGCCATGTCGGGAATCTAACCCAGGACCCCAAACTCAGTAGACAGACACGCTAGAGTTATAAGTTACAATTTATTGACGCTATTTTTGTACTTTCTTCCCATCGGAAATTTCAGGGAAATTTTGAATGCGCATGGTTGTTTACCTTTTGGAAATAACTTTAATAATATTCATGGGGATCTAGGGGTAAGGTGTCTGACTTCTGTGCTGGGGTCCAGGGTTCAATCCTTGGTCTCGGCACAGATTTATCTGTTTACCAAACCCTTCCTTCACTTCTGACAAGACTTTTATTAATCACAACTTGTGAATGTGTGGAAAGCCAGGCCTCCACCGTGGTTTGGATGCCAAGTTAAACTGTAGGTCCTCCATTTCATCTCACAATCACCCTACCATTACACATTAGCGTGAGTATAACCCGAACGGGTAGTAAGACGTGGTGCTAATAATAATATAAGTTCCGCGCTAATGGAAACGTGCAAAGTCAAAATAAAATATGGCGTGTAAAAATGATTAAAAAAAATCAGAATCAAGAATTCATATAACTTATAGTTAAGTTAAAAAAAGTAGCTAGATCTTAAATATGTCACACTGTAAGACAGCTATCTTATGTAACCTAAACTGTATGTACTTGTTAAAATAGTGATATTATATATTAAGTTCCCGGAATACAAGATTCTCACTAGCATCTATACTTCGTATTTATAAGAAACTATTTACTATCTTGGCCATGATAATTTCTTGGCTTGGATCGTAATTTTTGCCCGTTTTAAGGGGTTGCTTGATTTAACGCATCACAATCACATCAGATTAAATTGAGAGATCGAGGTTCGAATCCCAGTTGGATGCACTGAAAGGCTTTTTTCCTGAACTGTTTTCCATTTTTACCTTCATGGTAAAGTTAGTACATTTTCTCTCAAATCTACTTTCCTCGTTCCTAACTCAACGTAATTAGCACGTATAGCCCGAATGAGTAACGAGATGCGATGGGGGGGGGGGGG
>CABFVX010000419.1:211186-248568 GCA_902151425.1 Timema shepardi
GGGGGGGGGGGGGAATCAAATAAAAAATGTACATATTTATTAGTACTACAGCTTTACAATGATAAGCTATTTTATATCTCAAGTAGTCGCAGAGATATAATCAAAATTGGAAATTTCCGCTTGTGTAAATCCCTCCTCACCCCACCCCGCTCAAAGTCATGTTTTGGGGGGGACATTAGAATTGCCATTTTGTGTGTATGTTAAACCATGCCTAGATACAAAATTTAATAAAAATCGTTAAAGTGGATTTCTAGAAAATTGATTTCATCTCTCTTTTCACTCTTCAGTAAACTACCATTAATCTTAGGGTTAGATATTTAATTTCATAAAATCCCCGCGGGAACCTTATGAGAACCCTAGATACCAAGTTTTAACCCGATCGGTAAAATGGTTTTCGCTCTAGGCCCAGATGCATACAGACAAGACAAAGAGACGGAATTACGAAAAGCACTTTTTCTGTTTAGGGGGTTCATGAAACGTTGACATTTATCAAAATCTAGACTTAGATATATTTTTTTATAAAAAATTTTTATGATCACAATACTTCCCTCTCCGATTGATCGAGAGAAAGTAAGAAACCATAAATTTTACTCGCTTTATCAAATTCCTAGCTTTATTTCATTTATGTAAATTTATAATTTTACTCTCAATACAATTCACAAAATCTTAACCTCATTCAACTAGTTAACATACATCTTTTAAAATGATAATATTCCTTTCTTAGAAACTTATATTTCTATTAAGAAAACTTCAAATTACTTTGATGAATTCCAAAAATAGGAATGGAACTCCTAAACAACTATGTTGGAACGTCTAAGACGTCGGCAAGTTTCGAAGACTTATCCCCCCAAATATAAGTTTCACTTACTTCAATGAATGCCCTGAAGACTTTGCTACAAATATACAAAGCTTTGATAAGTACAATCATTTATTCGATTGTAGCTTTGATGGCTTTGTGGTAACTTTAACATTTATTTAAGGGATGTATTGGAGATTTTGAAGAGAATTTCTCGATTATAATAATTAGAAGGAACCTGAACACCCTAAGCCTTCATTAACGCTTTGAGTATGTTGTAGTTTCGTTTGGACATTTCAACTTGATCAATTATACTTAAAACACCTTTAATTTGGCAAAAGGTGTTCTTTGACACCGCTGAATCAATTTATTACCCCAAAACTCTTAAAACCCATATTAATGTTTATTTACACCCCTAATAATGGGAGAATCTAGAACCGTGTTAGGATGTTGACTGGTCAACCCAATGGGAAGATGCCATTGGCAAGACCTAAACGTAGATGGGAGGATAACATTAGAATGGACCTAAAAGAGATAGGGTGTAATGAGGTGGACTGGATAGAACTAGTTCAGAATAGGGATAGATGGCGTACTTTTGTAAGTGCGGCATTAAATTTTCTAGTTCCTAATTCCATAGCGTAAGTAAATACACCTCTAGTAGGTCCAAGATTAGTTTGAAAGTCCCTGCTTTGTATCTTGCTCAAGGCGCTTCAGTCATTTAGTGACTGCTCTTATTTCCCTTACCACATAGGTGGTCGCATGGTTTAACTAACGTGTCACTCTTGTGATAGGTAGACTGAATTGCTGGTGACAAAGAGATCGTGGTTCGAATCCTGTCCGGATAAACTGAGTGCGGTTTTCTCTAAATTGTTTCCCACTCTCCTTCCACGCGTATTTGGGTACATTTCATCTGAATTCAATTTTCTCATTCCCAACTTCATTAGTGTAAACATACGGATAGCCCGAACGGATACTTAAGACGTGATGCATCCGCTTAATTGGCCGAACGATCTACTGAGTATGGTTTTCCTAAATGGTTTCTTACTCTCCTTCCACGCAAATGTGGGTAGATTACCGCTAAAATGCTTCCTTCCTCATCCCTACCCAATTAAAGTAATTATCATATATTCTTATAGACTGAATAGGTAGTAAGACGTGATGCACACACATACACACACATATAGTCCTCCCTTCACATTATGCTTCCTTCTCACCAGACCCTGAAAGCAAGTGTATTCACACCTCTAGCTTTTTACAGATTATAAGCTCACTAGTACAGACTACTTGAATAATGGGCTCGATTCCTTGCGTAAACAACAACAAAAACTTATCTTTGTTAAACTTGAGTTTTCCCTTTTCAGATAGATGGGATTGAATGTGATGTTTGTTCTAAAATTAAAATCGTTTTTAAGTCGAGTTCTGACATAACAAGTTGGTTCATTCTATTATAATATATACGTAAAAAAAACTGAACATACCAGGCATGAGACATAAGTCCAAGTCAGCTCCTTAGTGACATCTTATGTTTCCCTTCACACACGCATGTTCTTGAGACAGCGAGTGGAAGTGTGTGTGTACACCCCTGCCGGACTATCAACTTGAGACCCTTGTCTGGCTATGTACTGAAAACCCTTGTTGCATTATGGACCGGAGACCCCTGTTGGACAATGGACTGGAAACCCCTGTTGCATTATGGACCGGAGACCCCTGTTGGACAATGGACTGGAAACCCCTGTTGCATTATGGACCGGAGACCCCTGTTGGACTATGGACTGAAAAACCCTTTTCGAACTATAAACTTGAGACCTCTGTCGAAACCTGTTGGACTATGAACTGAATGTACCTGTTGGACTATGGGCTGAAGACCCTTGTCGGACTATGAACTTGAGACCCCTATTGGACTATGAACTTAAGACCCTTGTTGGGCTATGAACTGAATACCCCTGTTGGGTTATGTTGACACCTGTCGGACTATGTACTTGAAACTCTTGTTGGGCTATGAACTTGAGACACTTATTGGACAATATACTGGATACCCCTGTCGGACTATGAACTGAATATACCTGTCGGACAATGGACTAAAGACCCCTGTCGGACAATGAACTGAATATATTTGTTGGACTATGGACTGACTATACCTGTCGGACTATGAACTGAATATACTTGTCGGACAATGGACTAAAGACCCCTGTCGGACTATGAACTGAATATATTTGTTGAACTATGGACTGACTATACCTGTTGGACTATGAACTGAAGACCCCTGTCGAACTATGAACCGGAAACCCCTGTTGCATTATGGAACGGAGACCCCCTGTTGGACTATGGACTGGAAACCCCTGTTGCATTATGGACCGCGGACCCCTGTTGGACTATGGAATTGAGACCGTTGTTGGACTGTGAACTGAAGACCCCTGTAGGACTATGAACTGAATGTATTTGTTGGACTATAGACTGACTATACCTGTTGGACTATGGTGAACTGAAGACCCCTGTCGAACTATGAACTGAAGACCCCTGTCGGACTATGGACTGGAGACCCCTGTTGCATTATGGACTGGAGACCCCTGTTGGACTATGGACTTGAGACCGTTGTCGAACTATGAACTGAAGACCCCTGTTGGATTATGGACTGGAAACCCCTGTTGCATTATGGACCGCAGACCCCTGTTGGACTATGGACTTGAGACCGTTGTCGGACTATGAACTGAAGACCCCTGTTGGACAATGGACTGAAGACCCCTGTTGGACTATGAACTGAAGACCCCTGTGGGACAATGAACTGAAGACCCCTGTCGAACTATGAACTGAAGACCCCTGTTGGACTATGGACTTGAGACCGTTGTCGGACTATGAACTGAATATATTTGTTGGACTATAGACTGACTATACCTGTTGGACTATGATGAACTGAAGACCCCTGTCGGACTATGAACTGAATATATTTGTTGGACTATAGACTGACTATACCTGTTGGACTATGATGAACTTAAGACCCCTGTCGAACTATGAACTGAAGACCCCTGTCGAACTATGGACTGAAGACCCTTGTCGGACTATGAACTTAATATATTTGTTGGACTATAGACTGACTATACCTGTTGGACTATGATGAACTGAAGACCCCTGTCGAACTATGAACTGAATACCCCTGTCGGACTATGGACTGGAGACCCCTGTTGCATTATGGACCGGAGACCCCTGTTGTACTATGGACTTGAGACAGTTGTCGGGGTATGTACTGAAGATCCCTGTTGGTCTATAGGCTAGACACCCCTGTCCTAAGACACCCCCCTCCCCTCCCCCGTTCAAGTCAGCTTCAGTGACATTTCGTGTTTCCCGCTCACCGTCATGTGCTTCCTTCTTATCAGACGCCACAGACAAGTTTGTTGGGTCTCTGAACTGTAGCAACTTGTTTGTTCCAGAAGTACACACCATGCCCTGCTTACGTAAGCTCACATATATTAAAATGGACCTGGTTTGATATGAAGGAAGTTATTTTTATTTGTGGTATTCTCTCTAATGTAAGAATAAAATAGGTCATTACATCATGATCGTGCCTTGTCCCATTAAATCAACGCATTTCACTCCATACAAGGTAATGACAAGTTAATCTACTCAAGTTTAGGGTTTGGACCCACTAGTTTAGTATTTGAATTAATCAGTGAGGAATATATATATATATCATAATGTAAAGATGTATTCATATCTTTAAGAGATATGTATATATCATAGTAAGGACCTAACTTACAAAGTACATGTGAACAATAAAGTAATTATTTATATATTTACTTTCACTATAACCCACTTCGGTGGCCACATAGTCTAAGGCATTGGTATTCAACCTGGATTATCCGCACCTTTGGGGATACGCAAATACATCTTAGGGGGTAGGTAAATTTATTTTAAATATAGATATAATTTATTTTAGATGTACCTACATTATAGAATATGTATAATATACAGTGATATAAATTATATAGTTCTCATTTCAAACTTATTATTTAACACATTATTTAGGATGTAATTTACTTGTGATGTGATCATATAATATGTTTAAATTGAATTATGCATAAACAAATTTTGAGGTACAGAGCTGAGAAATAATATCTGGGTTTACGTGAACAAAAAAAAGGTTAAATACCTCTGGTCTAAGGCGTTAATCTCGCAATATAATATACTGACGATTAAGGTGAGATCAGGGCTTAAACCCCGGTTGACTTTACTTCTGGTGTCTTTTCTTAAATGATTTCTCACTCTCTTTCTATACGCAAATTCGGGTAAACTTGCTTTAAATTCAACCTTACTCATACCTAAATGATTAATGTATATAGGCCTAGTAAATATATATGTAATCCGAACGAACAAATGCCGGTGCATTCCCTTGAAATACTCTCGCCTTGTATTATATCTTCAGATGAGTAAAAGCCGCTGATAATCATCAAACTGACACTAAAAGAGCTCCTTAAGGTCGGAGTGTAGGGAACACGAGTTAAGGGCAATCGTTTTCAGTTTTTTATCTCGAAACTTTTTTTTTTCAAAAGAAATCAAATAATTCTCCAGTAGCTACATAAAAATTTCATTTTATTCACATGGTGATATCAGCAGTTGTTGAATATCTGTCAAGGGTGTCCTGGAATTTAATGACAACTTTTTATTTTATATGTTTATCATTTAATGCCGCCATGCTCATGACAGATATTCAAGAAATGTTGATATCACCATGTGAAGAAAATTAAACTCTGTGTGTCTACTGGAGCAATATTTTATTTATTTGGATAAACCTAAAACAATGGTTTTTGCTACAAAACTGCAAAAATACTGATCATAGCCCGTGTTCGCGCTCATCCCCATTTCACCCCTCTTAAAGTGTATACACGTAAATTGTAAATTATTTTTAACATTTTATATTTTTTGTTGGGAAACCATTTTGTATTATTTTGACTAACAAATTTTTGTTTTAATATGAACATTTTAGGAGATCTTCTTTGGCATTCTCAATCATATATAAAAAACTTTAACATATATATTGAGGTTTATTGGAAATTTAAATATTAATTATTCAAACTTAATATGCTAGTTTTTTATATAGCAATGAAAGTAAGTAATAGACAAGGTCTAAAAGATTTTAGAGGAAAAATTTGCTACTAACAAAAGGTTTCACGACAAACTAACGCTAAAAGTAATTCAAAGCTTGCTTGTACGTTCTTAAGATGATATTCAAGGAGACGCGATTCAAGGTTCTCATTTTTGACCATAATAAACTTTTTCCTGCCAAAATAAATAAAAGATTTCCTTCAGTAAATACATTTAGTTTAATTTTCTACTAATTGTAATTTTAACATTTGAGTAGAATTGGTCATGAACAGGGCCCGGATTTTGATTAAATGTATTTTGTTGTTGTAGCCTACAATATTCATAAGTAGACTACATAATCTCTGTTCATCATCCCTTGATGTTAGAAATGTCTATTTTATAGGTCTTTTTTTTGTCATTTTGAAATTTAAGGTAATATTTTTCTTGATTTGCATCATTATTGATTAATTTCAGGCGTTTTTGAGTCATTTTAAGACATTCATGTTGATTAAGTTGTTTGTAATACTATAAATATTTTATAAATGCTCAAAAATTAAATATTTCATCACACAGTGTTGTTGGATTAAGATGTTGAAAGAAATGAATTTGGTGCCGGTATAGTTGTAAAACACACATTGCTGGTGAGACATTGCAACTCAACTGGAAAGGGTTGCTTTGGGAGTGGTGGATGTTTTTTTTCTGAAGCAGACATTTGTAAATCAATACTAAGCAAAATTTGATAGTTTAGTTGGTAAAGGCATTTAATCGCATTTTACATTTGTAAAATACGTGTTCGATTTTGTCATGTGCATTTATTATGAGGGTTTTTTTTCTCATATTTTTAGGTATATATATTTTTAAAATTATGTCATTTAATAAGTCATATTTTTTTCTTAAGGTCATTATAATCCGGGATCTGATCAAAAGCATCACGGTATTTGACAAGAAACTTTTTTAAACTAAGAGACTTTGACAAAATTACGCACTGCCTAAACATATATTCAAGAACTGTTACTGTTGGGATGAATATGTTCATAAAATTATATTAAATGTATCTACAAAAGCAACATTTAATTTAATTTAACAAATATATATTCGTAATAACTGAAAAAATACGGGACCTATCTCACGCAGTTCCATCTCACCTTAATGTAAAGAACTGCTCATAAAATGTAATCAATGAAACCGTAGGAAGCACTGCGTCTGCCATCACTATTCCCGAGCTGAGCTGTACTCTAGTCTACACAATGAATGACTTGTCCCGGTCGCGAAAAGTTATCTCCTAAGTTGCGTCGTGAAACACGAACGTACAAGAAGGAGCTTTGAGGTGAAAGATTGCCTTTTCGCGAGGCATCCTTTTATCTGTTGAGGTCGGGGCCACGACCGTAGCGCGGCAAGAGCACTCAATATCCATTAAGGACCGGCCGGACAACCCAGATTGCTGGTCTTTTTTTTTTTTTTTTACCTGACTGGCCTCTGACTGCCTTTTACCAGGCGCCGGGTCTAATGGTCTGATAGGATGTGTCTAACTTTCATCCGTAGGTCCGTGGTTCGTTCCCACCTGGATGTAATAATGTTCTTTTCTAATATCCCTTTTCCCTTAAATCAAGGGTCGGCAAACTTGTTGGATACCTGATCAACCTTTACATTTATTAAAGGTCCCGTGATCCTCCTTTGTTTCTCCACATAACTTTTTTTAAATTTTTTTATACATGTTGCATTTATTCCTTCAAATTCAAAATTTCCTCCAATACTTATGTTTCTGCCTTTATAAAAAATATAAAATGTACACTCCATTTACCCTGAAAGTTAACAGTCTTCCCTTGACGGAATTTACCATGACCCTATCTTCTAAGCTTTACCATAGTGGAATAATGCAAGGTAAGCTTTCCTTTTTGTGACGGTGCGACTGGAAATTGCTGCGAGATCGATCGGTTGACCGCAATTGACCTGTTGTCGACACCTGCCTTAAATTGATTTTAAAACTATCTGTATTATTATATTTGTATTACCTGTTATCTAATAAATTTAATAATACTGATTTAGGGAGATAAATTTTAATAATAAGTACTATTATTTTTATTGGAGGGAACATGAAAACTAGTATAACTAAAACTCACACCGTGTAGATCTAACCTCACGGTAACCGCCAAGGATCGAAGCCTGACCTCCCCAATTTATGTCAGTCGATCATGCTGGCGTCAAGCCAACCCTCCAAGCTCCCCTTAAATTGACCCGTTAATAATATACCGGCTTCGGTGACCACGTGGTCTAAGGCATCACACTCGCAACAGACTAGGCTACCGAAGATGGAGAGATCGGGGTTCGAAACCTGGTCGGGTGTACTCAGAGTATTTCCCCCTCCCCTAATTGGTTCTCCACTCTTCATCCACGCAAATGCGTGTACACATCTTTTGAATTAATTCTTAATAATCCCTGACACATTAGCGTAACCATTACATAAACGTAAAACTCAAACAAGCAATATAAGACGTGGTGATAAAAACTAACTTTAAAAAAAAGAATTAAAACTGACACCTGGACAAGGGAGTAGAACCCGGGACCTTTAGCTAAGTACGCCAATTCTTTAACCACTGAGCTATCCAGGAGTCGTCCCGTGCCCAGGGTCACTCTTCACTCATAGTTTGTCAGAGTCTGTTACGGACGTGCAGAAATAGTCAGCTACATATGAGTGACCAATTTAAGATCACAATATATTAGAAAACGCAGCCATCTTCGACTCGGGATGGCTTTATGCTGCCGGTAGTACGATGACAACTGTACGAATGCGCATTTCAGAATGGATTAAATAGCTAAGCTATTATATTTGTAAGTTATGGTTATAGTCGCATCTAAATATTATTATTATATTATTAGCACCGCGTCTTACTACTCGTTCGGGTTATACGCACTTACGCTAATGTGTAATGGTAGGGTGATTGTGAGATGAAATGAAGGACCTACAGTTTAACGTGGAATCCTAACCACGGTGGAGGCCTGGCATTCCCCACATTCACAAGATGTATTGTCAGAGGTGAAGGAAGGGTTTGGTAATCAGATAAATCTTTGCCGGGACAGAGGATTGAACCCCAGCTGCTAGCATAGAAGTCTGACACCTTACCCCTAGACCGCCAGGTCACCATCTAAATATCATATTATTGCACCGAATGACTCCTGGATAGCTCAGTGGTGAGAACATTGGTGTACTTAGCCAAAGGTCCCGGGATCAATTCTTGTCTAGGTGTCATTTTCAAACTAAAAGAATAACGATATTTATATGCGGCTTTAACCGTAACTGACCAATACAATAGCTTAGCTATTTAATCCACAACAACCTTTTTTTATGTGTATTTTTTTAAAAGTCGCTTGAGAAAAACGCTAGTCTATCTGTTGAACCTCGTAGTTTGAATTTAGTTTCCTTCTTTTAATTCCAACCCGCCTCTGCGGCGTAGTTGGCTAACGCGCTTGTCGTGTTGAACTCGACTGTTGAGGACGGGGAGATCGAGGTTCGAATCTCGGTCGGGTGAACTGAGGATGGTTTTTCCTAAATTGTTTTCTTCTCTTCTTCCACGCAAATGTGGGTTCACTTCCTCTAATTCAACCTTCCCAATTCCTAATCCATTAGAGTAATTAGTACTTAAATCGTATAACCAGAACGGGTAGTAAGACGTGCTGCTAAATATTATCTTATTTTAATTCCACTTCTTATCACCTTTCCAGTTTATACACATGTAATTATTACGGTAACTATTACGGTAGTGATAAAATATAGGATACGTACCCTCATTCGTATGGAGGAAGATTATAAATTTAAAAAAACCACCCTCAATACTCTGGGCCTGGATTCTAACCCCGACCTCCCCGTCGCTGACAAATCAGTCTAGATGAGCTTGACATTTCGTCCGTGTGTCCCACAGATTCGGGTTTGAATTTATTTGGTCATTTTGTTTTAGAAGTAAGTTGACTGTGTGCACAACACAAAAAAAGTTTTTAAATACCATTGGTCTGTAATTAATTAATGGTGAGTTGTACTTCCACTAAAATTTTGTTTTTCATTCGTACGCTATACCAAACTGT
Source organism: Timema shepardi (assembly GCA_902151425.1). Lineage (NCBI taxonomy): Eukaryota > Metazoa > Arthropoda > Insecta > Phasmatodea > Timematidae > Timema > Timema shepardi. Next base: position 221,136 of record CABFVX010000419.1, read on the forward strand.
TGGTTTCAAAAAAAAATTCTCAAAAAATTTCGTTAATCACCATAATTATTTTTGGTGGCGAGTGAAGACGAGGGAGGTATTGAAAGAGTAGATAGGAAATACGAAAAGAAGAGGGAGGATTGCATTTGAAAATTATCGCACAAAACAAAAATGTCGAGGTGCTGGAGGCTACCGACGCTCATTTTTCATCCACCTCCTTTAGGAATACCTCTCCCTCCCACCAAACAACCCACTCCTCCTCTTTCTCTCTCTTTCTTAGCTCTACTGTCCCAGCATGACCCTTCTAACTCTCCACTCAACGAGGAGTTCCGAGAGCGGTTTGGCAGAGGTCCCGTGCTCGACTCCCGCTGCCGATATAAATGATTAGCGATGGGGGTAGAAAAAGGAAGTGGTCTGAGTTATGTTTGGACCAAGAGACGTGGTGAGGAGGAAAGGGGGTGTTCTCTTCTTCCTTCCTCTAATGATAGCTGCGATCCAAGATGCGACGACATAAACAGTTTTGACTACTACTTAGATCGTCTCTTCACTGACTACTGTTTGCGCATTTCTTGTTCTTCCTCGCCTTTGGTATTTACCATTCCTCTGCCAAAGTTTTCATCTATGTATCCTTATTTTAACCTAAATGTCCTGGATCCTTTAAATTTCATACGCAATTAGTAACGAGATAGGATGGGAGGCGGAAAGGTGTTAAGCGGTGCGCAGTATTCCCCCCCCCCCTCGTTTATTTACTTATTCTGTTATAATTATTATATAATTAAATTTAGCACCGCGTATTACTACCCGTTAGGGTTATTCGCTTAAGTAATTATTACGCTAATGGATTAGGAATAAGGAAGGTTGAATTCAGAGGAAGTGAACCCACAGTAGCGTGTAGGAAGAGTGTAAAACCATTTTTAAAAAAACTCAGTTCATCTAACCGAGATTCGAACCTCGATCTCCCCATCCTCGGCAGTCTAGCTCAGCACGATACTAGCGCGTTAGCTAACTACGCCACCGAGGCGGGTTATAATTATAAAGCAATAGCCGGGGACAATAACATGTACCCGATTTTATTTTATTTCATATTTATGGATCAATTAGGCTTCGGGCGGGTTGTTGGATTTCTCCCACCCTTAACCAATGACGAGTTATTTATTCAGGTCGTTCGTATAACAATTTATTCTTTTGTTTTTACTGTCTTCCATATCCGTTGCTTATCGATAGCCCTTGGGGGCTGGTGTGAGCTTGTGTTTTTCAATATCCTTAGATTTTATCCATGTGTGACTTGTTGATTAACTAACCCAATAAAAACTCAAATAATACTATTTTTATCTCGCGCTACACTATTATTAAATCTCTTAGTTTTCAGGGTAAGTGGCCGGAGGTTGAAAGAGTAAACGTTGAACTTATCATGTATGTCGAGAAGTTACCAGCATAAAGCGCCGTCTAAATACAGTAATCCATATCCGTAAGGTCCGTAGTTCATGAAAAGAGATCGACTCCACAAAAGTCCGGATCCGTAAATCCGTAGTCCTTAGCATTCCACAGGAGTTGGATCAACTTTACGAAAGAAAATTAACCTCTCTGTGCGAATGGAAATGAAAGCATCGATGAAGTAGATAATACAGTCGCCATTTTCTTTTAGAGTATCGTAATTTAATTTATCTCAATTTAATTGAAATTCATAGAAAACTTTAATGTAGGTAGGATATCATTATTTTAAAGAAAAACATAAAACGCAAAATAAATTTATGAAATTTTTATCGCGATTTTTAGTATTTGGTGGAAGTTATTTTATTTCGAAGAATTTGATTGGATAAAGTATTGTGAATTCCCATTGGGTGATACGATATCACTTGATTAAAGATACGTTGTTTGTGCATACAATTAAAAATAATGCAGACGTAAGGAATAGAAACAAGGATACGCCACTTACCAAGCATATACACGAGGCTTCACGAACAAACGTGATGTTTATTTAATTAGCTTACGATTTTCATAGGGGAGTGTAATAAATTATATAGGGACGAAAATTTGGTCCAAAGGTCTACCAACCCTGCCTCTGGTTGGAGTCGGATACTATCGTGAAAACCACACTTAGTATAAACTGAATAAAGAAGAGTTTATATTTGTCTGGCTAGTCCCACCTACAGTTCTCAACCGATTCGGATCAAATTTGATACGACTGTTAAAAACACCATGGGAAAAGTTTTCAAAGAACAAAATACTCGTACTAACAGAAAATACCTCAGAACTTCATGGAGGAATATAAAAAGTAATTTTTTTTTCTAATGGCAACTCACTGCAACATTTCATGAAGTTGGCTAAGGAAGAAACAAAGATATAATTTATTACGAGCGGTGCCTAGCATTTTTACCAATTTATTATAATGTATCATTCTATTCCTATACCAAAGGCGTACCTAATGAAATATCTCGTATAATGACTGATAATGTTTCCTGCAATTGCCGTTTTCACTAGCGTTAAAATAAATTATTACTCGAGGATTTTGGGGGAGAGGGATGGGTGGGGGTAATGTAGACTCTAGAGGACAGGCTGGAGGGGTTCTTATTGGTACTTACTTACTTTAAATGGCACTAGGAACTCGATAGTTCAGTATCACACTTAACAAAAGTACGCCGCCTATCCCTATCTTGAGATAGTTCCTTCCAGTCCACCTCATTACACCCTATCTCTTTCAGATATATTCTAATGTTATCCTCTAATCCGCGTCTAGGTCTTACCTATGGTCATTTCCTATTGGGTTTGCCAGCCATTACCCTAGATAGGTTATAGAAACAACACTGTATTGTGAGGAGTACATGGTATACAACTCATCACTATATAGCCTTCTCCCCTCCCCAGTAGCCTAATTCCTTTTAGTAGGTTACTTAACATTGTGCGTGTAGTAAAATAAGCTCAGTTGTAAATTTATTTATTTTCGCACCACACCTTACTACTTACCCGGGTTATTCTCATTTAACTACGTTAATGAGGGTAGGAATTAGAAAGATAGAATTGAGAGGAAATGTACCCGTATTCACATGGCGATAAGGTTGGAAACGGTTAAATAAAAAAAAATACCCTCAGCACATTCTGCTGGAATTTGGATCTGAACTCATTGCTGTCAAACCAGACTAGACGAGCCTGACGCTTAATCTGCGTGCCAAACTATGAGGGTGGCATTAATTATAATGTTTATTTAAAATATAAGCCTATTATAATTTATATCCATCACATAGTTAAAAGTGATCAATTTTCTCGTAAAATAAACAACATTTTGTTTACTTAAACAGCTGTTCCATGTATTTATATTGATAAATATGGCTGGATGGATTTATTTACGTATTAGGATAAATTACTGGTTGGATAATTTGCAACACTAATCACCAAGAAAATTATTCAAAATATTCATAACGCTGTAACATATCATATTTGTTTATTTTTATAGGCATATGCAGGCGCGCACGCGCGCACACACACACACACACACACACACATATATATATATATATATATATATATATATATATATATATATATATATACGCACAGTCACACTTGGTTGTAACGAGCACGGAAATAACGAAATCGCGGCTGTAACAAGCAAAACCTCATAATAATGTTTATTTACCTGAATTCTCATACTAACTTTTATAACAAAACAGATGTACCATCTAAATTTTGATACTGTATAAATATGCAAACATTCTTAATTACTCGGATAAATGGAAATACCCAATTCACCCCCACCTTCTCCACGCTATATCTTAAAAAAAAATTACAATTTGTTAAATTACAGTAGATTATGTTAATCGTTAAGTTATTTTTAGAGAAAAGGATTAATAATAAAGCGAGTGATATGAAATGTTATTATTATCACCGCATCTTACTGTCCGTTCGGGTTATACGCACTTACGCTAATGTGTAATGGTAGGATGATTGTGAGATAAAATGGAGGACCTACAGTTTAACGTGGAATCCGAACCACGGTGGAGACCTGGTATTCTCCACATTCACAAGTTGTGATTAATATAATACACGTCTTGTCAGAGCTGAAGGAAGGGTTTGGTAATCAGATAAATCTGTGCTGGGACCGAGGATTGAACCCCGGACTCCTGGCACAGAAGTCTGACACCTTATCCCTAGACCACCAGGTCACCATGAAATTTTAGAATACTTCAACTGCATTAATTAAATAAAATATAAGTGGATTTTAATTATTAATAATTTATTTATTTTCTGAGAATTTGTTTGTTTCACCATAAACATTGGTAAGAAAATAAATACTGAACACCCTTCCCCCCATCCCCCAAAAAACCCAAACTTTTACGTAATTTAATGAAGGCCTCCCTAGCAGTCGAACACGTTATTGTGAATACCACGTGTGTTTTGATCACATCTGTACATTTAAAGTCTTCGTCTTGTTTCTCCACGCGATCTTCAGGAAAAAAGAGGGAAGTTACTCAATCGGTACTCGATCCTGGCACCACCATAGCCTATTGATTCCCCCCAACTAGGGCATGACCGAGTAAAAAAGTATCCAATGTTTAAGTACACTCTCTGGGATAAGTTTTCATCTTTCTCTCATGTCCCCGTCTATTGTCTGGATGGGTCGCACAATATAGAAGGTCATTGCTCTAAACCTTATAGACAAGGATTTTATCCCGACTGGTTGAACTGAGAAGGTTTGGAGCCCTCAAATTTCCTGTATTTTCCTATATTTACTATTCTTATTTCATTATCTTTAGATTAATATAGATCAAAATCACTGGTTTCAATCAAGGGTATGCGTACTCCCAAGGACACGTGAAAATTTAGTTTTGGTGACTTATTTTTACTTAAAGTAAATAAAAACTCTATGGCATTAGCCCGCAATCGAGCCATACCGACCGAGAGACCACCGTCCACCGTCCGTTGATGAAGATAGTGCCAACATCTGCATGAGGGCTGCACAACGAACCCTCCGGTCGTTAATCTCAATGTTCCAGACCGGAGCGGCTACTTTTTCATTCATATAGCTCTACATTAATTTTGTTCTCGCGAGTCTGAGTTGACCCCGTTCCAGACCCACTGTTTCAAAGAATATCTGGAAGCGCCGGGGATCGAACCCGGGACCTTTGGATTCGTAGCGACGAACTCTGACCTTAAGAACACAATGGCGGTCACGTAAAGTTAACCTAATTTAATATAATATTTAAAAAAAAATTCATTTAAACATACCCTGCATTTTTTATGTATCATTAATAATAAATAACTTATCTTCATTCAAATATGAATTTTGTATTCTTATTAATGTTTTATTTCTTATTTTATGCCTAAACTGTATTTTTTTTACCTGAGTAACTTGTGAGTTTTGTAGAAGTTTTTACTGATATAAATATGTTTATGGATTTGTGCAGCCCGACATGTAAAGATCAACAAATTACCCTTGAAGAAGCTCTTTTAGTCATCACAAAACACTTTCTTCCTAAGTTGTGTTGTATGTTTTAAAAGCTAAATGAGAGAAGGGTTTTAATTAATTAGTTGGTTAATTTAAAAAAATAATCTCTTGGCATATTCAAGATAAGTGCTTACAAATTAGGAAGTACGCAAATGAATAACTGAAAACCACTGATCTAAATAATTACTTTGGAACATCAATTATTCCGACTGTTTAGTATTCCATTGGTTCGGAAAATTTATTTATATGGATGAATAATTTTAATTAAATTGTAGGTATATTGTAGTTCTGTCTTTCACATCATATACTTTGAGGAATCATTTTAACTTGTGTAATTACTGTTTATTTTGTAATTATAACCTTTGGTTCAATGGTTATTGGCCATCAAAGAGCTACGGATGAGTAGATCTATTTAGAGGAAACGTACCCACATCAGCATGTAGAGACGGTAGAGAAGAAACTACATCGATAAATCACATGTTGAAAAACCACACCTAGTACACCCGATCAGGACTCGAACCCTAATCTCCCTGTCATCGGCAGTATAATTTATTACAAGAGTGAAGCCTTAGACCATGCGACCACCGAAGTGAATGAAATCCTTCAGTGATCCTAGCTTCAGTGTTAACTATAATTTTTAATGCTCTCAATTTTAATGCATGAGCTATTTGATTTATACATTGACGACCTTGGTGGTCTTAGGGTTAAGTGCTCGCCCCACGACTCAATGTTTGTGGGTTCAAACCTAGCCGGAGTCGACTGATATTTTTTGAGCGATAAAAATCCGTAGAACAACCTCCTTCGGAGTGGAAGTAGAACGGTCTTTCCTCTGTAAAAGAACCCTGTAATGTATGCGAAATTACCATTCCTGGCAATATTGGTAGGCTCTTTCGCTCTCGTTCATAGAAAGTCTCTTGTGCTGATTTAATCAGTCTGTTCAGAAAGTTCACGTTAAATAGGCCTACCTCAAATACAATATGAGTGAAGAATGACCTTGGGCACGGGACGATTCCTGGATATCTCAGTGGTTAGAGCATTGGCGTGCTAAGCCAAAGGTCCCGGGTTCAATTCCCGTGTCCAGGTGTCGTTTTACAATTTTCAGAATCAAATAAATGAAAATAATTATTTATTCAATGTTTGTATGGTAAATGTGCTGTCTTATAAAATATCTCACACTGATGGACAGCACTAAAATGAAGTTGAAATTTAAAATACTAGTAGTTCTGTGAACTCTAGACGTCGCTACCTCCATTTTCTCTCCATATATTTACTACAATCCTAAGATTTATCTTTGGATTTAAAGTTGAAATATCTTCTATAATTTCTCCTTGGATTTGAAGTTGGTATTTTTCTTTGGTGTTAAAATTACAAAGAAAACAAATTAATTTTGTATTCAATAGTACGTTATATTCGTGGAGAATAACCATTGTTCACGTGGTTTAAAATGTCAGTCTCGCGATAAATGCCAACATTCTAAAAATACGCCCTAGGAATTCGAATTTGAATTATAAATTCATATCACTTGAGATGATCTAGTTAATAAAAACCCGTTTGAGTGACCACCATATTTATTGAAACTGGTATAATCAAATTTAAAAATTATGTTCATAGTTTTGCCTATGTTAAAAGAATTTCCTTGCCAAATGTGGTTGAAATTGGCCGATGTATTTGGCATTTATCTTGGAACAAATAGACAGATTTTTGGTTGGCCGCCATTTTGAAGCGAATACCCATATCTAAAAACCCTGTACATACATTGCTCGGCCTAGTTTCAAATAATGCCCCTGCAAAATTTCGTTAAAATTAGTCTAATCATTTGACAGTCATTGGGGAGCAAAGCTCCTGACAGACAGATGAAATACCTAATGGTCAACAAAACCTTGCTTCACTAGGTAATAGATATATTTTTTCTAAAGTTTTCTTAAGTACCCCGAGAGATACGGTGAGAGAAAAAAAAAAGTAGCAGTTCGTATTCACTAAACAAGTTGTTATACTTTTGGTTAAATAAATATCTAGAAGAAGAAAAAAATGACAGTTTAACATTTATGCCATCGTTTATCTTCACAAATAATTTAAGCCCTAAAGCTAAAAATTTGGCCACCTTTAGATTCAATCACTGAAATCTTTCATGAAAATATAATAAAAACAAGCATTCAGAAGTAAATCAAAGAACGTAGAGTATCTTGGTAGTGTAGTGTGATTGAGGCAAAAGGGGGCAGCAGATAAGATATAATGTGAGACAGGGGCAGCAGGGAGAGGTTTTCTACAGGTGTTTAAGAGACCCACTTTGGAAACAAGAAGTGCCCCTGAAGTGTAAGCAAGTGTTGTATAGAGCATACTTCATATTCATAGTTACGTATGCAGCAGAAATTTGGACTTTGGATAAAAGAGAAACAAGAAAAGTGGAGGTCGTGGTAATGAAGTTTTTGAGAAGCATGCTAGCTGTCACTAGAAGAGATAGGATTAGTAATGAATATGTAAGGTCAATAGTTTGGGTACATGAGGTATTTGAGGAAGCAAAAATGAGTAGTTATGGACATATAATGAGGATGGAAGGGGAGAGAATTCCAAACAGATTAATTAGTATGAAGTATGTAGGGAAGAGAACGCAAGGGAGACCAAGTAAAATATAGGAGGAACAGATAGCAGCAAGTATGCAAGTGAGAGGAGGAGGGTGGAAGGGACTGCAGGAAGAATAATGGTGGAAGGACAAAGGGGGGTGAAGGCATTTTACTACACAGGCAGGAAAAAGTTCATGATTATGATGATGATGATGATGATTCAGAAGCGATTGAATAGTTTTCTAACAGTTTAAAGTCGTTGCAGCCGTCCAAAGCAAATAGGCCCGCAAGGATTTGTCCCCGTGGCCCAGTCCATCCCTGGTTCGGTTGACCTAGCCATCAAATTAATTAGTAGCTTACGTTCTCTTTGGCGGGGAGAGGAGAAGGAGTGGGTAGGAGAGGAGTGTCCAAAGCTACATAAAGGTTTCTCCTCAGCACTTGGTACACCCCATCTACGGTAGGAGAGGTGGTAAGTTGCAGCTAGAAGAAGATTCTTTATTGCAAACCTTAGATGAAAGTAAATAATGTCAACCTCTCCGGAAGTATTATTAATAATATAATAGTACTAATAAAATAATAATTATTTCCCAATAGGTTTTAATTAGTTACTTTCAGCCAATGTTTTCAATAAATAACCTTCTGATAGCTTTCACCTACCACTATAATCATAGATTGGGTATAGTTTACGAACATCAGATGTGTTTTTTTTAAAATTCAAAATAGTAAGCCCAACCCGTTTCCCTGAAAGATATCAGTCTGACCTTGACGGTCTACACTACGACCTTACCTTATAAGCTATACCATAGTACAACAATGCAAGGTAAGATTGATACTTTACAGGAAAGATAAAGGGTGCATCATTCTATAAAATCTCCCATTCATCCATAACAACTTATTAATGATTCACTAAATTGTCTTTATTTTAAAAATGTTCGGAAAATATCCGGCTTTCTTTCTTTTTACTTTATCTCTTCTGCCATACAAAGACCAACAAATTAAATTCCTGTCTCGTACATATGTTTGAAATCTTGTGTGACTTGAAAGAACGTGAAGTTCCTCGTCAGTAATCTGCCCCAGTAAATTGCTTTGAAGAAATGCTGAGAGTCATTGTGTGTGTGAGTGTATGAGAGAGAGGGAACTATCCCAGTCTTAATCCTACCCCTCTTACTCTCTTCTACCACTTCATCCCCTTGCTTTATAAAATAGTTCACTCATTATCGCGGGATTTGTCGCCAGGCAATCGATTGTCTGCCCCCTCAGCGATATCTCTTGGAAGGATATTGCCGCCTCTCTTAATGTGTTGGCTGATATACCATGTATACGATAGGAGAGGTGGTAATTGGCAGCTAGCAGAAGGTTCTTCATTGAAAACATTGGCTGAAGGTAGCTAATTTAAATCTATTTGGAAATAATAATGATTCTCTTAGTATTACTATATTTTCAATAATCATTTCCGAATGGGTTGATAATAGTTATTTTCGTCCAATGTTTGCTATAAAGAACCTTTTGCTAGCAGTCATTTAGCTACTCTTCTACCATAGGTGGGGTGTACCGGAAGTGCTAGCTTAGGACTATACACAATGAAGGAAATATTAGGAAACAGCGTTGTCGTTCTCTTTTTACTTTCTCGCTATCTTACAGGTAGAGAAAGTATTGTGATCGTCAAAAAAAAATCGGACTCAATTATTTTGATGAATCTTGACGTTTCATGATCCCCCGAATAGAAAATAGTTGTTTTTGACTTTCCTTCTGTCTGTCTGTCTGTCTGTCTGTCTGTACCTCCAACTAGAGCTTAAACTATTTTACCGATCGGGATAAAACTTGGTATCTAGGGTTTTCATAGGGTTGCCCCGAGGAATTTTTGGAATTGGATATCTAACCCTAAATTTAAGGGCAAAAAGAGAAAACGTCAATTTTCTCAAAATTGACTGCAACGATTTTGATTAAATTTCATTTCTAAACATTTATAAATATTCCAAACAAAACGGCTTCTCTCAATATTTCTGCAAAATGACTTTAAGGCCTCCGGTCTGATGGGTATATTATCTTTTATACAAATATTTTATAAGAAGCATAGTTTTATAAAACCAATAACTTTCAAGCTATACGTGTATATATATATATATATATATAAACTTTTAGAACACAAAAGGTAAAAGTATTGCGACCGCAAAAGAAAATCTAACCTAAAATGTTGATGGATGTCGATGTCTCATGACCCCCCAAACCCTAAAAAGTGGTCTTTGCAATAACGTCTGTCTGTGTGTCTGTTTCAACTTAAAATTAAGAGTAGTTTAAGAAAGGGTTAAAAGAGGAAAAATAGATTTTCTCAAAATCGACTTTAACGATTTTGATTAAAATTCGTATTTAAGTGTTGATTAAGGTTATAAATAAACTGGCTACTTTCATTTTACCATGAAAATGAATTTTAGGCTACTTTGCAAAAGCAGAAACTTCCGTATCTCCGCAACTATTTGAGATACTAAATAACCTATCATTGTAAAATTGTGTTACTATTAAAAATAAAAAAAACTTTTATACGAAATATATTTTTATATAACCAACAATTTCCGGGATATTGGCAAATATATAAATGTTTGTGCAACAATGATATATATCCATTTAGACGCAATAGTCCATATTTTCATTTTTTATTGGTCAAAATTTATAAATGAGGAATTTTAATAGCAATGCGATGTCATGAAAATTTGCAACACCTAATAAAATGTCGAAAATGTTAACCGGAAGTTGAAATTTTAATACGAAGTGTTTACCCTTGTAGACCCAACATTGATCTTTTTTATCGGTTCAAACATACAGAGGAGGACATAATTATTGAAAAACAAAATTATAATATTTAAAACTGGGACTAAAAAAAAGTGTTATGCAAGTATAGTGCAATTTATGCTTATATTTGCTAGTGTATATTATTTCGTTTCACATATATTACGATTTTTGAGTAAATATATCAATTTTCTAACAATAGAGCGGGAAAGTCCGTGCGGAGTTCCGTACTATTTATTTTTCTTGTGGTCATTCTTTCCCATCACACCACCGACATAAATTAGAGTGTGGATATTTGACAACATTTAGCCTTTAGAGAGCTGAAATATTAAATTTTCTCCAAAATACATGTATTTCCCTCAGAGTTGATATTCAGTGTATCATGCCTGACTATTATCTCAGGAGATTGGGGTTTAATCCCAACCACATGCACCGACGTTTTTTTTAATGTCATTATTATCTCTCCAGATAAAGTTTGGTGAATTTACTTTTTAAAAAAATCGTCGCTTTCCTCTTTCTGTGTCTTTAGACTAGTGAATATTTGCACAGGTAGACACGTGGGCAAGACGTCAGTCTCGTATCGTCTGCCGGGAGAGTTAGATAGTGGATTACTAGGCGGGTGTACTTAGGTGTTGTGAAAAACCCCAGGGCAAAATCGCATGTGGAAAACCATCCCTGCCTTCCACTCCCCGCCCATTATACTTGGTGACGGGTTTCAAGTCTTGGCCTCGCAATCACTGGAAACTCAGTCTTTTGCGAAATTGACGCCTTAGACAACTTGACCACTATTATGTATAAAACCTACTTAAACTTTGATATAATCATTCTTTTCTACTTTTTTTCTTTTTTAGCATCGCGTCTTACTACCCCTACGTCTATGTAATAATTATACCAATGTGTTAGGGATTAGAAGGGTTGAATTTAGAGGAATTGTGCCCGTATTTGCGTGGATGAATAATGGAAAACCACCCCTAGTACACCCGACTGGGATCGAACCTTGATCTCCTCGTCTTCGGTAGTCTGTTATATTGCTAGAGTAGCGCTTTAGACCGCGCGGCCACCGAAGCGGTGTTTTCATATAGATAAAGTATTGTTATCGTAAAAAACTTTTTAACTCGAGATAATTATGGACCTTTACGTTATATTTGCCCCCGAACACAAAAATTGGTTCTTACACTTATGTCTGTCCCCATGTTTGTTTATACCTGGGCCACACCCTACGGTTCGTTACAGACTTTGTTCAAACTTGATATTTAGGGGAGGGTTTTTAATGACAAATAGCACTACACTTATTCTTTAGTAAAAAAATAAGTTTAACAATAGTTTGATTTGTAAAAAAATTGAAATTAAAAAAAGCTATAACGCTGGGTTTTTTTCAAACTGGGTTTCTGAGGAGACTTTTACATGATAAATATAAATGTATGCCATTTGTATTATAAATATACATTTGAGATTATTTTACTGGTGATAGATTTGTTGACCTGCGGCCGCATGGTCTTAAGGCGTCACTCTCGCAATAGACTAATCATTAGACTATTGATAACTGCGAGATTGAGGTTCGAATCTCAGTCGAATGTACTGAGGGTGGTTTTTCCTAAATGACTGCCCACTTTCCTTCAACGCAAATTCAGGTACACTTCCTCTAAATTCAACCTTCCTCATCCCCAACTCATTAATGTAATTGGTACTTATGCGCCTGGAATTAGTAAGATGTGGTGATTAAAAACTAGACATTTTTACTTTTTGACCACAAACTAAGATTTACTCATGTATACATGATTGTGTCATATTATTATTTTTAAATCACCAAAACTTACTTTTAAAACTATGATATTTCTCTTGTTAGCAAATAAGTGATTTTTGGTTCTTTGAACAGATCAAATATTTAAGCCTTTAATTCGATTTAGACGTGAACCCTTTTTTTAATCGTCGGTTGCGGCCAGGTTGGCTGCTATAACTCTACCCCACACTAAATGGGTGTCTTTGACATGTCAAGACTAAATAATCGCGTAGTACGTTTGCTCCTAGATGGATTATGTTGTCGTGTCTCAGGAAGACCTCTGAAAGCCCCCGCGAACTCATTAAGCAAACGGGACCGGAGCGAGTCTCTTTTAACTACCTAGCATCGCGGCGGCGGCTCGCGTCTCGGGGTAACGCGGGAGTGAGATGAAAGTTGTAGGCCAAGCGCCGAGAGACCAGTCAAGACACATGGCTAGCAATATCCTGCCCGACCCTAGTCGCGAGGGGGACCGCGCCCGTCCTACTCACGGATTTAGTTCCCCCCTCTTTCCCCGACACCCGGTCTGAAGCCAACCCTTGTCCACGTCGGTTGAGTAGCTCCCGTGTTTTAGGGCGTACAGCTATATAACCTGGAAAACATGATTCGGTGGCCGCATGGGGTCGACTATATTTTTGGGCCTAGATAGACTTAAGGACTTATCAGAGGTCCCGAGATCAACCTTCGATTCTTCACTCCATACTTGTTTGATTTCTTAAAATACGAATGTCCCCACCCTTCTAGAAGTAAATATAGAATAGATCAAATATATTTGTTTATACCTAACTTTTTAATTTTATTTTAACATTATCGATTATGACCGATCAAGATATATTTTTTGGTCACTCAATAATTTTTTTCAAAAATGGCAGACTCAAAAGTTCAACACTAACGACAAAGTAGCTTGTAGGCTTCAAACGTGATTGGCTGAAAATTGATACTATATTGACCAGTAGCCAAACCCTGGACTTAAGGCGTCACTCTCGTGTTAGTCTTGACTGCCAATGATAGTGAGATTGGGGCTCGAGTCCCGCTTGGGTCTACTGGTGGTAGTTTTTCCTAAAGGGTTTCCCTCTCTTCTTCCACGCAAATGTGCGTAGATTACCTCTAAAATACTTTCTTCTTCATTCCTACCCCAATAGAGTAATTAATTATATATACCTATAGGCTGAACAGATAGTAAGACGCATTGATATAAATAATATGTTTAATCATATATTCTACGAAATACACCTAATTTAAGCTCACATCAGCAGGATTGATAATTTAAAATCAATCAGTATACTTTCAAAAAGCTAAAATTATGTTCATATGAGATCTAGACGCAGATGGGAGTACCTATATAATCAGAATGAACCTGAAAAAGATTGGGGTGTAGTGAGGGGGACTGGATAGAACTAGCTCAAGATAGGGGTAGGGGGTGGTGTACTTTTGTAAGTGCGACGATAAACGTTAGAATTCCTTTTATCTAGGAACAGCTCAAACATCTTGGAAATGCACCATTACCCGCATTATCAAAATTAATCATGATTAAAAACATATTTAGATTATATTTATTTAATTTTCCTTGAGTTTTAATTAAGTTAAACGCGTGCATATATTATCAAATGAAATATATTTGTTAATTTAATTTTTACAATTTAACAAATGAGATGGGGTTGAATATCAATAGGTCTATTTCATTGTACATTGTATTAGTAAAATAATATTATTTAGTGCTTTTTTTGAGAAAAAAAAACTTCTATCTTTTGGGAGAATTTAAAAATAAATACCCATACAGGGTCTAAACATTTAATATTATTAAAATAATTGCTTGGAAACACCGCGGAAACAACATTTTTATACAGTGACGGTATATATATACACTTCTATCTAAACACACAGGCAATGGTCGAAACGCCGGGTTGACAGACTTCAAAGCTTTGACCAAAGTCCTCTGAAAAACTGGTTCGAATACTGACTGGTTAAAAATGTAGTATTCATTGATATAAAATCAAATCAGGTCACATGTTTCGAATTTAATGACAAGTTCGTGCTCGACTAAGTTAAACACCTATACAAATTATAATGATCAATTGACGGCTTGTTGAAGGGAATAGTTAGTTCAGGGAGGCAGTCGTTTGGGAGAGAAACTACGCTAGCTCTGGAAAAAGAGAGAGATAGAGAGAATAGTATTCAGATATAGCACCCACATTTACGCTGAATAGTAGTGAACTCTGGTACCCCCATTCAAAACTCAGGGATACCATCCGTGCTTCCGACTCCTCCGGTGAGTCTAAATCAATTTCTTATTAGCGACAAGTAGCGGCCAAGGGGCGAATATATGAGTAAGGTTGTTGAGAATGATTTATCGATAAAGTTCATTTTATATACACACAAACGTATATTAATTTCTAGCACATTTCCTCAAGAGAGAGAGAGAGAATAAATATTTATATCACCACTTTTCGCTTTTTTTTAAGTTACTGACTTTCCGCTTTTTCACTCTTCCCTTCTGCTTCCACGGAAATTTGGACCCATTTAGAGACAACTCTAAATATATTCAGAAACTCAATCTTGTAGCCAAGGCTTAGGACACACACACACACAAAATAGTCACACGTACATTAATAATAAATTGTTTTTGTCTCATCTTTTTTTTTATGCACTGTAAAAAATATATTCTCCCACGTCTCACTTTCTCGCCTTTCCTTCCTGCTGTGACCCTTTCTTTCTGGTTTCCTTTCACTTATTTTACGCTTTCGTATTTTTATTTTTGCCAAGTTTCTTCACAATCCCAAAGGACAATGGAATTTTAAATGGCCTCACGCAACACCTCTTTTCTCTCTCTCTCTCTCTCTCTCTCTCTCTCCCCTTGTATCCGTAAGTTTGTCAAGGGACGGGAACGGGGGAGTTTTTTCTTCTTCTTAGGGGATGTTGAAAAGATGCGCGTTTGAATAGGCTGCAATTAAAGAATGGCCTTTTGTTCGTCCCTCTGTTCGATTTAATGCAGTGAAGCTACCCTTTAGAAACGTTTGTTCCACTTTTTTCATTAATTTTTTTTATCTAGAACTCTGTTTAAAGATTAAAAAATACTTTTTGTTTATTTGTATATTTCTGTTTAGTAACACATATTTAAAAAATATGTTTGTAAAGATTTTTATCAAATTTGATTAAATTTTTTCAAGGAACATTATTCTCAAAACAATTGTATTGTTGTACACTCAAAGAGACCAAAGAGTAACGAATACTTAGGTTAAGAGTGCTACTCGTACATCGGGGAGCACTGAGAGGCGTCACAAAAGTTGAGACATCAGATTATTTAAGATTTTTAAATATTGTTTTTAACAAAATGTAGGCGAAAATTATTAGTATGTTGCTGACCAGTTAAAAAGTTTAAGATTTGAGTTTAAAGTTTACAAAAACTAACAACAATTTGCTGAAGATTGGTATTTATGATATTAAGGCAAAAGTTTTTAAACCTAGATCTGGCCTTCCTCTATCAAATAAAATCATGTTTTGATAGGGTCACAACAAAAAATATCTAAGATAATGTGGGGTTGTTTTATAGGGCTTTACGTAAGTTATCACACATGATTTAAAACACTTTAAACTTAAACTTTTTAACTAGTCAGAACCTTCGCCTACATTTAATAGAAAACAATATTAAAAAATATCAAACCACTTCATAAATAATACGAGCTTTCCGAACATATGTCACCCTTCTCAGTGTTTTCCCTTGTATCACCCTTAAGCTAAAGTAATTTAAAAATATGGACAAAAGCAAAGCTATACAATTAAGTATATTATATGAAAGGCTTCGCGTTGCTTCTTTGATCATGATTCGCGTGGATTATACAATATATTTGTACTATTGGCAGCACAAGATACTCACCGGTGGCTGTGATATCAATTATCGCTCTTAGTATCTACATGTCCATCACAGACTCTGCCTTAAAATATGAGTAAAGATTTACCCTGAGTATGGAACGATCCCTGGATAGCTCAGTAGAAGAGCATTGGCATGCTAAGCCGAAGGTCTTGAGTTCGATTCCCATGTCCATATGTCATTATTCAATCTATTCAAATAAAGTAATTTAAGTTAAATCTGAATAAGAAGTTTAAGTTGAGCTTAAGTTAATTTAAATCAACAGAACATAAAAATGTTGGATCAACATGAGGTAAACCCTCACAAGTGGATACTTAGCCAAAAGGCGCCAGTTTCGTTTTGCTGGTTTTGTCGGTGACGGAACGGCTCAGGATTCGAATCTCAGCTGGTGTACTGAGGTGAGTTTATTCTGAATGGTTTTACAATCTCCCTTTGCGTACATTCGGGTACAGTTACTTTAAATTCTACCTTCCTTATCCTTACCCCGTTATGGCTAATCTACAACCAGTCGCGCCCGTTTGTTGGACGCGCATTCGCAAGACGTGTTGCATTTGTTTTCTCCTTAAATAAGTACTGTCTACAATGACACGTCGGAACACATAATTTCATATGATATAAGTATGTCATAAAAAGTTTACAAATAATAATTAAATATAAGAAAATATAAATACATTATATTATATTTTATTCTTATTTGTAAACCTTAATGACTTAAATTACATGTATATTTTTAATATACTAATTATATATTATATTCTTGTGTGTGTGCAGGTCTGCGTGTACTGACCTTAAATTAATTCACCAAATAAAGACGGTACTATTATCTGAGGTCCCGAGCTTGATCCCCGGTGCTTCCACAATTTATCAGTGGGTTTGGAACAGGATCAAACTCAACCTCGTGAGGACCAACGAGGAACTACTTGAATATAAAAGTAGCAGCGCCCTTTTAGAAAACTGAGTTTAACGGCTGGGGGGCTCTTTGTGATGATCACGTGACATCCTCTATCCGCAAATGTTGACGCTAACGGCGGCGTCCTCTCGGTCGGTATAACTTGTTTGCGGGCTCACACCATGGAGTTGATTTTAAAAATAATTTATTATTATTATTATTATCGCCGCGTCTTACTACCCGTTCGGGTTGTACACACTTACGCTAATGTGTAATGGTTGGGTGATTGTGAGATGAAATGGAGGACCTACAGTTTAACGTGATATCCGAACCACGGTGAAGCCTGGCCTGGCATTCCCAACATTCACAAGTTGTGATTAATACACGTCTTGTCAGAGGTGAAGGAAGGGTTTAGTAATCAGATAAATCCGTGCTGGGACCGAGGATTGAACCTCGGACTCCAGCACAGAAGTCAGACACCTTACCCCTAGACCACCACGTCAGCATTTTAAAAATTTGAATACGTTAGTACACCCATATTGGTTTCTGATTAGTAGAACGCAACAATTCTATCATGCGATTGCGCTTGCGTGACGGGCAAACAATATTACGATTGCGCATCTGACAAGCGATTGCGACTACTGTAGACAAGCCTTTCATTAAAATAGGAGGAAATTCTGTAATAGTACAGCGTGCAGGGCGTGAAAAAGGGGGTTTGATCCCATTAAGTGCGGAAGTTTTGAAACTTTGGGAATTTGTAGATTTCAATGCCTTGAACGAAATTCGAAAAAATGCAAAATCCAATCGCAGCCGGCGGCCAAAATAGTTTTTTCAAAAATATCTCACTTCGGGTACGTAATACGGCAAAAAAGATTCTTATTAAATTTTTTTTAAAAGCATTCAATTCTCTACAAATTATGTCGGGTACAATTTTTCCTAAAACGAATAGTTTCGGCGCAGCAGCCAAACAAAGTCGGGCTTTGTTGAAATATATTAGATGGAATGTATAAACGCCGCTATAGAATATCTCTTATTTGCCGGTATAACATAAAACACAGCTTGTTGGTAGTTTCCGCTAATTGGTTATTTCTCTCCCTCAATTACACCTCTTTGCTCTCACATGGCTGCAAATTTCTTAGAATTAGCCTCCCTCGAGGACACCTGCGATTTACAACATGGTTTGGTTTGCTTTCTCCTGCTCCAGTGTTCTTTGATTCGTATCTCGCCAACTCTGGTAACCTGTTTCTCTCTCTTGGGTTCTATAGTACAAATAAATATTGAGGGATATTTATTTGAAACCGTGAGAAATGATATTGCAGTGATCTTTATGTGTTAATTTATTTTTTTGTATTATGAATGATAATTTTAATTAAACACACTACAATTGTTGAAGGAGAGCTTTTCTCTCGACAGCATTCAAAGGTAGGCTTAGTAATAATCTACTTTTAGAATCGTGATTTCATTTCAATCTCCGTTTTAGTAGATTTAATGGAAATTATTTAATTAATTTTAATCGACTGTATTAGTTTATTTTAGTTATGATCGCACAGCGGTAGTTAACCGGTCTGCGTCTCGAACTAGAATGGCTCTGGAGCAGAAATGCTTTCTTTATCTGCTATACAAATATTTCAGACAGTGCCATAGTTGAGGTGAAGTAGAAAGGCATAGAAACATTTAGACGATTTAGTTTGAAAAGGGACGATGGAAATATAGACTTTCTTCGTAAAAATACTTCTATGAGAGTTCATGACTCGTGTCGTAAGCGGTACTGCAATGAAAAATTCATGGGTACTTTGTTAAAAAAAAAAAAGTTAAACCGACTACCTAGTACCATCTTTAAGCTCAGGTAGAGTTGCTTTTGATTTTAAACATAATTGTTTCTTGTGTTCCGAGGAAATTACAGAGGAATTTTCAAAGATGCAAGAGAAGGCCAAATTAAGCGCTCGTGGTATCATTTATGAGGTTCGTAGCTTGACTGCGAAAGAGACAGTTTTAAAATGAGCTTGTAATGATATTGATTTAGATCACTCTAAAATATGTAAAAAGTCATGGATGAAGGTAATTTTTCTTTAAAGTAACATATGTAGAGTATCATTTTATGATTCATCCATGAAGAAACACGCGCTTTTCAGAAATAATGTGAAAAGGATTACACCATTAAAATATATGTTTATACCATTTTTCCTGTTAAAAGAACAACTCTGCAGTATTTGGCAAAATATACCAATTCCCTATACCATTAGTTAGTTTTTACACTGTTGACGAAGGGAGCAAGAGGCAAGGGGTATGTCATATATAAGCCGTATGTGCGTATGATTAAGAGCATCCACACGAACAAGTCGTACAAGCAACGTCACACAAGTCAGTCAGGCACAAGTAATGCAGTTAGGGACTCACAAATTCACTAGCATTGGCTTTCGCAGTCTAACACAAAATACAATTTACGTTAATATCACAAGTGTGCATTGATATAAATCATTTAATTGGAGTATGTATAAATAATTAACAGATGTCATTTGAATAAACCGTGTGTGAATAAACAGCCATCAATAGTTCTCTTTCTTTCATTTTATTAAATATACCGATTTAATTAGTGCTCGGCCACGGAGCAATTAACAGCTAGTTAAATGGTATCCATTCCGTACAGTGATGATAGGCGCTCGACCACGGAGTTATAGACAACTGAAATATCATCACAGCGTTATTATATCTGGAATTAATCCGTAGTGTTTCAAGCTCAAGCTCGGAGTGATGAAAGTAGTCACGAAATCATTAAACGCGTGGAATTGACACCAGATTTAATCGCAGCTGAAGCCAGGTATCACATGGCATGCATGAACAAACTTTCTCGTCATCCAGAAACTGGCCGTGAAAGTCGTCGTCCACCAGCAATGAATGTCGACCAAACGTTGGAAGAAATATATTATTTCTCAGAAGAAAATAGCGAAGAGCGCCAATTTAGTCTAATAAAATTAATGGGTAAAATTAAGGGAGATTTTCGCCCGAAAGTTGATACAGTAAAATCAAGATTTCGCGAGAAGTAAGGCGATGACATTGTGATCGCTCAAGTCGGAAAGAGATCTTCGATTATTTGCTTTCTTAACACTGGATTCAAGGTTCTTTAAGATACTTGGTATGAAAAAAATTAATTTGAACCAAAGAAAGAAAGACTTCTAGTTATTAAAGCAGCTGCGACTATAGTATTGGAGGATATTCGAAGTCAGGTCTACGACATGACGCATTATCCACCAACAAATAATGTTTTGAAAGATGTTGACAGTGCCGTAACCTCTACCTTATGGTGGTGTGGAAACTAGTATTCTACATACATCTATTCAGCTAAATTCTACTAATTGGAGGCTTTTTAAATAGAAAAATAAATGATGTTTCCTAACACAAAAATACTCGTCCATAAAACTTGCAATGAAATGAGCAATTGAGAAAAATGAGAATTTTTTAAATAATGCTTGACATCACTTGGCTGCTGGGTTGAAACTATTCATTTTAGGAAAAGTGTATACGACATATTTTGTAGAAAATGTAAGGCCTTTTTAATGATATAATAATTATTTTTGCCGTATGAGGCATTCGAGGCGAGATAGTTTGAAAAAACCTATTTTGGGCGCCATTTTTTCAAGATGGCAGCGCCGGCTGCTGCGATCGGATTTTTGCATATTTTTTTTCGCATTCGATTCAGGGCATCAAATGGTATATATTCCCAAAGTTTCAAAACTTCCGCCCTAATTGGGTTCTGAATTTACCCTTTCTCTGGACTATAAGGGTAGTAAGACGTGCATCACGGAAGAAAGATATGACATTATAAATTCAACTCTTAGGCTTGGAAATGATCTTGTGACACGACCTTGTGCTTTCAAGAACTGGCACCCCTCCGAGTCTTCTTCAACCCTTCCACCCTATCCCTTGGTTTACGTTCCTTATTATCTGGAATAATCTGTGAGAGAAGAAACGCCGATTGAAAAGGGGTTGGGGGTTGAAAGGACCGTGGCAATGCAATTAATGGTTTTTGGATGGGGGTTGGGGAGAGGGTCTTAATTATCGCTAACACGTCATTAGTAGGGCCTGGGGCTCTCTATTGTCCCCCTTTCACTCATCCCACTTCTCACCTACCTGCACCCCTGCGTCAGAAGGCCAACCATGGAGAGTACATGACGGCGAGGCTGGAGCTTCCATGATATTACTTTAGATCAGAATTTATCAAAGTTTTGGTGATGGGGTATCACCAAATGGAAGCTACGTGCACTGAAGGTACCACCAAATGGAAGCTAGACGCACTGAGGAGACCACCAAATGGAAGCTAGACGCATTGAGGGAACCACCAAATGGAAGCTAGACGCACTGAGGAGACCACCAAATGGAAGCTATGCGTACGGGGGAAACACCAAATGGAAGTTATACGCACTGAGGGGACCACCAAATCAAGTTATGCGTACTGAGGGACCTATAGGTGCTCTGGGAGTAGGGAAGTGTTTTAAAGTTATGTAGGAAAACATTATTTTTAGTCATTTACATTTTACGACTATAAATTCATGACACAAATTAAGTTATTAAATGAAACTAGAAAACCCGTATGCAAATTGCTTATTACTTAGATAAAAATGTAAATACATGCAAAAAAAAAATTTTTTTATTAAATACTTTGTCTAAACTAAATGAAATAAATATTTATATCAAATGAATAAAACACTAAAAAAATTAATGTAAATTTTAATGAAACTTTATTTAAAAATGGAAAATCTATAACATAGACTATGCATTCATATTTACAAAGTGTTTGGGAAAACTTCAATAAAGACAAAAATTATGTGTTACAATTTCACCCCAGCAGTTCCGGTGAAGCGTCTAGGGAGTGAGGAAGGGGGGGGGGAGAATCTGGAGGGAGTTAGGTGCAAGCCTAATAATTTTTGATAAATATAATTATTGTTCAGATTTGTTGACTTAATTTCCTGGTTTTTTATAAGTTTGAAGATACTATTGCGTAACTGTTAATCCTCCCGTATTATTTCGTAGCTTTTAATAATTCTCCCAAACTATTACGTAGCCATCGGTTCTCCCCAACTAATGCTTAGCTGTAAATTCTCCAAAACTTTTGCTTAGCTGTCAGTTCTACCGAATTATTGCTTAACTAACATTTCTACAAAATATAATAATATTAATAGTTAGCACCGCGCCATACTACCCGTTTGATGTATACGCTTAAGTACTAATTACGCTAATGGGTTAGGAATTAAGAAGGTTGAAAATGGATTAAGTGAACCCGCATTTGCGTAGAGGAAGAGTGGAAAACCATTTAGGGGAAAACCACCCCCAGTTCACCCGAGCGAGATTCGAACGTCTATCTCCCCGTCCTCGGCAGTCTAGCTCAACACGACATTAACGCGTTAGCTAACTACGCCACCGAGGCGGGTAATTCTCCAAAACTATCGCACGATTGTCATTTCTCCCTAACTATTATGTAGATGTAATTTCTCGTGAATTATTACTTAGCTCCTCGGTCCCGGCAAAGATTTATCTGATTACCAAACCCTTCCTTCACCTCTGACAAGACATCTTGTGAATGTGAGGAATGCCAGGCCTCCACCGTAGTTCGGATCCCATGTTAAACTGTAAGTCCTCCATTTCATCTCACAATCACCCTACCATTACACATTAGCGTAAGTGCGTATAACCCGAACGGTTATTAATACGCGGTGCTAATAATAATAATAATATTACTTAGTTGTTAATTCTCCAAAACGATTGCGTAGTGGTCATTTCTACCGAATTATCGCGTGGCTGTAGTTAATATTACCCGCCTCGGTGGCGTAGTTAGCTAACGTGCTTGTCGTGTTGAGCTCGACTGCTGAGGACGGGGAGATAGAGGTTCGAATCTCGGTCGGGTGAACGTTGTTTTTTTCCTACATGGTTTTCCACCCTCCCTCCACGCAAATGCGGGTTCACTTCCTCTAATTTAACCTTCCCAATTCCAAATCCATTAACGTAATAATTAGTACTTAAAGCGTATAGCCCGAACGGGTAGTAAGACGCGGTGTTAAATATTATATTATTATGTAGTTAATATTAAATGTGTGTGGTGTTATTAGTATATTGGTTATATTCGATGTTGTGGGTTGCGTGTTCCCAGGGGGAGGGCATGGACGTGCTGACCCTGGACCAGGAGGTGGGTGCCTGGGACTCTGTGCTCATAGAACCACTGACCGAGGAGACCTTCATAGCCAACTTGCACCAGCGCTTCAAGAGGGACCACATCTACGTGAGTATTTCAACTCGGCCACACACATATCTCTTTCTAGCTTTCAGACCATGATCGACCTCTACCTAGAGGCTTTGGCTCAAATCCCGGTGGAAGTCAGGATTTAATGTGTACTTGGGGCGATTTAAGGAATTTCGTCATTTCACTACTAGCTGCTAATTAATTTCTTCTTTTATGTTAAGAAGGTAGTGAGTGTTTTGTTAGGTATCAAATACATTCCAAGTTGTGAATACGTGTTGGATGAGTTTGATGGATATGTTTTCACTTGATAATGCGATATTATGACTGGCGGGAATAAAGTGTTCTTTGTTACAATACTTTCTCCATATGATAATGTAAAAATAAATACACAAAATTAATTATTAATTATTTTTAAACTGGCTTCGGTGATTCAAATATCTTAAACTTTACTCTAGAAATAGACTTGACTGCCGATGACAGAGAGTTCGGATATTGAATCCTAGTCTGGCGTACTGAGGCTGTTATTTTCCTAAATGTTTTAACACTATTCCTTCACGCTAATATGGGTAAGTTTCCTCAAAAGTCTACCGTTATCATCCTTAACACACCAGCGTAATTATGGCGTAGGCGTAAAAGCCGAACGGATAGTAAGAAGTGGTGCTAAAAAAACCTATAAAAACAATATTTGTACCAAAGTAGAACTATCCAGACAACTCATTCGGTGAAACATTTCCCCGACCCGTCCCTAAGGACTTTCCAAACAATGTCAAGTAAATGTTGCGACTTTTATATCGCCGCTACCAGATGGCAGCATTGTGTAAACTTGACCGTGTGTGGCTGGCTGTCCGTTCTGTTGTGGAGACGTGTCAGTAAAATGCTATTGTGTCACACAGGGTTGCTATGTGGCAATAAACAGTTCAGTTTGACACTTGAAAACAGGGGCTGAGGGAGAAAAAGGGCAGTAATAAATTTAGCGAAAAATACTTTTTTTTATGGTTTGGTGTCAGTTATTTTGTTGCTTTGTGATACGTTATTCGGTTTAAATTATATTGAAGACCCAAAACCACAGTGATGTTTGTCAATGTGGACGCCTTTATATATATTTTATTTTACTTTATACTTTTCACTAACACCATTGAACGCACGATCTACGGCGTGACTTTCGCAATGGATTTGATTTCTGGTGAGGGAGAGGTTCTAGTTTGAATCCGGGTGTAGTGAGGGTGGTTTTTTATAAATAGCTTCTCATTTTCCCACAACGCAAATCCAGGTACACTTCCTCTAAGTTCTACCTTCCGCATTATCGTAAATATACAGATATTCCGGGCAGTTAGTAAGATGAACTGCGTGCACACAATTCCCTTTCGTCAACTAAACTAATATAAATAGAATAAAAGTTAACGTCAAATGAAGAAATACATCTGATTGGCTGAAAACGGGACGTCACTTGATATACAAGCCAGTGCATTACATACATGAAGATACAGGAAAGAAAAACTAAACTGTTAAAAATAATTTCACATTTTGGAACCTCAAATAATAAGTAGCCTAAACCTTTTAAATCCACACCATAATCCAATTAATGTTATTACTCTACTTATTAAAAGAAATATGCATGGCGAGATCATCGCAACGCAGATTGCAACGTATTCTTACGTGTCCAGACTTGTTCAAACATGTTAATCAATAAATCAATCATCTGCCAATCAATCGATCATGTCATTCTATCAAAAATCAATCCTGTTGGAACTTGTCGAGACCTGTCAAGCAGGGGGAGGGGTGAGGGTGGCATCGATGGTGGCCATCTCGCTCTAAAAATGTGGCACAGCTGTATCTTTTTTACCCCACTCGCTGTTGTGTACTGGGTGACGTAAAACAATGACATCGAATTCCCCCCAAGTGGCGATGCCTTTCTATTCTCTTGACATTAATCTAAACGTCATTGCTATATATTTCTGGTGTTGGCCATAATAACTACTCCAATGAGTAGTGCAACTTGCAAGTATGTTATTTAAAAAATAAACTTTGTATTTAATGATAATTTATTTCGGTTTAGGCACCATTAGAGATAGAATTATAGCTCATCAAAAGATTTTTAAAAATTGCTAAAACTAAATTCTAATAAGAGAATGCAACGCATTTGATTTAAATTCGTATCTGTAGGAAAGAACGCTAATGCATATGTCACCGGCAATGGGTGAGATCCATTCGTTCTATAAAATGTCTAGGCTTTCTATATAATTTTCAAAATTGAAAAATGACACCTGGGCATGGGAATCGGACCCAGAATATATCTAGATGGAGTAAATATTCACTAATATCATATATAATAGCTTTGGCTATTTGATTCTTAAATATGCAATCCCTTATAATTATAATAATTGTACAAATGGCAGCAATAAGTCAACTACCGAGTTGAAGGTGGTTGCGTTATCTGATAGCTCGTTATCTTAATAAAATCACACATTTGTAGCCGACGATTTCCGCACGTCCACCATAGAATCTGACTTGAATATAAGGCTAGGTTAGCTATTGTTATTGATAATATATTTTGACTGGCTATTATATAAAAATCTTACGAAAAGTATTAAATACAACAGCAAAACTAATTTATTTCATACTTTGGTAAGACCACTTAGGAACTATATAGAAAGCCTAGGCATTTTATAGAATGACTGGCTTACACACATTGCCTTTAACACATATACAACTAATTATTGTAATGCACATGAATAGCGAAGCTTAGAAGATGAGGATTTTTAGGTTCCGGATGTTGCCATATTAAATACTGTATCATACTCATCAATTTAAAAATGACACCTAGGCACGAGAATCAAATCCCGGACTCTTGACTGAGTGCGTTAAAGCTCTAACACAAAGCTTTGTCCGGTGTTGATCCGGTGTTCATGAACAAATTATCGAGTCCCCGATGGTTGAGCTATCAATGATATTTCATAGTACTATAGTAGCTGGTGATTTCATCACGTTCATCATCTGCCTTAAAACTATGAGAAAAGAATGTCCCTGAGCATGGGTCTAACCTTGAATAGCTTAGTGATAGAAAATTGGCGTACTAAGTCTAGATTCCCATATCCAGGTGTCGTTTTTCAAACGAACCGTTTATGTATGTTAAAATACCAACCAAACAAACTTTTTGGCTTTTTTGAAAACGACTAGCTATGTCAACTTATTTATTTCCTAAGATAAATCTCTTGTAGAGATATCAACGTTTTAAGCTTACAAACACGAAGTGTAAAAATACACTTCTTAAAGTTATTGCACCTTGGACAATATTTTCGTTTATTAAAAATTATATTGCATCTTTTTTTTATTTCAATTTACTTTGACAGTATGATATTAATAGTAAATGCAAGCTAATATTTACGCCTATATATAAATTCTATATGGTATTTTTCAAGCGCCAGACATAACCTAAATCCTCTTTTTTTATTACATTTTAGGCATTTTTTTTACACAGGAATGGTAGCCGGGAAAGATAAAAAATATATATAAACCGGATATATTCCCTTGTGGACCTGTATATGCATCAAGTATAGTCAATATCCGCCCGTTACTTTTAAAGTCACTAGAAAAGCAAACTATACTCCATTCACGGTAGGAATTACTACCTGAAAGATCTTTTTTCCTACCAATATCCTACTATATAATAGATTTATGGTAGGGAAAAAGGCCTTTCAGAAAACAATTCCTACGCTGAACAGACTTTACATGAGCGGACACATAAATACAAATACGATTAATGTTTTTATAAAGATTAAAAAAAATTATGACTTAAGGGATTGATTGTTTATGCCATAGTTTTATTTTTGGTTAGGCCTAGTTATATATATATATATATATATATATATATATATATATATATAAAATATATATTAGATA
>CABFVX010000419.1:249051-281541 GCA_902151425.1 Timema shepardi
CCCCCCCCCCCCTCGCTCACTGCGCAAATTATTGTACATCTCTTATAAATTTTAAACTCTGCATCCTTCACATTAGTGTAAATATGCATATAGTCCAAATAAATAGTAAGACGTGGTATTCCCCTCCCCCCTCCCCTTCTAGAAAAAATTAATTAATAGCCTCGGTGTTGAAGATATAAAGGCCCCTAACTACTGCCTTTCTTCTAAATATGTATCTACCGTATGCTAAAAGGTTTGGTTCTGTGCCGTTTATAGAGGAGAAACCATACAAATATATTACACCCCTTCCCCCCCCCCTCCAAAAACATAATACATGTGAATATGTGTGTGTGATTGTCTTTGCAGACGTACATTGGCAACGTACTCGTCTCCGTCAACCCTTACAAGAGACTGGCCTTATACTCCTCAGATCTGGTGAGGGCGTACCATTGCAGAGGGCCTTACCAGCTTCCTCCTCACATGTGAGTACAAACGATTTTATCTTCATGTACATTCTGTTTACCATGAAAAGTAACAAGTTTACTTAGCTAGATTCCACTATGGTACATTTTATAAGATATACTCAGTCACGGTAAGAATTATAGCTTTTAGGGTAAATGAGGTGTATACTCAAGACCTAAAAATCTGATAATAAAACCACTCGTAATAAAAATATATACCCATATTTGTCTTTGCTGTCAATATTTCAAGATTTATTAAACTCTATAAAGCATATGTTTAACTTTTCCCCTAATTCTGAAATTTTACACTCAAACAAAATATTTTTTGACAAAACAAAATTTACATTTGTTTGTCTCCGAATGTACAGTTTATTCTGGTAAAATTCTGGCTTTTCAAACAAATTAGTTAAAACGTATTCAATAAATAATCGAACAGTGCATCTTAGTGTAAGATAAAATCAATACTACTATTATAAAGTGCAGCACTTGAAAAAAAAAGAGAGAATTTCGTGGCCAACGGGTGTTCTCTCAAAGAGAATTGTAAGCGTGATAGATCGATCTTGTAGCTCACACTACACCTAATATCATTGCTGAGGCAACTGCATGCTTACTATTGAGTAACAACTTTGTCATTCCTTTGTTTTCCATGATCAATCTTTCTTCGAATGTATATCAAATTTGGCAATGGTGGGCTGTCGATGTTGCCAATAGTTGGTTCTTCTTCCTCCTGCACAGTCCTAAAGTTACAGTAGTCTGAGTCTCGCGTTCTTAATAACTAGCTCAAAAACATTCATTAATAAACACACATTTTATTAGTACTCTGTATAGAAAAATATTTGTTATTGATCACGTTAAGATTTTGTGTGTAACAACCGAAAGCTAGAAGGTTTGGCAACCGGTAACCGAGAGAGAGAGAGCGAAGATATATATTTTCTCTATAAGACCAGCGGTTCCCTCAGCAATGAAACTAGATGTAGCCGTTGTAGTGAGGATATAACTCCCACCAATGTTTCAATAGAAACTAATCTTCCACAGTTGCTCAGGCCGCTTTAAGAGTATGCGTACCCCACGCGGGACTACCTGGTGGACTATTAAGTGGGCGGGATGCAGGCATTCTAGAATCGTTGAATTACAATCACTGCCCACGCATCCTGGTACGTCTCCGATAATACTCTGATTACATTTTTGAATTCACCCAGTTATTCAAAATTTATCAACTACTATTGGTACTTGTAGTATTTTATCTTCCGAATTTGCACAACCTCAAGACAAATTCTTAAGATGTCAAAAAATGCTTTCGAAGAGTGATTGGATATTATATCTACAAGTATCTTAAAACAAGATATAAATAACTGGTGTGCCGTTTGTCCTGCCTAAAATTTATCTGTACAATTTTCTTTTTAACACATCTTCTCTACCACAAGTGTTTTAAAACAGTCCTTCCGCATGTAATAATACATTTCACAATTTATTTCAACAATATATACAGAATTAATGTTAAATTATTGTCATTTTACAAATTGTACTGAATTAATGGTAGTTATAATAATAGAATTCAATATAAAGAATATTACAATGTGAGGTAGAAAAATATGTTTTAATTAGCACTGAGTCTGAGATCAATTGAGAATTGAGATATGAAAGCTGTTTTTAATATCTAAGAAGCTATTAATATAGACATTATTTATTATTATTATTATTTAGCGTCTTACTACCCGTTCGGGTTATACGCTTTAAGTACTAATTACGCTAATGGATTAGGAATTGGGAAGGTTGAATTAAAGGAAGTGAACCCGCATTTGCGTGGAGGGGGAGTGGAAAACCAATTAGGAAAAGCCACCCCCAGTTCACCCGACCGAGATTCAAACCTTGATCTCCCCGTCCTCAGCGGTTGAGCTCAACACGACTAGTGCGTTAGCCAACTACGCCACCGAGGCGGGTATAGACATTATTAAAATCAATATTTAACAAGATTACTAATGTAACTGTCCTAAATTATAGTAATCATTTGATGTAATGAATAGTAAAATATGGAATAGAAAA
The DNA here is from genome assembly GCA_902151425.1 of Timema shepardi. Taxonomy (NCBI): domain Eukaryota; kingdom Metazoa; phylum Arthropoda; class Insecta; order Phasmatodea; family Timematidae; genus Timema; species Timema shepardi. The sequence continues at coordinate 251,535 of CABFVX010000419.1, forward strand.
TGTGTTTAAATGGACTGAGTCTAATAACAATTGAGGATTAAGATATAAATGCAGTCTTAATAACCAAGAAGCGATTGACATTGACAATGTTACACCATTCACAATATGACAAAATTATTAAAAATGATATTAAACGTGATGTAAAAGCAATGATTTGAATGTAGAGTAGATAAGTAATTGAATAGATATTAATCTTAGATTTCAGATTAGCGTTAGATTACTGTCCTTCACAAATTTTAAAAAACCTTAACATATTAAAAATGTGAAGTCATTTCACATATAATATAAAAGTATACATGTTAAAATACATGTACCATAAACACATGAGTCAAAAATTAAAGTTAAATACACATTTTGATGAAAATTGATAAGTTATAAAGTTGAAGTAGAACATTTATCAAATGGGAGAGAATAAATTAAATTAAAGTGAGTTGCATTGTATTACTTGCACTACAACTTACGATTATTTTGTCTTATTTAGTCCTGAGGATGACTCTCTCGCGCGTCGAAACATGTAAGATGAATTGTGACCGACTCACATTCGGCATCAAAAAAGTAACAAGGGAAATATAACATCAGATAAGAATAGAATTCAATTTTCAACTCACTTTAATTTAATTTATTCTCTCCCATTTGATAACTGTTCTACTTCAACTTTATAACTTATCAATTTTCATCAAAATGTGTATTTAACTTTAATTTTTGACTCGTGTGTTTATGGTACATGTATTTTAACATGTTTACTTTTATATTATATGTGAAATGACTCACATTTTTAATATGTTAAGGTTTTTTAAAATTTGTGAAGGACAGTAATCTAACGCTAATCTGAAATCTAAGATTAATATCTATTAAATTACTTATCTGCTCTACATTCAAATCATTGCTTTTACATCAGTTTTAATATCATTTTTATTAATTTTGTCATATTGTGAATTGTGTAACATTGTCAATGTCAATCGCTTCTTAGTTAGTAAGACTGCATTTATATCTTAATCCTCAATTGTTATTAGACTCAGTCCATTTAAACATATTTTCTATTCCATATTTTACTATTCATTACATCAAATAATTATTATAATTTAGGACATTTACATTAGTAATCTTGTTAAATATTGATTTTAACAATGTCTATATTAATTGCTTCTTAGATATTAAAAATAGCTTTCATATCTCAATTCTCAATTGATCTCAGACTCAGTGCTAATTAAAACATTTTTTTCTACCTCACATTGTAATATTCTTTATATTGAATTTTATTATTATAACTACCATTAATTAATGTTCCTTAATACAAACTATAATGTTTTTCAAAAATTGTACTGAATTGTAAGAAAGTTCCGCACATATTGCCAACTCAGCAACAATTCAATACTTGGTGTACGTCAAACAGGGAAAAATGAACCAGTATATTCAATCACGGCCATAAGTGGCATATTTTTCATACAGCACCGTGGCATGCACTTCCCGGCCTGAAGTGTATAGCTTTTTTTTATCAAGTGTTTAATCACCGATGGTGCATATGTCAGTGTCATTTTTAATTTGTCTTGTATTATATGTTTGTTTTATCTGGTGTGAAAACTGACTTGAGGTAGGTTAAAATCATGGCGATACCTGTTGTGTTAGTACAGGATTTAATTTTGGTCATGTTTCCACTTTAGGAAGCTTTAGAACATGCTTTCGACTGAGACCGCGAGCGGGCTTATGCATTTCATTGGAAATAATGTCCATCTCTTCACCGAACTATTTTTTTGAAAATGTAATGCTCTTAGAAGATATTTGGAGTAATACTTTCCTGGCAAATTTCTTAAAAATTGAATATCTTCGGATCATTGATTTTAACCTATAATTTTTGAGAATATCAAAGGAGAGGGAGATAAATCTAGAAGGGGGGAAAACTTATTTCGGAGGATGGCGGGAGGTAAAGTATTTTTAGGGAGGGGCTTCCTCTTCCGCCCTCTAAGTTCCACCGCCACCGACACAGATATAGTGTTAGTTTCAAACAGTGACTCAGTTCTCGGTAGTCTTGACCTAAGCTCCATTCATGCATGCAAGCTGGTACTGCTTTGTCTTGCTTATTAGTTCGTTGTAAATAGTCTAATTCTGGTTGAGACTCGTTCGCACAGGCATGTGTTGATACATCCACGCCAAATCCATTCACACAGATATAATTAGTTATTCGTAAACGATGCTGCGTTCATATGTCGTCCTAACTGTAGCCACACAGGCACTTTCTTGCAATTTTAGCAAGCCCATTCGCACAAGTACGTTTTTGCATCTTTGCCAAGCCCATTCACACAAGTATAAATTAGTTCTTCGTAAACAGTAAGTTCATACGCCATCATTCCAGCGGTAGCACTGTTCACATAGGCACGTTCTTGCATTTTCACCAAGTCCATACTTATTGCGCTCGTCATGAATTATGCCACGCTGATGGCAGTGGCGGCTCGTAGCTAAAATTAGTGGGGGGTGCCGCTCCAGAAAATGTTTAGCCTTTGTTTTAAAATTGTGTAAAAGGTAAAAAAAAACATGTATAAAAATAAAATGTATACAGGAACTTGATAACATATTAACAAAAAAAAACTGTTTTACTTACTTTAACTTAAATTGTTACAGTTCAAGCTTGATCTATTCATTTAAAAATGAAATCCATTTTTCTTGTTTTAATTTGCGCAAAAAGTTCAATAATTTTCACCTTGATCTCTGGATGACAATTGAGAAATTTTTTCTCCATTGAAAGTACTGCAAGCGCATTTATTATTTCTGTTAAATAAAATAACTGAAAAAAAATAGAATCAAATAGAATAGCTTGAAGCAGAATAATAATCTAATTCTACACTCTTCTACACTTTGTCACATTCAAGGATATGGTACACGGTTTTTAAGCACAACACACGCTGAGTAAAAAAAAACTTCCATCCACCATCACGCCAGAACTGGCACTGCGAGAGCAACATTGCTCTCTCTACCGGGCAGTCCCGCCTTACTCCCCACCCCTTCCTATGTGCGCATGCGCACAACAGTCGAACACCATGTCACCGGCACTGTGAAGCGCACAGTTCCATACAAATATTTTTATATATTTTTCATAAACTAGGAGATGGCTACTGAAGTACTGACATCAAGCTTAAGGAATATATATTGTACTACAAAAATAAAGGAAGAATTAAAAGAAAAAAGGACTCATTATATTAAATTTTATCGACAATATTAAGTGGAAATAGGGGGTGCTGCAGTTCCGCAGTGCCTATACACGAGCCACCACTGGATGATTGGTTCTATCATCTTTATGTTTTCCAGATACGCTATTGCTGGTTCGGCGTGCCGGTACCTACGTGATCGTAACGAGGACCAGTGTGTGGTGGTTTCCGGGGAAAGCGGGGCTGGCAAGACGGAGGCGGCGCGCATCGTGTTGCAGTTCATTGCCCTCGCCTCTGGTCAAGGTCGGGAGGTAAAGGCCATGAAGGAACGGCTGGTGGAGGCTGGATCCCTACTGGAAGGTAGTTAGAATTAGTTTGTTTGAAAGTTTGATTATTTGTTTTTGTATAAGACTCGCTTTTCTTGTTGAGGGCTCCGCCCCCAGACCCCCAGTGAGTTTTCTTTGCAAGTGGATGTAAACTAATGTAATTCCAGAGCCGTTTTTTGATAGGTCTTACTGTTCAGCCACAAGAGACCTCCAAAGAAAGGTCCGCACCGACTTTAAAGTTGCTCCACCATTTTGAATTTTTTTTCGGGTGTTGAAAATTAAATTTTTTAGCTTTTTGGAACTGTCCCATTGGTTACAGGCTAGAAGCTATAAGTTTGCCAAATTTCAAGTTTTTAGCTCATTTGCAAGTGGGTAAACATTAATGTCAGTGAGTGAGTCAGCCATGTGGTTTTATAGTAGTGTAATTCTTTTAAAAGTAAAGTTCCTACCATTTCACAAAAAGTATGATATAACGACTATTATATCGTGAAGTATTGCCAGGGTTAGCAAGGTAAGTTAAAACTGTACCTATCATATGTTTTCATCACCTATTAGACCATTTCACTGGTCAGGTATACACTGAAATACCTGCTCATGTGAGGTATGTTGATTAAAGCCTACTTATGATTGGTAAAATTGGGACCTAATGGTTGAGAACATATTACAGTTAGTTCCCATTTGGGTTATGTAGAGCAGAGCCTATATATACTTCATTCACGGTTGGAGTTTACCTCTGAAAGGTCTTTTTTCCTACCAATATCCTACTATATAATAGATTTCTGGTAGGGAAAAAGGCCTTTCAGAAAACAATTCCTACCGTGAACCAACTTTACGTATGTTCAAATGAACACTGACTGAGGGAGAACACACAACAGGTATATTCCCATGTGAGGTAGATCAGAGTCTATATATGATTGGTCAAATAAGGAAGGAGTGGGGGAGAACATATTACAGACATAGTTCTCACTGCATATGAAGTATGTTGAGCAGATCATGATTGGTCAAATAGAGACTGAATGGTTCAGATCATATCACAAATATAGTCTTAACAAGCTCTGCTTACCTTGGCAAAACAACACGCCACTTTACCGATGAACTCTGTATATCTGTGTACGTCTCTTATATATTTTGAACTAGCTATAAATTCTGTCAAATTTTGAAAACAGATAACTACTGTTTTATTACTTTCCTGACCATTTTTAAAAAATCACCTTCATCTTGACTGCTCTCGTGCTTGAATTATGGTCAAAGATTAATATCAATATACCAACAAGGATATGAGTGGCTCGGTATATTTTATAATTAGGCGATCCCCATGTCTAACGATTGCTTAAAAATAAACAAAATAATAATTGTATTAGTTCTCGGCAAGTGCTCGGCAAATAAATGATTTTGACTGCGCATGCAGTTGATTTCACCGTCCACATGATTGCGCAATTTTCCGTTTTTGTGTCTGTTATTATATTATCTGCCTGGCTGGTTGCATGTATGTATGTCGCGTATGATCTGTTTATAATTTATTGATGAAGAGCAATTTAATATATACAAATTCCAACTCTGATTTTTTTTTTTCAAATTCACGAACTATTATCCCTTCCCAGGAAAACTGAACTAGTCATATTTATATTATATGTCATTGAGGTTTTACCTTATTTATGTGTTTTTATCCCACCCGGTAAGATCCTACAACCAAAGACAACTTACTTAGTTTTACTTATTGTATTAATTACCTTGCAAGCTGCAAGCCCATGCAGTGTTATTTTGAATGTGTTTGTATATTTTAAAATAAGAATTACTCTTGTATTATTTTGTAGCTCTTATTAATGATGGAACAAACCGTAAATATAGACATACTATACTGATAATTTATATCGATTATGGTCAGATTATTAATTAATAACATAGTATTATTGTCTGGAAAGTCGTGTTTTCCATATTATTCAAGCCCGAAAGGTGAAAGAGCACAAACACCTTTTAGAAAAAGGATTTTTGGCATAAAAAAACCTACCAAATAGTTTCGTTAACCACATTATACACATCCAAGCACATGACGTATCAATATTAATACTATTCGGGTCCTGGGTTAAAAAATAATAACTCACCTGCTTCGCTGGATACCGTTCTACCATATTCCTCAGCATTTTCTGAAATGCTTTGACCTGCGAACTATAACTTTGTGACCCGACTCGGTGGCGTAGTTGGCTAACGCGCTTGTCGTGTTGAGCTCGACCGCTGAGGACGGGGAAATCGAGGTTCGAATCTCGGTCGGGTGAACTGGGAGTGGTTTTTCCTAAATGGTTTTCCACTCTCCCTCCACGCAAATGCGGGTTCACTTCCTCTAATTTAACCTTCCAAATTCCTAATCCATTAGAGTAATTAGTACTTAAAGCGTATAAACCGAACGGGTAGTAAGACGCGGTGCTAAATATATAACTTTGTGTGTGTGTGTGTGTGTGTGCATGTGCGTGTATGTATGTGTGTGTATAACAAACCTACATCTTGCATTACGTTACGAATAAGTTCTGATTGTTCTTCTGCAAAGTTGTCACATACTTATTATTATTATTATTATTATTATTATTATTATTATTATTAGCACCGCGTCCTACTACCCGTTCGGGTTATACGCACTTACGCTAATGTTTAGTGGTAGGGTGATTGTGAGATGAAATGGAGGACCTACAGTTTAACGTGGGATCCGAACCATGGTGGAGGCCTGGCTTATCCCACATTCACAAGTTGTGATTAATACATGTCTTGTCAGAGGTAAAGGAAGGGTTTGGTAATCAGATAAATCTGTGCCGGGACCGAGGATTGAACCCCGGACCCCCAACACAAAAGTCCGACACCTTACCTCTAGACCACCAGGTCACCGATGTCACATACTTAAGTTATGGTGTGAATGTAAGTGGTAACCCACATATCCTATATAAGAAACATATATTTTATTATGCTTGTTTGTTGAGTAATAATAATCTTCTAATTCAAACAAAAAATATATACATCAGGTATTTTGATGTGTATAATGTGATTAACAACGCTATTTAATAGTTTATTTTTGTCATAAATTATTTTGTTAAAATAAGGTATTTGTGCTATTTTTCCTCCCAAACATCAACCAAACATAATAAGTGCGAATAGCCGTAATTATATAGATATATAACGCAGTGTTATGCAGAATAAATGTATGTCCGTTGACAAATCATTGGGTTCTTTCAGCTTTCGGGAACGCCAAAACGTACAGGAACGATAACTCTTCAAGATTCGTAAGTATACAACTTCACACTATTGCAATCTTAGTTTTAATTGTTGACTCTGGCCCGTGAGGGTTGGATATCTAGTAAGAACCCCTTTCAGGTGTGCTTGGAATATATTTTCCAACGGAAGTGATTTATATCCACGTTCCAGAGGAATGTGGGTTTATTTATTCCTAATTACTCCTCTCGTGCTGACTTCGTTGTATTAAACTGTTAATAGACCTTGTGTTTAAACATAATCATTTGTTATAGCAGACATGTTCGTTTCTCATCACCCCAGGTATGACTGCAGTCCTATCAATTTCAGTTTGAGAGTTTCTTGCAAATACTAAGATTATACTGATTAGTTGAGCTCGATCATTTATTTGTCTAACCTTTCTGTTTGGTGCCTGTGGCTCAATTAGAAGGGGGAGTTGAAGATCTCTCTTAATAAATAGGTGTTTGGTACAATAATTTACAAATATACCATGAGCATTCGGAGTATCTAGGAGATTCGAACACATGACCAGCCTCTGATGACCCGGTGCTCTTGTTACCTAATTGAGAGGTTCAGGGCTGGTACGTACCTGTAAAAAAAGTCCCTGGAATTTTCATATATTTTTACAATAAGTTTCTTAGTACGAAATAGAAGCATAGCTCAGTGTAAACTATTAAGTTTCATCTAGATTCATGTGATTTTTTCGAAAAGTCCAGATACATTTGACTTAAATAATTATCTGCTCAAGAATTTTATGGGAAACAGTGAAAATAATCAATGTTTTTATTTTTAGCTCTAAATGTAAAATATATGGCAAATGCTTGTATTTTGGTCTACAAATATGTGATCAACAATTTCCGACCATCCATCACAGACTCTTCCTTAAAGTATGAGTAAGGAATGACTCTGGACACGGGACGATTCCTAAATAACTCGGTGGTTAAAGCATTGACGTACTAAGCCAAAGGTCCCGAGTTCGATTCCCATGTCAAGGTGTAATTTTTCCATTTAAAGAATATGATATCTAGATACGACTACAACCGTAACTAATAAATAAAATATCTTTGCTATTTAATCCATCATTTTTCATATAGCTTAACTTGTATTTATACGTCAAGTCATGTGATCTGCAGCTGTCACTTTTGATAGATTTTTTTAAAAGCGTCATGATGTCAGCCCAAAATCGAGCCATACCGACCGAGAGGCCGCCGTTTGTTGGCGAAGTGAGTGCCAACTTCTGATTATATTGACATTCAAGTAGCTCCTCATTAATTTTACCTTTGCGGGAATTGAGTTGACCCCGTTCCAGACTCTCAGAAAATCTGGGAGCGCCGTGGGTCAAACCTGGTAACTCTCCACAAAGGCGGTCTAGATATTATTAATACCTCTAAAATAATAGTAGTAATAATAATGTAGCTTTTTATCAACGTTAACCTCAGAAAAATATGTTTATATTTTCTATAAGGTTCTTTTCTATCAGGATCATATTTAAGTATAAAGTAATATGATAACACTACTAGATATATTAATTTTTTCGAGGTCTCTTCTCTTCTTAATGTAGAGTGTGGTGTATTCTAAAGAGGGGGTGGGGGAAGATACCTCCTTTCCCATCACTCTCAGGCCTCAAGAATTGAGTGTGCTGTGTTTTTATTGGCGGGACAGCTTCCATCAATTCAAGTGTCATCACCAAAACTAGCTCTGATGTGTCTACTACGAACTTGTGGGTTTCTTTTAATCGATCTTTCTTCGCCAGACGCGACATTTCCGATACGATATAGTAGGACTCACAAACAACCAGTACCTTAAACAAAACAAAGAAAAAATAGAGGGAGGGATTTAGTAACTCCTTTTTTTGTTTGTTTCTAGCTACCCGTATAAGTGAGTACGTGGACTAGGTGTCAGGCTCATATAGTCTGGTTTGCCAGTGTCGAGGAGGTTGGTTTGAATCCTGGCTGGGTGTACTGTTGGTGGGTTGTTGTTTTTATTTGGTGCCATGTCTTAGTACCCATTTAGGTTATACTCTTATGTACTAATTACGCCAATGGTTTTAGGGATTAGGAAAGTTATATTCAGAAGGAGTACTCACATTTGCGTGGAGGGAGAGTGGAAAACCAATTTTTTTTAAAACTCTTACATTCGACCAAGATTCGAACCTTGATCTCCTCGTCATTGGCAGTTTAGTCTACTGCGAAAGTAGTGCTTTAGACCACGTGGTCACCGAAGAGGGTATACTGATGCTGTTATTATCCTCAATGGTTTATCACTTTCCCTCTACGCAAATACGGGTATATTTCTTCTAATTTCAACATTTCGGATCTTTACCATACTGATATAAATTTTTAACTCCATCTACTGGTGGATGCTATGGCGTTAATGGTGGCTGGGAAGAGGACACGGAAGGTACCAGACAGTTGGAGGTTGGAGGCAGCTACAGACGGATGAAGAGCATTGCCGAGAACACAACCGCGTGGAGAGTCAGCATGTCCCGTACGAATTTCGAACTAAGTGATAACTTGCTTCGGTGGCCGCAAGGTTTAAGGCGCTACTCTTACAATAAACTAGACTTCAAAATGATTATTATTATTATTATTTGCACCGCGTCTTACTACCCGTTCGGGCTATACGCACTTACGCTAATGTGTAATGGCAGGGTGATTGTGAGATGAAATGGAGGACCTAACAGTTTAACTTGGGATCCGAACCACGGTGGAGGCCTGGCATTCCACACATTCACAAGCTATGATCAATACACGTCTTGTCAGAGGTGAAGGAAGGGTTTGGAAATCAGATAAATCTGTGCTGGGACCGAGGATTGAACCACGGACCCCCAGCACAGAAGTCTGACACCGTACCCCTAAACAACCAGGTCACCTAAACTGAAAAAGAAAGGGAGATCGGGGTTTGATCCAGGTCTAGTGCACTCGGGCTGTTTTTCCCTAAATGATTTTCCATTATTCCTCTACGCAAATGTAGGTACACTTAATATAAATTTAACCTTCCTAATTCTTAGAACATTAGTGTAATTAGTACATAAGCTCATATCCCAAACGGGTAAAAAGACGCAGGACTGATGGTCACACGGGTCAAGGCGCAAATGTCTGAACTTGATGGCTTCGAATATCGAATATCGGCTGGTAGCATTGGAGTAAATATTTCCACGTGTGATCTATCACTGGGTTTTCCTTTGTTTTTTTTAACGCTAATGTGTGTGCATTTGCTCTAAAATTACCCTCATCATCCATACTGTTTAGAATAATAAGTAATAGCACGGTGATAAACGTAATATTTAAAAAAAACTTTTTCTTTCTTCAGACATGAAAATACCAACCTACAAAATAAAAGAATAGCCAATGGCAGTTATTGACCAGATTTATACTCTCGTGTGTTTCCCCTTGAAGTCTTCTCCTCACTCCTCTAAGCTGCGTGCAAGTGTGACTGACTGATTGACTTGGCGCGCACTGAGCCGTGCACCCCTCTTGCCCGCCACCTAATTGGGGTCAACACAACACAAGCTCTGCTTGGGGAAAAACAAAACATTTGTTTTCTTGGGGGAGAAGGACGAGGCAAGCTGCCTTCTACTGGTTTTTTTTTTTTACAAACAAATAGATGCAAACTTCAAATGTTTACTTTAAGAATCAGGTCAAGATAGTTTTATAAAGGGGGTATTATTTGGGTTGTGGGAGAGGACGGGGGTGTGGGAGGGTTTTGAAATAAATGGAGTGACGTGTCGGGGAAGAGGATGAAACTATGAGAGGACTCGGTAAGGCCATGCCAATTTTTTTTAGCGCCACGTCCAACTACCCATTTGGGTTGTACGTTTATGTATTAATTACGCTTATGGTTTTAGAGATTTGGAAGGTTATATTTAGGGGAAGTGTACCCGCATTTTCTTTTAGGGAAAGTAGAAAACCATTTTGCGAAATCACTCGCGGTACGCCCGACTGAGATTCGAACCTCGATCTCCCCGTCATCGGCAGTATCTAGTCTACTGCAAAATAGCGTGTTAGACCGCGTGGCCACCGAGGCTGGTGTTAAATTATTGTTGTTTTTCTTGGTCCTTGAATTTGTTATATTCTAAGCATACCTTTTAAATCAATGTTATTAAATATATCCACATCAGGAATCATGAAATATAGGGTGTCACTCTTGAAAGAGACTAGATTACTGGTGAAGGGGAGGTCGATGTTTGAATCTCTACTGGATATATTTTTCTATGTTGTGTGTTTTTCTTTCTTTTTACTTTATCTCTACCCCACAGAGGGAAAAGTATTGTGATTGTACAAAAAAAAAAAATTAACTCGAGAGTTTGATAAATGTCGACATATCATAATCCCCCTTAACTGAAAGAGTTATTTTCGCGCTGTTGTTTGTCTGTCATTTCGGCCTATATCTAAAACCATTTTACCGAACAGGCTAAAACTTGATTTTATGAAGTTTCTCGTGGAGGTTTTGATACAACCTTAAAATTAAGGGTGGTTTAGTAGACTGTAAAAATAAAAATCTCGAAATACGCTCTAACGATTATGATTGCATTTCGTATATAGGCACTTTTAAATATTACGAACAAAAGGTCAACTCATATTTTCCCATGAAAATGACTTAGAGGGTACTTTGTATTAGCAGAAATTTTCAATATAAATCATCTCCTAAACTATTTGAGATAAGAAATAATATAACATTGTAAAGTGTTAGTGATATTAAAAATAAAAATATTGTGTTTGAAATTTATTTTTTATAAAACCAATAGTGTCCGAGCTATAACAAACATAGCATCTCCATTCACCAAGGAGCATAATCAAATTTACATTTCCCTGACCTATATATATATTATTTTGGTCAGGGAAATGGAAATTTGATTATGCTTCTTGGTGGACAAAGATGTTCCTCTTTTTCTCAATATGTTTCTGGACTTTCTGTAACAGAGTATATTATTTCATTTACACTCATTGGTAGAGTGTGATTCTATTTTATCAATATTTTTACTGTGACAATGTCTATTATTTCGTTTTTCCCATCTTACGATATTAAAGTAAATATCTCAATTTTTAGGGGAAGGAGTGAGAAAGTTTTTGTGCTGTACCTTACCATTTATTTTTACTTCCCTAATAGAGCTGAATTTCCTCTAAATTCCCTCTATGTTCCTTTTCGATTATACCGTTAAATAGCCCTTATGTCAAAACGTCAGAACAAGTAAGAAGACATTTTTTAAAGTTTAATTCTCTTTATATAATTTAAATGTATGTATAGGCCTTCGCATGTATATTCATACATATATATTTATAGTATCTATCTCATTTGTTTTAATTTATCATCAATTTTGAATTTTATTGGTATTAAAAACTTAAATTGTTACATTTTCTCTAATTAATTTTATGTATTAATTAATACAGCAATTTAATTTTTACCACAAACGTGAGGTAAGCAGACCATTGAAAGGTTACGCTTTTTTCTTTTTTTCCACTCAATGTTAGTAAAATAAAGTTGAAATTTCAAAGTTAAGAACCACCCCGAATTTAAATATTCATAATATGTGGCAATTTAAAAATGATCTGTCACCAACTTTGTCTTTAATCTTTTATAACTCCACTTTTTTTATTGAATAACTTTAAAGATCTTTTTTTTATATAATTTCAGTCAGTTTAGTGTAACAGATGTCGGGTCTTATGGTAAAAACTTTGTACCTTAAATCACAGGAGAGGCTGACATTAATATTCATGGGTGTGTCCTTTTGGCGACAGTAATGGTGTATTACTTATAAAATAAATATTTACATCAGTAAGCTGATCAATGCTTGTTTTCTCTTGTGAGTGAGTAATAAAGGCCGGTTGGCAATTAGTCTCCCCCCCCCCCCTGTCCTTTATACACATTTAGATTTGTTTAAANGTGTTAGTGAGTTATAAATACCGGTTGGCATTAATTTGTCCTCACTTGTGAAGAACTCCCAAAGGCCAGCCAATGTTTTTCCTCTGTTGTGAGTGAATCATAAAGTCGTGTTGACACTTGTTCTCCCTCGTGAGAGAATAATAAAATCTGATTGGCACTTTTATACCCTTGTGAGTGAGTCATAAAGGCATTGTTCCTTTTTCCTCCTTTGCGAGTGAGTCATAGAGGCACGTTGGCATTTTTCCTCCCTTGAGATTGAGTCATAAAGGCACGGTGATATTTTCCCTCCCTTACGAGTGCCATAAAAGCACGGTTCCCTTTTACTGCTTTGTAATTGAGTCATAAAAGCACGGTTCCCTTTTACTCCCTTGTGATTGAGTCATAGAGGCACGTTATCACTTGCTCTCCCTTGTGACTGAATCATAAAGGCACGTTGGCACTTGCCCTCCCTTGTGATTTAGTCATAAAGGCATGTTGGCAATTGCTCTCACTTGTGATTAAGTCATAAAGGCACGTTGGAACTTGCCCTCCCTTGCGATTGAGTCATAAAGGCACGTTGGAACTTGCCCTCCATTGTGATTGAGTCATAAAGGTACATTGGTACTTGCCCTCCCTTGCGATTGAGTCATAAAGGCATACCGGCACTTGCCCTTCCTTGTACATCATTAAGCCTAGCTGAAATAACACCATTTTAAGTGGATGTATCTATATTAAAACTTGGTTTTTCTCAAGTTTCAAAACTGAGAATCCAAGGTTTATGATTGTATTATTAAATTTTCAATATTAAAGATGATAAAATGATCATGATTTGGTATAAATGAATAAAATTACACTTTTATAAGTTTTTTAAATTCTAATACACATACAATATTTTACTAACTGAGCAATCACATTTTTAAGCTTAGATTTTGTAGGCTTAGTGCCCTTTTACAAATAAATATATAGTCCCTTTGTTTAACCATTAGTTCTTGAATAATTTACTATATACCACTCATAAAGCCTTTAGATATATCATATTATTTTTAGTTGGTTTTTGTGGCAGTATTTTTATTTTTAAAACATTATCTAGTATAAATTTTATGTAAACAACTTTTTGTATACTATACATTATATATATAAAGTACTCATATTTTATATATATATATATATATATATATAAAGTACTCATATTTTCCAAAAACCATAATATAAATTCCAAAACACTTATTTGTACAATATTTTTTCTATCTATATAAAAGAAAAGTTATAGTTTTATATATGTATTTTAAAATAATTAGTTAAATTTCTAGGACAATTTTATATATTTTTTAAAACAATTATTTATATTTACAGAACAATTAATTAACTTACAATTTTAGATAAATTATAGCCAAACAAAAATTATAAAGCAATTATATACACGGACATAGGTATACACACCTTGGACAGGCAAAGTTCTAAATTTGTCAAGGGGGCGTTAATAAAAATCCTCCCGACCGAGTAATGTGGACTGATGCAGCTCCCCTGTAAGATTGGAGTTGATCTGTTCTTGCCACAAGTCTGATACCGGCATAGTGTAGGTGATTAATGGAGGAAATGATTGATGCATGTTTCAGGGGAAATACTTGGACATCGAGTTTGATTACAAAGGGGACCCTCTCGGTGGCGGGATAACCAACTGTAAGTACTTACGACGGACAATACTTGTCTCCTTGCTTTGCTAATTACACTCTGTTGTCATTGTAGGCTGACTGGACTTCGAACAAAAAACTATTTTTGGTTAACTTTTGCAGAGTTACAAACTGTGTGATGAGTTGGGATATGGCCGTCTAAAAAAATGGAATAAGGTGGTTTATATGATTGTATGCATTAATGACACAAATCTAATATGATTCACCACAGGTAAAAAAGATTGCATTGCACTTTAATATCAATTTGTGATAACTGCATTCAAATACACTGATGAGGTAGGGTTGAAGAAGTTAGAATTTATAGCAAATGTATCTAAATTTGTGTTAAGGAAGAGTGGGAAATGATTTGAAAAAATAAAACACACGCAACACACTCAACCAGAATTTGAACCTCGGCATCCCCATTATCGGTAAGTAAAACTAGACACCTCTCAAGAATGGCTTTGATCAGTTACTGAAACCTTTCCTGAGGGTGACTTAATTTCTACAATGCAATAGTTAAAGCCTGCAAATGCAATACAAATTACTGACGACTTGTGATGTTGCACAAACTTTAGCGTACCACTTCACAAGTGGACGACTAAAGACGCCACACATAATAGAGAGGTTAACGTTTGGTTTGCTTGTTAACTAATATGGGTGTCTCCCTTATTGTGCAATGTCAAATCATACATACTCATACCAGCACAGGCAAGCAAGCGAATAAAGGCTCCAGTCTCATCTTGTCTGGTTTACCGGTGTTTGAGATGTCTAGGCTCAGATCTCAGTTTGGAGTACTGAGGTGGATTTTACTAAATGCTTTACTGTTGTCCACATAAATATGGGTACACTTTCTCTAAATTCTACCTCCTCATTCTAACTCCATTAGTGGATGGTTCATAATATGTGGTGCGTGGAATATCCTCGTATGCTTTTAAATAATATCTGCAATTAAAATTGTGCCACTATTATGTTAAATTACATCAACATATTAAGACAATTTGGAATGTAAAACATTGGTGTGTTGTGAGATGTAGAAAAAGTATTCAGAGCTTTTTAAAACTATACCTATCATTATGTTTTCTCTTTAACAATTCATAAGCATCACTTTTTTTTTAGGGGCTTGTACAATTCACAAACACATTTCAAACTAGTTCTGTTTACCTTGGCAACATTCCACAAAACACCACTGAGGCTCATAGTAAAATCAATATTTAATATTTTACTTAGAAACATGTCAAGTTATTCTCAATTAATGTTCAAATTATGATTACATGCTGACACTTTTTTGTATTCAATTAATATGTAAAATATTGATGTGTAGTTATTTTAGTTACTACTAAATTGAACATTGTTGTACAGTCTTCCTATTGAAATAATTATTTTGTGTTTATAATTCTAAAAAGGTTCATTAATAGTGTATGTTAATTATATTCTGATTTTAAGTCTTATCAAAAAAATCTCTATTATGGACTTTTCTATTTTTACAAAAAAACATATATATATAAATTTGTGGGGTTGAGTATTTGATAACAAGTAGACAATACAAATTGTTATTAAAAAATGAATCCAACAGGTTTCACAGGCATATTTGAACTAAGCTTATTTTACATTTGATTGATTGTAAGATAAATATGTAAATATTGAATTTCTTTAACAAGATTTAAAGTATAATTACTACTATATTCTTCTCTAGGTTTATTTTCATAACACTATTTATCATACAAAACCATTAATATATTGCAAATGGTGCATTAATTATTTTGTAACAAAACTAAAATTGATTCCCTTCCTTTACATCAAACTAAGAAAATTATGGGATAAACATTTATTCTCTTTCTATTTTTAGTGTGTGTGTCTTGAACTTAAAAACACTTCCTCCACTCATCCCTCCATCATTGTTTTCCTGACCAAGCAATGTGTAATCAGGAGCATAGTGGTGTAATCAATCTAAATTACACATTTCAGAGTTTTGGTAAACATGCCTGCAGGTTTCTTGTGTTTGGTCGGTCATGTGTTTACCTGGTTAATTCAAAGGAAAGCTTTGTGTGTGTGGTAATTAGGTCAGGACCAAGGAGATTAATGAGAAAACTAAGTTTTATCATATATTTTGTTAGCTCACATACATTAACAAACACATAAGTTTCTGACTTTGTTTGTATTCAAGTGATTTATAATATAAGATTAACACTAAGCTATAAATCTAAGTTACTTTTCATTATTATATTTGATTGACTTTTTAACTTTGTTGGGTAATTAGTAAGGAAACTGTTGTAAGAAATGTACAAATAGTATTAGAGCTTATTAAGGAAATAGGCTTAGAAGTGTACATTTAAAATACTAAGAATATGGTAAGCCTACACAAAGAACACAGATTGGGGATGATAATTTAGAGAATACTTTTAAAAACATATAATTTAATAGGGTCAGCGAGTTTAAATATTTAGTAATGTTTAAACTAACAATAACAATATTAGATTGGAAATTAAGAAAAGGATAATAGGGAAATGCATTCTATTATTTGGTCAGTAAGTTGTTGTCATCCCTCCTGCTTTCAATGTAAAACCATACAAAACAATAATTTTACCTGTTGTTCTTTATGAGTGTGAAACATGGTCTCTTACCTTACATGACAGAAATAAATTTAGGGTGGCCCAAAAAGGGACGAGTCCATTTGGGAGTGGAGGTGGTTACATAATGATGACTTACATACTCCAGGTCTACTCATCACAAGACATTACTAACTATTGTCAAAAAATATAATTTCATTTATTGTAAGAGACTAACAACAAGCCTCATAGACTGATTAATATAATTAATATTAAATGGCACAGAATATAGATAGAAAAAGTGTTAATGAATGGGTAAAACTAAATAAAGATGTGTTCACCATACATTACTAGGTCATATGTAATATATAATATCATTATTAACAAAAATAGTTTCTAAAATCTCATATGGGCCACAAATTTAAGTTTACAAACATTTGGTATTGTTTATAGCTGTTTAAAATGTAAAATCTTTTTAAATGTTTTTATTAGTCTTGATGTGTTATTAAAATAATAAATTTATTATTTTCTTAAGTTTATTGATTTATTTTAGCTAACTTAGTTTATTTTCATTCAGTCTAAATACAATTAGTGAAATTTATTTAATAAATGTTGTCTTCTTTAAACATTATTTGCCTAGCAAATAATCTGTAACTCAGTATTTCTGTAATTAAGATGGTGATGTAATGGACACAAGAAAAGGTAAGTGTTTTGTAGTTTTTATAACAAACATTTTTTTGTCCAAATAAATAAAATATTGATTCTATACAAATATAAGGTTTTAAATTTCTTCACATAGTTATATAAATAGTTGTTGAATATCTGTCATGACCATAGCGGCATTATCTAACATCTTTTTTAAATGAAGAGAAAAGTTTTCATGAAATTCAAGAACACTCATAACAGATATTCAACAAATTGTTCCCATCTTCACGTGAAGAAAATCAAACACTATATTTCTAATGGAGCATTTGATTAATTTGACCAAAAATGTTTTACTTAAAAAAACTAGAAAAGCTGTTGACCTTTTCTTGCATTCCCTGCATCTACCCCCTTAAGTTCAAATAAATCAGGAGTAATTAATCTTGAAGTTTGAAAGCTGCTAAATTAACAAGTTTACCAAATAACAATCCTATGCTGTACAAAAATGTTTTAAGTTTAAATAAACTGTGTGTACAGTCGTAAATGCTTTAATGCATGTAGTCTATTATTGTTTTTGACAAAATCTCCAAAATAAGTCATCAGTAAACTACCCCTTTGTAAATTTTTCTCAGAAAAACAAACATTATTTTTGCTATCATAAAATGAAAATTCTTCAAATATAGATTTTACACAAAATTGATATTATTTTTTTTAAATTACCAATTTTCAAAAATCTGTCATCTATTATACCCGCAAATGATTTTTTTAAACTACAGACACTCCTATTTACTATGAAAAATACTCCCCAATTACCTATTTTTAACAAAAAGTTAAAACAATTTTTGAAAAACTTTTAATTTTCTAAAATTACCCATCTATTAATTAAACTATCCCTAAATAAATTTTTACAAAAAAAAAAAGTACAGTATGTTTGTCATGCACTCTAGTTTTTTCTATTTTAAACAAGACTGTAAAAAAAATTAATTTTCAAAAATTATTTATTTACTACTCTCAATTTGATGGCTAGAATCAATATCAACCCTGAGGTATGGCCATAATGAGCTAGAACAAAATCCATCAACTGTTATGCAACAATATGATGGGGACAGACAGAATTGTAGGACACAATTTGTTGGGTTCAGGAACCTATAAAATGTAAATATTCATCATGATCTCAAAGTCATAAATGTTCACTGTTATAAAACTCTTTCTACTCATTTCAGTGGCCAGGTGGTCTTACATGCTACTCTCGCAGTAGACTATACTGCCAATGACGCGGAGATCGAGGTTCGAATTTCAGTCCAGTGTACTGGTGGTGTTTATGTAATATAATAGATTCTGAAATTGTATTATACAAGGTTTTAATTTAGGTAGGTATTAGATTACTCAAACACTTTATTTGTTATTGCTCTCTGGCTTTCCTCTCAGACCTCTTGGAAAAGGTGAGCACAAAATCCAACATTAAGCTAGTTTTGTTAATAACATTTCTATTATTTAGAAAATATAAAAATTTTAACATTGGTAAACATGTTTGTACCTTAAATATGTTAATTTGCTATAGTATTTTAGATTATTGTTGTTTATTGAACGTTATTTTATGTAGGTGCCTGGTTATTGTTAGTGAGCAAGTAGTAGGTGAATTAAACTAAAGCTGTTCGATATCTGAAAGTTTTAAGTTTCTACTCTGATGGCTGAAAATTCCAAGAGGGGACAGGCTACAAATGGTCTAATGTTGCTTAATAATCGAAGTTTTTTTGTTTGTTTTTTTGCATTTAAATAACACAGGAATTTTGATAAAATATGCTCTTAAAAGTATATTATTCTCAATACTTTGTTTGTGATAATTATTTTTTTCTCCCTTGCTCAAAACTATTTATAAAAATGGGTTTATTATTTTACTAAAGCATGGATAGTAAGGAGGGGGGTGCAACGGCACACCCAGAAATATACTTTGGGTGGGAGACATAGATTTAAGCCATAGCCAAAATTAAATTTCACCAGATGAAGGGGGGTGTTGGGAGCACCATTCCTTAACCATTGTGGTCTAAGAAAATGTATGAATATTTATAGTTTTTTTTTTTGTTAACTTGGGCAAGCGACTTAAGTAATGTAATTTCTATAAATGACTCTATTTAATTTTTATTTTAGTTTAGTTTTAGCTAGGTAGTCATAATAAAAATCACTTATAAATCGAGGCTGAAGAAAATGTATAAAATGTTCAAAAGAGCGGTTCTATTCGGAACAATTTTGATACCATTTGCTCTTTATACATTACTAATTACAGTTTTTAAACGTATTAATGATATTCTGGTATTAATTTTTATTTCTTGAACATTTTCTTAAATATATCATTTGCTTCATGATGTAGTCTATGCAGCAACATGTTGAATAACCAGCTCTGGTAGGTTTGTCAATTTGAATCCCAGTCAGCTTGAAGATATTTGTTGTTAATTTTAGACAAAATTGTGTCTGGAATGAGGGATTCTGAAGTATTTATAAGTGTAGTCTCTCAAGTGTAATAACCTTAACTTGTGTTGAGAGCCTTAATACATTAATGTACTTAATCATCAGAATTGTGGGTACCAGAGATAAAAAAAATACATTTAATTTATTTATAAATGGAAAATAAGCAGTATAAATTAAAAATTAATCTGGCTTCTGACTTGTAAACAATTTATCAAATATATTATTTTTATGCATTTTACAAATTGGTTCAATTTTAATCTGCATAACAGTTTGCCTTTTAAATATAAAATCATATCCGAGTCTTAAAATATAACCTATATACTGAATGGTAAATTAATTATCTTTTGCCAGATGGTTGTGTCTGTCCTATGGTTATATAGTGTATGGTGTTATTAAATGTATTAGAATACTCCAATATTCCAGTTATGTTTTGTACAGTGTCAATTTGTGTTAATATTTATTCATTTTTCCCCCTCCAGTCTCGGGTAACGAACCAAGCACCTGGCGAACGCAATTTCCACATCTTCTATCAGCTGCTAACAGGAGCTGATATTCAGTTGCTCAGTAAGTATTACTTGATATTTTGATATTTACAACTTTTGACATTACTAATAAATAATAACAAAGTGTGGATTGCTGCTGATGGGAATATCAGGGTTTGAATCCTTGCTAGGTGTACTGAGTATATTGCTCCCCCCACCCCCCACCCCTCCCCCCTCCCCCACCCCTCCCCCCATAGATGGCTTCTTAATCTCCTTCCTTGCAATTTCGGGGAAATTTCTTCTAAAACTCTGGCTTACTTGTTTCTACTTCACTAACTTAATAAATATGCATTCAACCCAAATGGGTAATAAGTGGTGAGAAATTGATCAAAAATAAATTCTAAAAGGAAACTGTAATATGACTTTTTTACTCTATAACCACTCACATATTTTACCCTCCAATGTAAAATCAATAGACATTTGAGATGCTTTGGATATAGACATAGATTAATCAGGGTAATCAAAAACAGTGTCTTGGATTTCACAGCAAAATATTTAGGGACATAATTGAACAATACCTAATTACTGAAATAATTGAATATTAAATATTTGAACTGGGTAAAACCTCGGTGGTCTTATGGGTAAAATACTTGCCTCAGGACCCAATATCCTTGTGTTCAAATCCAGCTGAGGTTGACAGATTTTTCTTGAGTGATAAAAATAGAGATCATGACTTCCTTCAGAGAAGAAATAAAGCTGTAATTCCCATGTCTATCATGGCATGTAGAAAAACTTTGGAAGTTATGTGAAAATATCTTTCCGGCAAATTTGATAGGCCATTTTGCACTCGCTCATAGAAATTCATTGTGGAAGACAAAGTGGAACCACCACATTTCCTGAACTCTCCTAGTCCATGGGATTTCTACCAGATGGTGCAGGCAGCACTAACCACCCTAAGGCCTGAGTGCTTGCCCAGCTTCGGATGGATAAAAATCCTTCAAAAATCAACCTTTGGGTTACCTATGACATAAAAAGAAAAATAACTTGCAATGTCGCCAGACCTTTTTCAGCAAAAATCACCTAAATCAGTAATATATTTCTAAAGATATTTATTTATTGAATCCAAAACACCATTTATGAGGATCCTGTATTATTATTATCATTATTATTTCCATAATTATCATCTTTATTACTATCATTATAACTATCATCATCATCATCACCATTATTATAAACATTATCCTCATTAGTATATCTAAATAATTAATTTTTCATTTATTTTAGAATCTCTGAAGCTTCACCGTAACTTGGACAACTATGTGTTTCTGAGGACCAGTAGAAGTCATAACTCTGAATCTCTGGATGATAGAAGAGAGTTTGCAGCTACCAAAGTAAGTTTATGTATTCTCCTCGCAATTGATGCACTTATCCGCAATGTCATTACAACTCCTCTCTCACACAGTTCATTGTACTATGGCATTATAATATCCACTCTTATTGACACAACAGCCTTTATTTATACTTAGGCACAGCAAATTTATAACAATAGTATTTTTTTATAATTCACATCCCATCATTAATAGCGTCCTTTTTTATTTCAGAGATCTTTCGAGATGTTGGGATTTTCCCAGGAAGATATTGTAAATGTGTTCAAAATTGTTGCCTCAGTGTTGAAGTTGGGCAACATCAGCTTTATTCCAACCAATAACATAGACGGGACAGAGGGCTGTACCATCAGCAATGACTATGGTGAGTATATGCCTGATTCTGGTAGGAAGAACAGTTAAGAAAATACTTACACTCTTTTTGCAGTCAACACAGGTAACATTTTACTATAATAATAGTGTTATTTATAAGTGTCAACACAAAAGGGTTGTGTGTCAAGTATTAAGAGTACCAACCCCATTATCTAGCCAAAAGTACAGGGGAGTGTAGGTCAATCTAGTGTTTTCTCCTATTTTTCTGTCCTCTTACTTAAGAGTATTAAAAAGGTTATATAAGTTGGTCTTGATATAACAACCCGTTGATAGTGAAATTAAATGTATTGATAATTTTATTACTATTTTTCAAGCTCATAAATCACCAACACAGATAATCAAGGGATTTAAGGCATTGCATTAATTTGCCGGTGACAGTAAGGTTGGCATTCAAATCACAGCCAGATACACTTGAAATGTTTTTCCGAATATAATTTATTACTATAGTTTTCTTACCCTCTCTCTCTCTGTCCCGATGAAGATGTACTTCTTTTAAATTACCATCTTCACACCTACTCTTTGCATTAAGTTGTTAATAAACCTTATCTTGAAATGTATACATTTTTTTATTAACAATGTAGAAAAGTGGCCTGCTTCAGTGGTCACATGGTCTAAGGTGTCACTCTCACAATAGACTCAACTGCAGACAGCAGGGAGATTGGGGTTCGAATTCCGGTCGGGTGTATTGAGGCTTCTTTTTCCAAAACTGTTTCCCCACTCTCCCTACTCACAAATGCAGGTACACTTCCTCTAAATTCAATCTTCCTCAACCCGACTCATAGGAAAAACTAGAAAAGTTAATGATAAATCAATTAAACATTTCAAAGGTTTCAAAGATTATTATTTTCTGTATTAACTAAGCAAATGTCTTCCATGCACGAGCAGGTGCAAAAACAAAAGAATTATATATATATATTGTTTTATAAGACTCGGGAGAAAGGGTCTCTTAGTTCAACACCAATAATTACATAGTTGTTGACTTATGTTAGGTTTTCTTGTAAGTTATAGACTGAACTACTCTAATAAAAATAATACACTGAAACACTGCAATTATATATATATCTTTTTAAATAAAACCGGATGGTAATGTTTCCAGAACTGTTTGACGTGTGTGACCTTCTAGGCACTGATGTAAATGACTTCAGTGGATGTCTCACTCAACGCATACTCGTCGTTTGTCCCACTAAATGTTGCTCACCCACCCCCTCACGGCAGGGGTGCGTGTCACCACCGCAAAGTACAATGCGAGGTACCAATTGAGCCACCGCCTCAGTATATACATTGCAGAACTAGATGTTGTGTTGTTCGAAGTAGTAGTTATTTGGTTAGCTTTGAAAAATAGATTCGTTTGTGTGGGTTGGTGTGCGATGCTTTCTGAAATATTTTAGGGTGTTGTATTTTCTTAAAAAAATATATTTTATGCATAATTTACTACTCCAGCATGGATAAAAACACAAATTATGAAAAGTTTTGTCCTGAACACTATTTATAAAGAAACAAATTGATTTTTTAACATATTCTTTGAATTTAATAGAACACTGGCACTACTGGAAGAACACCTTTTTCAAGTTATAATATGGATATTAAGTATGAGATTTTTTTCACTCCAATTTGAGTTTTAAATTAACAAAACATTGTTTGTGATTGCACTTTGTTACATGTACAATTGAAACACATTTATAACTCTCATTTGAAACATTGAGAATGACCTATAGGGTAAGCTGTGGTTAACTGGGCCAGTTTTTTTGTATTACATTTTTTTTATGACCACAGTAATTCAAATATACAAATAATCATTCAATTAGATACTACTGACCTTAGGCAAGACATATTTAATTTTTTATTTTACAATACTCTATAATCTTGGCTCAGATTTTTTTTTAATACACGAGTGCTACTCGGCCCAGTTAACCCCACTGGCAAGTTGACTGGACCACCCTGCCAGGTTAGATGGGCCACTTTTATCTTTATATATTTGAAGTACTTTAATTGTTTTTATTTAAGTAAAATAAGTTGCTTAGAGCCACAACACTTTTAAACAAACTAATATAGGCCTAGTTATAAAATCAATGTTTATTGATAAAGCAAATATCCAGCAGATACTAAATTCACCAAGATCAACTGAAAAAGAAATCATATCTTATTGCATATCTTGCACTGATACATTTAATAACACTTCGTAACTTCAGCACTATATTTTTTTTAGGAACAAATGCACTCTCATCAGTCTGAATGAATTTGGTTGTTGAGCTGGGGGCGTTTCAAAAATTATACTTCATAGCCTTCCTTCATTGTTATCTTCACACACTTTTCAAACATAGTGTAGAAATGTTTTTGGTGTTTTCCCATAAATTTTTACAACCAAATGGTTTCCAACAAAAAGGACTTCTTCTATTAAATCATCTTTACTATAGCTCATATCCAGAGATAAAGAATCATCTAAAACAATTGGTTCTTCTTCTTCTGAAGAAACTGAGCTTATCTCTAAAATGTTAATATTTCTTTGTATTGATTACACAGCTCACTGCTTCTTTGAGGGAGGCTTCAGTATATTCCCTGTTGGTGGTTGTAGGAATCCTACTGTGTGGCATTCTGGTTTGTCTTAACCTAATAAATGTAACACAGTTTTAGTTTAACAGTTACATCATAGTAGAATAAATTACTTTTATTTACTTTTACAAATCAATTTTATGCCTTGATAAGTAAAGAATTTAAGCTCCTATATTCAAGCCCTGATACATTTATAGTATTATTTTATGAGCCAATTCACAAGACATTACAAATTAATATAACAGGTTAAGTGGGCTGGCCCAATTAATTCCAAGCACATGTGGCCCACTTAACCCCACACACCCCATTTATATTTCAATGACCAAAACATTTCCAATAACATTACTAGATTAGTAAACAATATATAATTTGTCATCTCAATAAATGACCATTATAATAGAAACAAAACCATTTTAACTTTAAAAAAACATTACAAATAAAATACATTTAAAATATAGTTAATAGTTTTACTCTCGCCTTATTAATTTCAATAAAATAATACAGCTTAAGATATAAACATCATTGACAATAATAAGTTAAATCCAGCATAGTCAACAAAGTAAGGGAAAGGATATAAAGGGGTATATTATTAAATTTCAACATAGGTAGCAGCAGCTTAGAGTGGCACAGTTAACCTGCCGGCCCAGTTATTTTCATCTTCCCCTATATTGTTGTTATGACTTGTCAGTTTCATTGTTTGTAAATTGTATGTGACATTTGATATGGTTCATTGGGTTTAATGGAAATAATGTCTATTTAGACTATAATTTATTTCGTGGTTGCATTTGTCTTGTGTAATTGAGCATGAATTAGATATGTTCAAATACCTTATTTTTATTATATATTATTGGCATTAAATTAATTGTAATTTAAAATTTACTACATATACAAATATTTTTACAGGTTTTACATAGAATTTAAAATATAATGATAATTTTATAAAAAAAAGTTTCAATTGTTTTTACAAAAAAATATCAGCCCATTTTTTTAATATAAGTTGATTAATGTGGTTGTAACACTTCCTTAACTATTCATTAGTGATTTAATTTTCCTCTAATTTTAATAACGACTTAGTATATTTCTTGACATATCTACATCTTCTAGTTAATGTTACTAAGCTTTTAGCAAGTAACATCTTATTAACTTCTTATATAGTTAATACCCTACACTTTTCATTGCCTTATATATATTGTTACAACAATACTTGGGACCAAATTTAACTTTCTTGTCGTAGTTTTGCTTCACTATAGTAGATTTTGGCTTTCAACTCGTCAATTAGCTATTAATCGACAACAGCTGAAGTTTGAACTTGAATGATCTTGAAATACCAACTATTAAGAAAGTAAATAGGCCTACTTTTTTCTACTATCCCCAATACATACCTAATCTAAATTACAACATTTGATGGTAGATATATATATATACCCACATGTTAAGCTATTTTAACCATTGCTTATAAAATGCACAATTAAGATAAGTAGAGTGTAAAATGCTATTACTTCATTAGGTGCTAAAATGTTGCTTGTGAATAATTCTGTATCATACTATGGTAAACTTAAACCACAACAGTAGCCATTATATTATAATATCTTATCTGAAAGATTTGTCCTTTTTGCTATGGTAGCTACACACAGTCAATGCTTTCACAATAGTTAAATAAATGTCAATACGTATTATGATTGAGAAATTGGTCCTATTTGGGGATTTTTAACCCCACACCTTTGAGTTGTTCCTGGCTGATAATTTGTAGCTCATTTGTTGTAGATCAATACAGAGTGTACCATAACACATGGGACCCGCTTAAGCGATGGACATGAGACACAAAAGCAATAAAAAAAAGTTCATAAAGACATGTATCCCATTTGATCTTATTTCTGAGTTACAACCAAGTGAGTCCACTAAACTCAATATCATATTTCTCTACTTGTTGATAAGGTATGTTCTATGGGCTGGCTATTACAAACATCTGGTATTTTTGTAGGACTGCAGAATTTTGTAACACAATGGCTGCTGGCTTGCATTAAGGCCGAAGGTGAACATTTTGAGAACTTCCTATAATGTTAAGCAGCTCCACATTACTGGAGTACAAATAGAACTATAACTTGGAAACAAGGTCAAATGGGACACATGCTTATATTAAGTTTTTCTTTGTTTTTGTGTGTCCTGTCCACCACTGAAGTGGGCCCCACATGATACAGTACACCATGCATATAAATGAAAACTCTATACAATAGTTTATGAACATCATGCCAAACAAATGTAAATAAATTCAATATGTCATTTTGTTATCAGAGCTATACGAAGTGTGCGAGTTGGTTGGGTCGGATCACTCGACACTCCAGGAGGCCATGAGGTCTCGCACCTTGGAGGATGGCTCCGAGCTCATCCTGGCAGATCTCAGTGCAAGTGAAGCCACTCATTCTCGTGACTCGCTCTGCAAGGCCCTATACAGCCGACTGTTCACTTGGCTCGTTAACCGCATCAACGAGAGCATTAAGGTGACTACCCATTTTGGGCCAGGTGTAAAGTGGCATTTTTAGATGATACAGACCCTTTTATTAATTAAAACACAATTTAGAATATGAAATGAATTTGTTTTAGTTATTATTATTAAAACATCCTAATCTTTATTATGGCTATAATAGTTCTAACAGTTTGAAGACTATGAGTCATTTTAACAATGCTTCACCAAATTTAACATAAACTTAATAATGGCCACAAATCTGGATTT
The DNA here is from genome assembly GCA_902151425.1 of Timema shepardi. Lineage (NCBI taxonomy): Eukaryota > Metazoa > Arthropoda > Insecta > Phasmatodea > Timematidae > Timema > Timema shepardi. The sequence goes on from CABFVX010000419.1 coordinate 278,944, forward strand.
TAAAGATATACCTTGTAATATTTTAATCCATGGTTGGATCATTAAAACCTGAAATTGGCAGATTAGATTGGATCCAAACTACTCAAACTACTGGTATAATGATACCAAATAAATTTTCAATAGAAGTCTCTGATGGGTAAAATAATATATTACTCAAACAAAAGGGTTATTATCTTGGTTACACTAAAGGGAATCGATCAAATATAATAAATACTGTAAAGTGGAAACTGTGTTCCTCTTTTCATAACCCCAGCCATATCATGTTTGACCAATGACATAATTATATCACTGTTTCTTTTATATTCTTCCATTTATAAAATAATATAACAACACACAAATGATTTCTCATCCAAAGTATTCATAACATAACATTATCTTTGTATCCAGGCGAAACGCCATGGCAAAAGAAAAGTTCTTGGCATTCTTGATGTTTACGGGTTTGAAATGTTCGAGCGTAATGGCTTTGAGCAGTTCATAATCAACTTCTGCAACGAGAAGCTGCATCAGGTTGTGACAGAAAGTACGCTTAAAGAAGAGCAAGAAGAGTATGCTCGTGAAGGTATAGAGTGGACTCCCATCGACTTCTTCAGCAACTCTGTTGTATGTGACCTGATAGAAAAGGTAAATCTGTTTAATGATGCTTTCAATGTAATATAAGTCATAGTGGTGCTACTTGTAAGCTCAGGGAGTATTCATGGTGTATGCAATGCACCACTGAATTATATTACTCATTAAATAAATTACACAGGCTTTTATTTGATATATATTTTTATAAGCCATTATTTCATTCTGTCGTAGATATATTTAGCATACCACTAATGCTTTGTAAAAAATTTGATAGTGACTGTTTATTCTTTACAAGATAGAATACATTTTTTAATATTATTTTCTTTGGAGAACTGTAAGGGTTGGTTAGGCCATGGTCCCAAAAGTGAGATACGACTGGTGAAAGCTTGGAAAACACTTGCGTCATGAAACAAGACTTGTGCTGAAATATCATACTAATTGAGTTGAAAAATGACACTTAAACTAAAAGAGTGAACTCGATACTTAAATATCAAGGCTCAATTACTCTTGATTATGAACCATTAATATTCATTTTGTGCTCAAGGTCATTCTAAACTCTTACTAAAGCATGAGTTTGTGTGAAGGTTTTGGCTACATTGATAGAAGAGTAGAACCCCAATTATTTGGACACTAGCTATTCTGATGACCATCTATCTGGATTTGTATTGCAGCAGCGGCTTTTGTTAAATTAGGAAAAATAATAACTTTTTCCTAACTTTTCAGAGTTTTATGTATTGTATCTTTTAGATGCCTTTAAGAAGTTTGAAGATTTATTTTTATGTTGGGTTGTATAATGAATACATATGTTCACATGGGATTGGTTTTATGGTGTGTTGCACGTACATAGGCCTACTAATACATACTTTATATAGTTTTTAGGACTATATTTTCAATAAAGTCTTGTAGTGTGAAATTTTCTTTTTTTTTCTTAAAGTTAAATTATCTGAATTTTCAGTTATATGGACTAACCTAGGTCATAATTAGTCTGTATAGTCGGAGTTCTACTGTACTTATCACATTCATAAGGATTAATTTCCTATGTTAAATATATGAATAATTTATATCCTATTTTGATTTGAACTTATAACTTCGCCTCACAGATTTCAAACGTGCTGTATATTATTTTATGTACATTATTACACCTATCTTAATATAGTTTCAATTTTCAATATTTTATCTTACTGTAAAGGATATTGTAATATTATATTAATATAATTTAATTAAGATTAATACAATAAAAAGAACACAAAATAACCATATGAAAAAGATATATATAGTTTTTAATAGCTAGGTTGAGCATTTGATGTCTTTGGCTCTATCTCTGTATCAAGGTGTATTTTTAAACTAAATTACTTAAAGGTGTGTATATTTTTGTACTCTTAAGAAAACTTTTATTCATACTTGTTTACTAAAATATTCTCATAAAACTATGTTGGTAATGAAAAAAATACCTTATTTTCTTAAATTCGTTTATTAAATCAGTTTTCTTGGGAACTAATCTTACTTCTTACATCCACAGAACCACCATGGCATCTTGTCCATGTTAGATGAAGAGTGTCTTAAGTCTGGGTTCCTATCCGACGAGGTGTTCCTGAGTAAACTGGCTCAATGTTGTGCGGGTAACTCTCATTGTGAAGTTCGGCATAGAGGTGCCGGGATCTCGGACAACAACCTGCCAGCAAATTGCTTCAGGTTAATCTCTTGCTAATAGTTACGTGATTTGTACAGGACAATTTAGATAGGAATACTTTTTGTTGAAAACTATAAAAGTTTCTAAAACAAATTTCATTTAACATTTTAGAAAACATTCTAAAATAATCTTACGTAAGGAGTGTTGATAGATTATAACTAAAGACTTAGATAGTTATTAATACAAATATTAACGAGAAAGAAAAAGCTAAAAAGTTAAAACAATGGAAAGTGATTAACTAATGTGTTAAAATCATTTTATTTTAATAATAATCTTAGGTTGAATAAAAACATAAAAATAATATGAGTCAAAGGGGGCTAGAAAAATGGATTAAAAAAAAA
>CABFVX010000419.1:283894-298978 GCA_902151425.1 Timema shepardi
AAAAAGGAGTAAGGGACGTCAATTCTTCAAAATAAAGACTTAGATACTTGGTCATATAATTTTGTATAATATAACAATTTATTCTATAGCTTAGCTTATTATTTTTAATTAAGCCATTTTATTTTATTTGTTATGACCATATTACACTTAGTGTTTTGTTTATATTCTTGACTTGCAGGTTTATTTATAAATACTGTCAACCATATATTTTTTTAATCCATTTTTCTAGCCCCCTTTGACTCATATTATTTTTATGTTTTTATTCAACCTAAGATTATTATTAAAATAAAATGATTTTAACACATTAGTTAATCACTTTCCATTGTTTTAACTTTTTAGCTTTTTCTTTCTCGTTAATATTTGTATTAATAACTATCTAAGTCTTTAGTTATAAATTTCATTTATTTAAATTTAAAGTCATTCAAGTGATCAAAGTTTCTAGCTACGGATCCAGTGGTCCTGGTTTGATCCCCTGTGCTTCCAGATTTTCTGTGAAGCAGGGGGTCTAGAGCAGGGTCAATTCTTCCCAAATTAGGAGCTACTTGAATTAAAATATTAGCCGCTCCGGTATATATAAAACTGAAATAAATGGCCAGAGGATTTTTTGTGCTGATCACTTGTAATATAAAAATTTATAAAATAGGCCTAGTACTAATATTACAATAAAATATTATGATCAATGTTGACCAAAAACCATATGTTTATATTTTCTAAATTTTCCTTCATATAGAATTCTAGTATGCAAATATGAACTACTTTAAGTGATTCCATTTATTACTTTATGAAAGAATTTATGTTATGAAGGAAATATTTTAATGTTATTACTTCCCAACGCTGTTACACATTAACAGTGACTTAAGCTATTCAAATTAATATGAAATAATTATAATATAGACTTAAAAAATAGGCACTGTAAGTCTGCCATAGAAAGGATTATAGACTTCATTGTGTAAAAACCACCACTAGTATAGTTAGTCAAGACCAAATTCATTGACCTCCAGGTCGAAGTTGAAATAATTAACTGCTAGTTAATATGCCCTTTTTCACTTTCTTGACTCTTTAGATATTTTTAAATTGTTTATAACTTAGATTGAAATACTAACATTATAAACTATCAGAAAAATATTCCACTGATCATAAAATAATAAATTCATTACATGAAAACAATGTTATTGTTACAATAAGAATGTTATCTTCTTACTTGGTCAACTAAATTTCAGTGGTCGAATAGTCTAAGGTGTAATTCTTGTGTTACACTGGCCTACTAAAGATGAGGAGGTCAAGGTTTTAATCCCGGTAAGGTCTACTGAGGCTATTTTTTTCCTAAAACATTTCCCACTCTTCTTACACATATATGCAGGTAAATGATCTCTAAAATGCTTCCTTACTCATCTCTTCCCCATCAGAGTAATTATTATATATATATATATAACCTGAACAAGTAGTAAAAAACAGTGTTAGAAGAATTAAATTAATTAGTTTAAAACTATTTAGACATCATTCATTTCAAACAAAAGCCACTCACCTTTTAAAATCTCTTTCTCAAATCGAATTTGGGACAAATCTAGTCTTAACTTGTTTTGAAAAGATTGAAATTCATAATTCACTCTTATTGAGGTTTCTTACACTTAATTTAAGTGCCTATAAATTCACTTGGTATTGGTGGTGGTGATGATGATGATGATGATGATGATGACGACAATGACGATGACGAGACAGTTACTTTTTTTTACATTGATAGGTTGAAGCATTATGCTGGTACAGTGACATACAATGTGTGTGGTTTTGTGGACAAGAACAATGATATACTTCATCGAGACTTGTCCCAGGCCATGTACCGCTGTCGGCACCCTCTGCTCAAAGTACTCTTCCCTGAAGGTAATATTGATAATATTCAATCTCAGTATTTGTGAAACCCACTTCGGTGGCTGCATGGTCTAAGGCGTTAGTCTGGCAGTAGACTATACTGTTGATGACGGGAAGATCAAAGTTTGAATCTCAATCGGGTTTAGTGAGAGTGGTTTTTCCAAAATGGTTTTTCCCTCTCCCTAAATGTAAATGTGGTTACACTTACTCTAAATTTGAACCTTACTATATGTGGTTTTTGTTATGCGACTATTTCTAATGTCGAAAATTGACATAAATGGGTCAACTGAAAAAACAAAACAAAACAAAAAAAAACTATTGCTCATTTGAATTTTTGGTCAATTTAATTTATATTATTTTGTGACAAGGTTGGAAAAATAGTAACTAGGTTAAGTACCCTATACTTATACAAAAGTAATTCACTTAAGTGCCAATCCCATCTATATTCACAATCCCTCTTAAAGTATGCCAATTGAAACAAAACTCATCTTCCAAATGCTTTAAAATGAAATATATTTTCTTGAAATATATTAAATATCCCAAATGTGTGTCTATTTGGGTGGCGTGGAAGAGAGAGTGAGTTAAGTTGCAGTTTTTATAGCAAAAACCTGTTTGGTAATATAAAATAAAATCTTTCTTCAAGTATATATGTTGAGTTTACATGGTGGTTACAGACAGGGAACACAGGGAAAACCTGGAAAAGTCAGGGAATTTTGTAAAATATGTTTTGTAGTCACCCTGGTTTAATTTTCTACATTTAATAGTCTCAACATGGTGCTTTAGCTCTGTCAGTAGCTTTTCTGTCTGAGCTAAGGGTCCCAGGTTCGATTCCCGGCATGACCAAAAAATTTATCATTGGTAAAATGTGAGTGTACCTTTACACAGTGATGAATTAATGGCAGGGAACTGGATGTTGTGCTTGTCTTAGTCTTAAGTTTGATTATAAGGTATAGGAAGCTATGACAGTCCTAGCCAGCTGGTAGTGGAAAATATATGGCTTGAATTAAAAAGTGACCCAGGCCACAGGATATAAAGTAAGGTATTTTCAACAGATCTTGAAAATTTTTCATTAGAATTATGGCATTTGAACAGAAACTTTTTAAATGAAAAGAAAAAGTCCTGGTGAAATTATGCGACACTCATAACAGATATTCAATAATTGTAAGACTTACTATTTGCAGTAAATTAAACTAAATGTATCTGCTGAAGAAATATTTTTGTTTATTTTGGCTAAAATGGGATTTTGTTAAAATAAATTATAAAATACTTACTTCCCCCTTCCTCCAAACCTCCTGTGAAACACCCTCTTAAAAACACCCAAATAAGCATCATTAGCTGCAAGTAACCTGTGTTGCAGGTAACCCAAAGAGATCTAGTCTGAAACGTCCAGCGACAACGGGCACACAGTTCAAGATCTCTATCAGTGCTCTAGTACGTAACCTGAGCTGTAAACACCAGCACTATATTCGCTGCATCAAGCCCAACGAGCTGAAACAACCTCGCATCTTTGAGATGGCCTTGGTTCAACACCAAGTCAGGTACCTAGGGTAAGTTGCAACTGGGAGATCAGATTAGTTTGTAAAGTCCCAACCTGTAAACCCTATGTTGTTTTGAAAAGGAAGGATGATACTGCAATTTTAATATATTATTTGAATTTTATATTCAAAATCAGAGATTATATTTATTCTATAATATTATTTTTAATCATATCTACCATCAGCAGATTGTGGTCATTATCTAGAAATTCATTTGGTATCACCTTAACATTTACAGTATACCTTTTCATTTCCTTGTCCAAAAGGAAGAAATTAATTACAGACCTTTGCTCCCTATTCCAACTGTATCTAGTAATTTTAAAGCTTTCTATTTTCTTCTTGTACTAACTGTTCGCCAACTTCATTCCATTTCATGCTCACACTCCCATTAACCTTACTTATTTCTCCTTCCCCATTCATCATGTCCTAACACTTCCTCACAACTTTCTCTTTCATTTCCAGATTAGGCATTAAGGTCTCCCATCACCACATGCCTTTCCTTTCCCAAGTACTTTTTTAATTCTTCCTCAAATGTTTCCTTCTCTTCCAAGGGGCATACAATTTACGGTGCATATACCTGCAGCAATCTTAATTTGTTTCCCATTATCTACTATTATCATTTTAATAATTCAATCACTGATCAACTCCACCTCCATTTCCCACCCTATCCTCACTACGGCCCCTACACAATTTCTCCTTCCTTCCATCCAGTTTAAGGTAAATCCTTTCCTCAACTCCCGCACTTCACTCTCTCTCCACTTAGTCTCCCTTAATCCCAGAACATCCCGTCTTCTCTCTTCCATCATTTTCACAATCTCCACCACTCTTTCAGTAAGTGTGCCAAACTTCAGAGTCCCTCTTCACAGCTTAGGGTTATCTTTGTTTCCAGTCTGGCATTTAACTTTATTTTCTCAAGTGTTATTGTTTGCTTCAGCCACTGGCTCACTAAGGTTGTCATGGCCTACACTTTTGACTAATGGGATTGCCGATTATAGGCTCTCAGATAAACTTGCTTTTGGTGGTAACCTACCCTGCCTGAGACTACGGTGTTGTCGATGACTTAACTCACTGTCACCAAACCTAACACTCTCAACCCACCAAGCTGAGAGCCATCTGGCCGGGCCTTGTTCCAAGCTTGTTTGTTTTGATTCTGACCAGTCGCTCATCTGCACCTGATCGGGCTTCCACTGGGGTTCATCCCAATCTCCACCAGGTGGCTCATGTCCTGGGCGATTGGATCAGGATTATTGAGAAATAACTGAAAGAGCACCTTACTATTATAATTTATAGCTCAAGAAGAGATTCAGATAATTGTGGTGAGAAATTAATCATGCTATATAATTAATGTGTTTTTTTTTGTATAAAGTTAAAAACTTGAATCTTGATATCTTCTCAAATATTGAAAGTAAAATAACTTGCTGATGTTTTTATATCAGTTTGCTAGAGACAGTTCGAATACGACGGTCTGGATTCTGCTACCGGCTGCAGTACCAGCTGTTTCTCTCTCGTTACAAGATGTTGTCTCCACGCACATGGCCCACCTGGCACGTCGCGCCGGTGGAAGGGGTGTCCTACCTCATCAGGGATCTGCCTATACCCAGCGGAGAATTTGCCTTTGGTCGTACGAAGCTGTTTGTCAGGAGTCCTAGAACTGTATGTTGTTAGTTATTATTTTATTTTGATTTATTAAATACATTTATTTTGCATTTATTTCAGTTAAGAATGCAAAAGACTTTACTGAACTATCCAAAAAGCACAACCTTTACTTTTTAGTAGTGATATTTTAGTATAGGGATTAGTACCGTATGAATAAAGGATTGAATAGCTTAGTTATATACATCTGGAGAATATTTTAAGAGGAAGTTAAAGGTTCATTGATTGGTTGTTTGCTAATGGCCATCATTCTGGGGTTCTTACATTTGCCTTCTTGCATCCCAATACAGATAGGTTAAATCATTGCTATTTAGAGCACTGCAATAGACTAGATGATCTTTAAATCAAGTTATTATCATAGCTTACAATTCAATTACTTCAATAACATTCTTGTGTATATTGATTTTTACAGCACATATCAGTTCAATATGTAATAATTAGGCATAATTGGGTATTTAATGTGTGATAATTTTTGTATTGGAAAAGTTTCATAATTGTTGAAGCTGGAATTATTTTCAAAACGAAGTCAAAGCTGATACTTGTTTCAAGGCCAAGTAAAAGTTTTGAAACTTCACACACCCTAATTTTTAATTTAACTGAATCAAAATACATGGTTTATTTGTTTTGTAATGACAGGTGTTTGAACTGGAAGAATTCCGCCGAGTGAGGCTGGAGGACCTTGCCGTTCTGATACAGAAGCTTTGGCGAGGATACAGACAAAGGAAGAAGTTCCTACTCATGAAACGTTCACAGACCATCATCGCTTCTGCATGGCGCAGTTGGAGGGTTTGTACATCTGTTCAGAGTGAAATATAGGGTCATTGATAGGAATTATATGGGGTTGGTTGAAATGGGTCCATCGTTTTAGCCAGCTAAAAGGGGTAATATTATTTGATGCTAAGAGCTTAGACTTAGATTAAGTGTTTTTATAATTTAGGGTACTCTACAAGTTTAGCTAATCTTGGAATATTAAACACTTTCAAATACACTATCAAAATAATAACATAAAAACTGACTATTGCAAAAATCAATTTACAAATACAAAAGCATTATAACTAATTCTTGATTATTGTTTATTTATGGTGGTTTGAACAAATTAAATGAAAGGAATAAGTTTGTTCACAAATTTTAAATGGATTATTAAGAGGACTCTTAAAATTAAGATTTCACGTTTGTTGTACCTGCCTTTACGGTTTAATGGTACCCATGGTTTGATTTATGTTGGTTTCTTGATATTGTGTATGTCCAAGTGATTTTGTGTGCTACTACTTTTGTATTAATAATATTTATATTTATTTATTTGAAATATAGATATGCATTTGGTGTTTGTTTTAAATCCAATGTTATATTTTATTTTTGTTTTAGTTTTGAAATTAGTGCAAAGATTAACATTAAAAAAAGGTCAAATATTATGTTCAGAGAGGTATCACCATGAATTACTCAATTAAATTATTTTGATAACTTAAAGGGATTTTGTTTTTTTTTCCTCCTGAGATGTTGTTTGCATGCTTAGGAATGTCGATTTGGTATCCCGTTTGATGGCAGGCGACACTTGTGGTGTCTTTATCGAGTGGTACGTAATGAAATTAATTGTCTAGTTTTGTGAACACTTTTTACCTTCGTTATTTACTAACTGAGCCAATAGTCGCCTTTGAAATTTATTACAGCCATTATTTTTTTAGTTATTGCTTGTTATTTAAAAAAAAAATGAGCACCCTGTGTTACTACCCATTTCGGTATTTTTGTCACTGGCAGTGTGTGAAATACAGGCGTTTTATAAAATGCCTAGGTTTTTTTTATATAATTCCATAGTGGTTTTGGCAAAATATGAAATAAACGAGTTTTGCCATTGTATTTCATACTTATTTTCAAGTTCTTTGTCTTTTGAAATCCCGAAATATGTTATCAATTATTTTATCCAGTTCTGTTTAAGTCTTGCGCTGTTTTCTTGCATGTTCATCTAATTCCTAGGATTTAAGTTGGTCAGGTTAGATTATTTGAGAATATGGTGGTTAGGTAAGGTTAGGTTAGGATAGCTTTTGTTCTTGCTAACATATAATAACTTATTATTCTATACATTTCCTAAGAAAAGTATGAACTACAACAGCAAAATTAATTTATTTTATAATTTTCTAAAACCACTTAGGAATTATCTAGAAAGCCTAGTCATTTTATAGAATGCCTGTTTTACACACATAGTCGTTAATATATACACATTTTACACATGCTGTGTGTGGCTTAAATGAAACATATTTTAATTGTGAAACTTTTGTAAATTGATCACCCATAGTTTGACAATAGTTTTAATTATTTTGAAACTCTCAATTTGTAAAAAGTTTGTTTTACCTTCATTAGATTGGATCTATTATCCATTCATCTTAGCACATCCATCCTAAAACAAATGTATTAAAGACCTGCTTGGACACCATATAATGTATCTTGTAGGTTTTGTGACCATCTAATATAATTAAATTAGAGCTCTGCAGCGTTTAAGAACCACTTTCCATTCTGCACAATAGAGTTTTATCTTGAACATTCTCTGTCGTGCTTACTCTTGTTCCTTTCTCTCTGTCTCAATCAGTTAAAGAGTATGCAATGACTAAATATACATAAACCCACAAACTATTTGTTATATTTATCTTATACTTATACCCAAAGCCATAGCAAATTTTATTCTATATTATTATTTGTATGAGATATTATTAGCAGTGTATAATATAAAAATATTGGTGCTAATATTATTTTTTATACTAGAAAAAATGTTTATGACATTTTAAAAACAAGGTAAATGAATAAATTACAATATTTGAACTTGTTTGCCATCAATTATTGCAAAAATCTTTCAATGTACTACATTAAGATTGTTGTGAACTAAGTGCTATCTATATTAGTGGAGATCATGGCCAAGTTGTGTGGTTTGGTGAAATGAATGTTTTTTGTAGGCCAGGGAAGAATACAGGATCTTGAAACATCGCAAGCAAGTCGAGTGGGCAGTCGGAGTCATACAGAGGCACTACATTTGCTGGAAGGTGAGATTATCATAAAATTTCAGTATCATTGGGTCGTAACTTCAGTTGAGGGTAAGCTTTAATTTAATTTATTCAGCGGTGTGCAAAGTCAAATCAAATATACTAAATGTTCTCAAAGCCAAATTGTAGTTTGAATATTGTATGGTTACATCTTGTTTTATGCTTGAAAATATCTTATATTTTGTTTACTATATAACTTCATGCATTAAAACTACTTGGAAAATGTTTTAGTGCACAATTGTTAGTAATATTCAGTTTAATTCTGATAAATTACTTTACTATTACAATTTAAAACTCAATTACCACAAACATTTTCCATAAGAATATTGTCTTCTACTGTACATAGAAGCTCAGGATGGTAATATTGGCCATATTGGCAAAGATTTATAATTATTGAAGCCCATTTTTTTCAAGCGAAGTCAAAGCTGATATTTGTTTTGAAGCCAAGTCCAAGTTATGAAGCTTCACACGCCCCTAAATTCTTATTATTAGTAGCACAACTCGTAATTAAGTTTTTGAGAATAACCTGATTTACCTATTTAATCATTAAATGTGTTTAATAGAGACGGCAGTTCCTGTTGCGACTGTCCAAACAGCTTTCTTCCGAATGTGACTCTCCAATATTTAGAGACTGGCCCCCTTGCCATCGTAGACTGACTGACACCAGTGTTCTTATAAGAAGGATACACCATAAATGGAGGGTGAGATGTAGACAAAACTAAACAATGAATCATAAATATCAGAAATTTTATGGTAACACTCTTATGTACTTTCTAATTTACTTTTACTTTATCTTGACCACTCGGAGAAAGAAGTATTGTGACCTAAAAAAATCAAAATCGAGATTTTTATAAATAGAGCCAAAACCATTTTAGCATTTGGGCTAAGACTTAGTATCTAAGGTTTACATAAGGTTCCCTAAAGGATTGTTTGCCATTAGTTGTCCAACCCTAAAATTAAGAGTAGTTTATTGAGGGGCAAAAAGAGAAAAAAAAAAGTTTCTCAAAGTTTGCATCAACGATTTTGACTAAATTTTGTATCTAGGCACGGTTTAACATTACAAGCCAAATTGAACTTTTCATCTTCCCATGCAAATGACTTTTAGGGTGATGGATTAAATAACAAAGCTATTATATTTGTTAATTATAGATATAGTCACATCTAGATATAAAATTCTTTAAATTGGTAAATGACACTTTTAGGGTAGGTACCTTATAAAACCAAGTTTTCTTAACTATAAATAAATGTATATATTTTTTATAAAAGTCTTTTCAAAATTGAAATTGACTGTTATACTCTTTGGAAGACAAAGATGTTCCTCTTTTCTCAGTATTTTTGTAACTATATATTATGCTATTTATGCTCTTTGGTAAAGTGTTTCTCCAACAGTGTAGATTAATTTATTTCACAAATCTATGAGTGTTTAGTAAATATCTCTATTTTAAGATAAAAGAGAAAGAATGTATGTGTGGTTTACCATACCATTTATTTCTTTAGTAATACTTCTCACACAAAATTTTTTACCAAACTGATCCGACCACAGGCTGTAAACTGTTAATGATGATGATAATATGAATCCTGCCCTAATGTTTAGACTTGGACCCACAAAATGTATGCCTACTACTAACTCTGAACTGTATTATTGTTTTTTGATGTAATAGCTAATAATTGTTAGATCCTTTTTCGTCCCAGTGTCACAAGTACCGCCTGCGGTTTGATCAGACTGCCCGTAACCGTATGCGGGAAAAGGTTACAGCGAGCATAATCTTCAAGGACAGGAAGACGTCATACCTGCGGAGTGTTTCTCATCCTTTCCTCGGAGACTATGTACGGCTGCGGCAGAATGTGCAATGGAAGAAGGCGTGTGTTGAAACCAATGACCAGTATGTGGTGTTTGCTGACATTATAAACAAGATTGCTCGTTCTAGCGGCAAGGTGAGGATTGTGTTTGAAAAAATGAGTAATGTAAGACCTCATACCATAGTTGTATATTAGTCATTATTCTAAATTATATCACATTGTATGCAAGTCATTATTCTAAAATATGTGTTTACACTATGATTTAAAGCACTTAGTTAGGATTCTATTAATAAATAAATATTATTTATAACTTATTTATATTTTTATTGGAAGTCATATTTCTAGTTTTTGGCTGTAAGAGTATTATTTTTATTATTAATATTATTATTGTTTATTATTATTAATTAATTATTATTTATTATGTATTATTATTTATTATTATTTATCGCACCACGTCTTACCACCCGTTCGTGTTATACGAACTTACGCTAATGTGTAATGGTAGGGTGATTATGAAATGGAGGACCTACAGTTTAACGTGGGATCCGAACCACGAACCACTCCACACATTTACAAGTTGTGATTAATACACATCTTGTCTGAAGTGAAGGAAGGGTTTGGCAATCAGATAAATCTGTGCCAGGACCTAGGATTGAACCTCAAATCCCCAGCACAGAAGTCTGACACCTTACCCTTAGACTGCCAGGTCACCACATTTTCATGATAAAATATATGATTAGAAAAATTCTAAATTAAAATTATTATTTGGACTCGGTTCAGTGGCTTAAGGCATCACTCTCGTGTTAGACCGGCCTACTGATGATGGAGTTGTTGGTCCCATGAATACACTTCCTCTAAATTAAATCTTCCTCATTCCTAACTCAATAGATTAATTGGTACACAGGTGTACAACCCGAAAAAGTGTGGTGCTAAAAACAATCCATCCAGATAACAGCACCGACCAACCAAATTCTGAATAACAGTCGAAGACAGGTTATTCTTGTAGTCAACCAAACAGGTTAGTTTGTGACGTAGACATATACATATATATACCACTGGTTCCGCGATTTGTGGGCGTGTGATTGACCTTAACAAGATACCCTTACGACCACCAGATTTTGAGTTATAAATTGAGTATATTTAATAATTTTTAAAGGTACAGAAAAGTGATACATATAATTTTGCCCTTAGCTCTTTATTTTATGTTCTTCAATGTGTACCTTAATTATCTCTATCTATATCATCAGTTTGTGCCAATCCTGTTTGTGCTGTCGACATCCTCCATGTTGATATTGGATCAACGTACTCTACAGATCAAATACCGTGTGCCGGCGACCGAAATTTATCGCCTCTCGCTTAGCCCCTACCTTGATGATGTTGCTGTCTTCCACGTCAGAGCCGTAAGTCTGTCTTGATTTGATGTGATTAAATATTGAATAAATCTTATGCTCTGAGTGAAGCTGAATATAAATACCTGGATATAATTTAATTCTCTAAATAAAACCTGTCGAGATATATAATATTATACACGGAAGGAAGAAGATACAGGCAAGAAGGATAGAAACCAATAAAAGAAATCAACTTATTTATTGTTTGTTCCTTTATCTGTTTCTATCTGCCTAGTGTGTACTTTCTTCCATGTTTATTATCCCTTGAGAAGTTGACATTAGAAAGATTAAATTAAATGATTATTCGCTCAAATATAAGCTATAATAATACAATACAAGGCTGGACATTTGGCCTAGGGGTTGGTGTCCCTGGCTACTAATTTAGAGGTGCCGGGTTAGATTCTTGGCGGTTCCTTATTTATTTTTACCGTTGAAGAATTGTTCCTATGATTGTCATGGTTTGGTTGGTAAAGTTTAGTTAGGTTAAGACTTCTACTAACACCACATATCATCATCATCATTATCATACCAAATTGTATTTTGATTTCACCCTAACCAAATAAATGCAAACAGTATAAAATTATTATTAAAATGCTTCTATTACTAATGGGACTTTCACATTGTTCTAAAGCTCTGATTTTTTAATCTTAGATCTTCCTTTGCTCATTACATTAATTTTCTTTCCTTACTTTCTAATACTCACTGTACCTTACATAATGCCCTTTTTCTTTGAATTATTTTTCTAACATTTTTTTTTGTTTTGACAATTTTAAAATGTTATCAATGTATTAGTTAGTTATGTGATAGATGTAGACCCAATATATAGCATCTAGCTAGACCTGTAAGCATGAACATTAAAAAATTATTTGCTAAAACAATTTAAAATACCCCACTTTGATTATAATCGTGAAGTTTTCACTAAAATAATTTATAAAGAGAAAGATTTTTTAAAAGTTATGTTAAGGGGCTTTTTACTTTTTCATATAGAAAAAGTATTGTAACCTTAAAAATAAATAAATATATATATATATATATATAATTTTTTTACCTCAATTTTATGATGAATCTCGATAAGTTTTTATAGGCCCCCGAACGCTAAAAAGTGTTTTTTTACAATTCTGTCATTGTAGCTACAGCCCAAAAAGTTTAATTAATTTTGTTCATATTTGATAGTTAAGTGTTACAAGGTCATACCTTGGGGACGTTCTTTGATTTTGCTTTTTATTCTGGAATGTTTCAAAAATTGTCACAGTTTAGTTTAACGTGGAAACCTGGGGAGTGTTTGACATTTCAAACCAAGCATTACATACACTATATGGGAAAGTTTGTGCAATTGTGCCATATGATTTATTTGTTTAGAGCTCTGACACCTTAGATCAGTCGGTATAGTGTCTGGGTACTGAGCTAAGGGTCTCAGCTTCGATTCCTGGTATGGTCAAAAAATGTATCATTGGTGAAATGTGGGGTTACCCTTTCATAGTGATTAATTAATGTCTGGGGACTGGGTATTATGTCTGTTCTAGATTTAAGATAGTTTATAAGCCATATGTTGATATAATCAGTCAGTTTAGAAAGTGCACGTTAAATACCTGATATAAATTAAAAGAAAAAAATATTTATTTAGAGTTCACAACCACAGTAGAAATAATTATTACTAAATTCTGCTTATACTTTTAATGAAGTAATTTATTAATGTATGATCCCACTTTATGAATATACTGGCTCCAAATTTTTAATTTTGTAATCAACATATGCTCTAAATGCTTCTTCATATTTAAAATACACCAAGTATGATTCTCCTTTAGAAATGTTTCCATCCAGTAGTGTTCTAGTGCATTGCCTTAAAATTCACCTGCCTAATCCTATTTATTATAGTTAATTATTTATGTCAATGATAATACTGACACTTAACATTAGTGCCTTAGTATCCTATTCACTTGTTGGTTGTGTAGTCGGTAACCCTGCTAGCGTAGCATAGTGTAGTATTGTGGTTGTGTTGTTAGCCCAGCCCCACCCGTGAGGACCTCTCAGGCCACCAGAACGCTCCCGGCTGCCTGTTTCAGAGTGACCTGGGGAAGAAGAAGGGCGATTTTGTCTTCCAGACTGGTCACGTCATCGAGATTGTGACCAAGCTGTTCCTCGTCGTGCAGAATGCCATGGGTAAACCTCCAGAGGTCAACATCAGCACAGAGTTAGTAATTGTGATAATTCACTTGTTGTTTGTATTATTATTATTTGTTATTAGTATCGTGTCTTACTACCTGTTTGGGCTATACACATATGCACTTATTACGCTGATATTTTAGGGACTAAGGACGTTGAATTTATATAAAGTGTACCCATGTTTGCATAGAGGGAGAGTGGAAAACCCAATAGGAATACCACTCTCAGTACATCCGACCAGGTTTAAACCTAAATTCCCCGCTATTGGCAGTCTAGTCTTTTGCGAGAGTGATGCCTTAGACCATGAGGCTATCAAAGTGGGTTGATGTTTGTGCTGTTGTTTTAGTGTCTCTGAGTTTCTCACTTGGGGACCAACTATGTAATCAATGCTCGAGATTGGTTTGAACTGCTTTGGTGGCTGCATGGTCTTAGGCGTCACTCTCGCAATATACCTGATTGCCGAGAGCTGGGAGATTTGGGTTTGAATCCCAGTCGATTGTACTCAAAGTGAATTTTCTTAAACACATTCCTAATCTCCCATCATGTAAATTGGGGTAAATTATACCTTCCTCATTCCTAACATATTAGTGTAATTAGTATATTGTGTATAACTCAATCAAGTAGTGAGACTCGGGGGGAATAAAAGAATGGTATGGAGCATCGCTAAGCATATTGATACTTTTAAAGGTAAGTTAAAGATCTTTTAGTGGAGATTCATCCCTTGGCCATGGTCAGATATCTAAAGCCTTGTGCTTTTGACAATGAACTACCACATCTGAGAGGCTTTGGTTCTAATCCCAGAGTAGTGAAAATATGTATTTATAACATGATATGAAATAATGTGGGTTGCACATTATCTATTGTCCTTTATAAGTGGTCTTGGGCACAGTAACAAGTGCCATTAACCCTAATCATAGGTTTTACACCTTTAATATCAATACCTGAAAAATAAAAATAAGATTACCTAAAAATGTATCAAGCAGGTTTCAAGTGGTATGGTATGTATAGTCCTCTCCAAACACTAGTAATATCATATGTTAATAATCCATGTATGCTAATTAGGATGAAACTTAACTGTGATGTTCAGTATGAATGTGATAGGGAGCTCTGTTCTCCTCTTTTTTTATTTTTCCTCATACTGCACAAATAATTGGCTCATGATAGGAGCACCAGATGAGTGCATATGTGTGTGGGGCACAACCAAATGGATTGATGAATGGTGAAATTTTTCTAAAGTGGCTAAAGAACTTTATTAAGTTCGCCCAACCTTCATTATAAGACCCTGTGCTTCTTATCTTGGATGGTCACTGTAACCATAAAGAGTTGACTGTTATATTGTATGCCAGATCTAATAATGTCCATATGTTTAACACACCACCTGATACTACCCACAAACTTCTTTTACTATACAGGACATTTATTAAAACTTTTAAGGATGCTTTTTCAGAAATAAAAACTAATAACAGATTTTTAGTAGGATTGATTTTGGTGTATTATTGAACTAATAAATGTTTATTTGATCCATTAAACTTGTACAAATTAGAATTAATACATGCACAGTATAATTATTGTTAGTTTTATTTATGAAAGAATAATAAACTATTAAAGAACAAAGAGCAGATGCTCGCCACTCGAGATAAAGACCGGAAC
>CABFVX010000420.1:0-44874 GCA_902151425.1 Timema shepardi
GAGTGATGGGGGAGTGGTTATGTCTTTTTGTGATGTCCAAATGGTTTGATATACTAAATTAATTTTACTTTATTTTCCCTTTCTAAAAAAATCAATTATTTGTTACATATTTAGTTAATTCATTATGTTTGGTATCATTAATATATGGGCCTGGTTTTTTTTAGCTGTTAAAGATTTAACCATGCCACACATTATGTTGGCAGCAGTGCTACCCACATTTATTGGTTTTACATGGTAACATAAAGCAGGTCTCCCCATTTTCAGAATCTTAATTACTGTGAATAGCTAATTATGAATTTATTATATTCCACACATGTAGTGAAAATAACAAATTAAATCTAAAAGATTTTTACTTTATTTTTAGGATGCTGAGTTTAAAATAAAATTATATAATTTAAGGGTACCAATCCTGATTTAAAATATTTTATATTATTTCCAGGTAGAAAAAAAAAATATGATAAAATCTTTTCCATTGGACATATTTTAGTTATAAAAGGTAATTTATTTGTTACTTCAAAGTTAATATGACTGTATATAACTTTGTGGTACCATAGTTCGATTTCATACTTTATTTAATGTTACCAAAACGGCCACAAATTAACGATTAGTAAAAAGATATTGATAAATACTTTGATTGAGATAAATTGTAGTTTAATAAGATCTACGTTGATGATCATTTTCAAATAAATTTAATATCTAATGTGTTGTTTTTTTACTAAATCAATTCCAGAAATTCAAACAATTAAACTGGCCATGTCGTAGGTAAGTATTAAAACAATATCATAATGAGGAGGTTTAAATCATTTAAAAGGAAGGAGAAGTATTGTATATAGTTTACGAGCTTAGAAACACTTTACATGATAGCTCTGCTTTTTTAAGGGTTGGAATGTAATTATCTTTAAGTAAAAACTTATTGTAGTTCTGTACTGTTTTTAAGAAAGTCTGTTTGTTGGCAAAGATACATAGAACTGCATAACCGATTGCGGTGCATTTATTTATATTCTTTGAATGTCTGCTAAGGGAGGATCTAGCATACATACAGTCAGCGTTTGAGTTTCCGTGAAAGAAACGGCCAAATTTATTTATATCTGTAACTTAGGATCTCTGGACCAATATTACAGACACATTTTAGGATTATTTGTGTATAATAAGGTGTTTTGGTGTGAGTCCCAATAAAGGGCCAGCCGACTGTTTGTATACATTTATTGAACCACATAATAACTGTGGTGTAATTTTTATTATTCTGTAGAGAATTTATCCAGGCATTTCTTTAGTGTAATAATTGGGTGTTTTGGTGTGAGTCCTGGTGAAGTGTCATCCAGGGAAAGGAAAGAGGTATTTAAGCAAGCAAACAGCGAATTATTGTATATAATACATTTATTAAGAACAAAAACAAAACAATCTTAGAACTCAACTTAAAAATCACATATGTAAAAATTATACAAACAGTGCTGACATACTGATTGTATATATGTATATGGAATACATTTCTTAGGGACAAAAACAAAAATCACAGAAATAATCTTGCAAATCTTACAACTCAACTCAAAAATCTGCTACAGACCGAGAATTGCGAGATGAGAGCACGGAGCTGGGTGTATTGTATGTTTAAAAATAACATACAAGGTCGAGGCACGCGTCCGCTACCGGTTTGACAACGCCAAACATTGGTAAGAATCGGAAAAGCGATAAACCGGGATATTTGAGCGTCCTGCAAGATCTGGCCGGGACACCGGGACTTGAGACTCAAAATCGGGACACCTGGCAACCCTATTTATGGCAATCGATTATTTGCTGCAGATCAGTCTTTTAGTAGACTGGAATACATGGTTAGGTGTATTGAGATATTATTTATTTACAGAATGCTAGGAAATTGGTAAAAGAGACATTTTAAATTAGGTAAACAAGTAGTGTGTATGTTTTAAACTTCAGAAATCAAAGTTAAAGTAAAAATTAACGGACTTAATTTATTATTGACATGCTGCAAGTATCCAGTGAGACCTGGGGGAAGTTTGTGGCTTTTTTTTTTTAATCTCTTTTGATTAAAGGTTTAAATTTTCTCCTTTGAGAATAATTTCAATAGAAAACAAATCTTCACCATATTCAACAGAAGATAATTATAGTGAAACATATTGGTTAACGTTTTACTCTCTCGTGACCTCTTGGAGAGAGGAAATGTTGTGATCATTAAAAAAGATCTACCTCAAAATTTGGTTGGATGTTGATGTTTCATGACCCCTTGCCCCTAAAAAGTAGTTTGCGCGATGTTATATGTCTGTATTTTAGCCTAGAGCCTAAGCCTTTTCTGATCAGGTTATATTTTGGAAACAAGGGTTTTACTCATGGTCAAATAATAAAGAAAAACCACACCACACACCCCCTCACCATTGCGTTGAATAAATTTCACACTTTTTGACTTTTCTCTTGCCATAAATTGTTGCCTTATATAGCTTTATGCGCCATTATTCAAATTTTTTCGGGTACTTCCTAAAGATCCTGAAACATACCCTTGGGGGTATGCATACCCCATGTTGGAGACCACTTGTCTACTGCGTTACTCTCGATATCTACTGGACTGCCAATGACGAGAATATTGAAGCTCGAATCTTGGTTGGGTGTGCTAAGGGAGGTTCTCCCTAAAAGGTTTTCCATTCTCTTTCCACACAAATATGGGTACACTTTCTCTAAATTCCAACGTCCTTATTTCTAACGTATTAACGTAACTATATAATATTCATATAACCCGAATGGAAAGTGAAACAAAGTGACCAAAAAGTTTTTATACAGCTTTGTCTTTGTCAAAAATGTTTGTTTTTTTGCAACAAAGTTGAAGAATATTCCAACAGCAGTAAAAGATTCCTTTCTTTCTCAACAATGCATCAATAACTCTAACTTTGACATTCTTACCTACCTGGAGAGAGAGAGTGGGAAACCATTTAGGGAAAACCGCCCTCAGTAGCCCCAACCAAGATTGAGCCACGATCTCCTTGTCATCGCCAGTCTAGTCTTGTGAGAGTGACACCTTAGACCATGAGGCCACTGAAGCGGTTTAGCCAATGTAGAATTAGCCATATCCTACTGTATCATAAACAATACTATTATTTATTATTTGAAAGAAGGTACTGTAAATATGGATAGAAACACATAAAAGGTAAGAAAACAATATGGCTTTTACAATGAAAAGAAGAACAGAGTTCACACTCTACATCGCTGTCAATGGATAAAGAAGTAATAGCTGCCTCCCAAAGAAAATTGATCACTATCGGCCAATCTGTCGACCTAGGTTTCGTTCCATCATAACTCATCAAAAAGAAGAGTTATATACCTAAAAGAGGAAACCAAAAAGCACAAAAGAGGTGGAAAAAAGGAAAATTGGTAAATAATGATAAAGATATGTAAAATGTTTAAAAATGAGGTGGCCCAATGGCTATATAAAATAAAAGATATGTAAAAGGAATGAATAACATAAAGGACAAGCGCAGGAAATTGTAAGTACTAGAAATTCTTAATAAATAAATATAATAAAATTGTACAGTTATAAATAATTTTATTTGACATATCAAAAGTAGAAATACAGTAAAAAAAATTATTATAAAACAATACAGATGTCATTCATATGTTAAATATAAAATATAGTAATACAGCAGAAGTCATAAAATAATATATAAATAATTTCATTTGTAAGATACCATTAATTATATTTAGGATGTCAAATATAGAAACATTGATCATTTAGCCACTGAGCCTCTTTATTGTCTGTTATAGTAAAAATATATTTTGTGTAAAATTATTAGCACATTCAAACAAATAGTGACATCGTAAAATTGCACTATTTTCATCTTACATTCAGTTTCATCATAAACTAATTAATATACACCAAAATATTGTGCAATGTGTTTTTACAAACTTTTACTTAGCACATTAAAATTAATATACATTATTTTTAAGTTCATTGTAGTATTTTCAACATTATTTTACACATGTAAGATAAAACAAAAATAATATTTTCGTCAAATTGACCAATTGTAATTTTTCTGTGCAAATAATGGTCAACTGAGTTAATTCTAATGAGAATATACATAAGAATATCTCTTATTAAGATATATCATTGTTCGTTTTGTTTTTTTGCCAGAAAAAAAAGTAGCGGTTATGCTATTGAAATTATTTCAAAATATTTCTATTTGATCATTTAAAGTTACATTGAATGTAAGAGAGACTAGGAAAGTGGAGGACATGTGAATGAAGTTTGTGAGGAGCATGTTAGCTGTAACTAGGAGAAACAAGATTAGGACTGAAGTTATCCGGGAAAGAGTGGGGGTACAGGGAGTACATGAGATAGTAGAGGAAGTGAGAGGGAGATGGTATGCGCAAGTAAGGAGGATAGAAAAGAATGCAAATGAGACCAAGAAAAAGATGGAAGGAGCAGATAATAAGTGTGCAAGTGAGAGGAGAAAAATGGAAGCTATTAAAAGAGGAAGAATAGTGGAAGGCTAAAAGAAGATGAAGATGATGATGATGATGATGACCTAGGTCAGTAAAATATCGGACTCCTAAACAACTAATACCACCTACAAATTCAATTAGGTCTTAAAACTAGATATGAGACGCTTGATTCCTCGAATCCTATGGTATTCAAGAGATTCAAAATTATAGCAAAAAAAATCTCGTATCCAAAATAATATAAAGGCCTTATATTGAAATCAAAATGCAATATTTCAGAAACTACGCAGATTCATGTCATTAGAAAAAATATAAAAAAAATTGTCAATTTGGCTTCATTTATGTAAAAAATAAAATATCAAAATCAACATTTTTTTTGTTTACTGAAAAATAGTTTGTTTAATGTCTTGGTTGTTCTTAAAATGTATTAGAAAATAAAAATAAAGAGAGTACAAATATTCAGTGGTGACAAACATTCTAAATTTTTTTTTTTTATTTTATATGCTAATATTCTATACAAAATATTTTCAATTTATACAATTGGTATATGAGCCCGCCACTAGGCTACTCAGATAGAATTAATTGGTCCGTTTATTTAACTTTAGATGAACCTTGACTGACCACAGAATTAAAATAAGCAAATGGCTAAATAATAAATATACATCTATTCTGTATTTAGACGGGCCATAACTTTATGTGTCATTGTAGTCCAATTAATTTCACTTGTTAAGTCGGTATTAATTAATTAATTAATTACAGATTGTTAAAATTATTTCCTAATAGATTGAGTGAATATGAAATGAAAACACTACTGTAAATATGAAGTTTCCCTTATAGTGACATTAAGTTCTGGTAATCCAATGCAATAGATTTAGTTAATAAGTTATTATTTTATTTATTTCAATTTGATTGCTTTTTTAAAATATACTCTTCAATTTTTTGACAAACTAAAAATGTACTTTTGAAGATTCAAATTTGGATACAAGATTCGAATTCGAGCTATCTCTACTTAAAACACTTTAAATTAGTTATATTAATTAGAAAGAGGATAGAAGGGCAAGGCCTAGACACTTCCAGAAAACTGTAGGTAATTTCTGCTGAATAGGGGGAGATATTATGTAATATGAAAGATTTCATCATTATGTGTTATAATTATGAACTTTGAGGTCTACAGTTTTATGATGCGTAGATCTTGCCCTTCTATCCTCTTCTCAACGTTCAATTTAAAATAGCTGTTTGACTTCATTTTTCCTGTGTTAACATTTTACGGTGACTTTGAGATAGGTCTTTATTAAAAAATAAATCCTAGCTATCTCCTATTGGTAGACTTCACAGAAAGGACCCCTCCCTTCCCCCAGAGAAAAATAAAAATAAGTCAGGGCACAGGTGGAATTACTCTACTATACATCCACATCACACTTTTTAAGGTCTGGATTAGAAAACCATTATTCCACTTTAATGTGTGCTCAGCCAAGAGTAAATAAACAATTTAAAAATGGTCGTCGTCATCATCATCATCATCATAGTTTTCAACCTGTGGTATGGATACAAATGTGCTACATCCAGTGGCGGCAGAACCTAATGTGTGTAGGGGGTGTTTAGAAAAGGTTTACACAAACTAATTGTCTTCTAAGTCAAAGGAGGATCCGGGGTTACCCAACTCTGGAAAATATTCGAAAATCGAATACCCCTAGACGCTATTTTGAAAGTCCCTTGTATAGAAACATTTTGAAAACTAAGATTCCTCTCCCAGAGTATTTAAAGTGGTCCTTGCCTAGATTTATTTCTTTCAATTTGATACTATTCGAAGTGGTCTATCTCTAGCAAATTTTAAACATTTGTATGACCATAAAGCTATTTATAGTGATCTTCACCTTTAATTTCAGTCAAAGAGAAAAATTCAAGCACTTTACCAGTGTACAAATTCAAGCATAATTGCCAGTTTACGTGGTTTTCCCAGTCAGTGGCCACCCTGCTTTTATGTGTTTCCTGTTGGCATAACCTTTCTATAGTACATTCTTCTATATAAAAGAAAACATACATTAGAAAGGGAAAAGTGATTTTCCTTAAACTAAAACCCTTTGATTAATACATAATTTTTAAAAAACTAAGGGATTTTTAACTGTACATAAATAGTTGTATATTACATACATGGCAAGAACAATGGTGATACAATTCCTATTCTAAATTGATAACATACTAATATCAGAAACAATCACATTAAATTTAACTTCCCAGTAATATTATGCAATAAACATAAAATATTAACAATACACATAAAAAAAAACTATAAAATACATTGATACAAAATTACATTCAGAGTGACAATGTTAAGCTCTAACCGTTGATTTAAACTTAATTACAAAATTAATAAGTGGTTAAATCTGACCACTCGTCACGGTGCAGCTTTTATCCAGATTCTCTGGAGCAACAAAGTTTGGAGGTTCCACTGGTGTAAGCTTTACCGCAGAAGATATAATTTCTGAACTAATATTTGTTGAAGATTTAGAAGTACTAGGAATGGGATTAGCATTACTATTACTTAGAGGTTTAAGCACACTGATATTGTCAAACTTAAAACCAACCGGTGGTATAAACATATTACCCATGGTCAACCCAGTAGTCCCCAATATCCCCCTCGTCGGGTCAGCGGTGAGACCCATCAGAGACGAAGGAGAAGGGAACTTGCCGGTGGCAAACAAAGCACTCGCAATGTCAGATCCTATCACCAATCCACTCGTTGTGGTGATTGTACTCGTCGTCGCGATGTTAATATTGTTACTGGTATTATTGCCGACACTAATGCTGTTGTTGTTACTTGTGCTGTTTGCAGTGGTCTTAATCATTGGGACATTTGGAACGAGAAGACTGACTCTGTCCAGAGATGGTGTGGTGTTCACCGTTGAAGGTATCTCTGTGGGGTTGAACGGGCGATTTTCTGACCCTCCTCCACCCGGGCATACCAGCTCTTGAACGAAGCTCCATAAAATCCCATCACTTTGATCACGAGGGAATTTTGATGTTAATGTTGTCTGAAAATTGCAATAATAGTGTGGAGATGTATATATATTTTTTAAATATGCCAAAGGAGGAATTTTTGCAGCTTTCATAGTAAATTGTTTTTCCAAACAAAAATTAATATTAATAGTGAAAAGAAAATCAATAGAGCATTTTTAATTTTTTTTAAAATGCAAATAAACATTGATTGTATTAAATCCCGCCATAAAAGATTTTAAGGACTATGGTTGAATTATAATACAAAATCAGGGTCTAGATTTTTGTGCCAAAATATACCAAATTTATTTGTGTTTCAATGTGTGAGAATTGTTCTACTGTAGAAGACAAAGAAGGGAAACTGTCTTAATTGTGCATAGTATTCTATCCACATATGTTTATTTTCCTCAGATAGGATTTATACACTCAATTTTCACTAATTAGTTTATTTTTCCATATTTTAAAAAGGTTTTATAGTAATACCATAGTATGGAGCAGCAGCTCCCAACGTGGAGTACGTGCCAGGACGTTTATGGATTCAAGAAAATATTTGAATAGAGGCAAAAAAAAGCTACATATGTACAAAAGATCAGTCAAAAGTTATGAAATTAACTAAACGATTCTATATTTGACCTTGAGAAAACTATTTAATTTTCAAACATGAAATAGTTGTTATAATTATTAATAAAGTAATAAATAAATTAAATGTGTCAGTTATTATTGTAACTTTTGTTTTTTGAATATAGAAATATATGCCCTATGTAGCCAGCTTATCATCACATTGTTTTTAAATCCTATTATTAGACAATTTATTTTCAGTTACAATAAATATATCATAAATGGTAACTACTAATGTAGTAATTAAACATTTTGCTAAAATATTAAGGGCACAATTTATGTAAATGGGCTGCCTAGGGGTACACAAGCAAAAAAAAAGGTTGGGAACCACTGATATAGACAGGACGAGTTGTACATTTCCCCCCCAAAAGGTTTAACAATTAATGAGTTTAGGTTGACTTACCTTCAATTTGTCCAAGTAAGTGACATTCCCTTTGTATTTATCATTGAATTTAATGAAATCTCGTTCATTTTTGTAGAAATCCACACATCGTTTCTAGGAATAGGAAAATAAAAGTTATTAATTAACAGTATATAAGCCTGATTATTTTGATAATTACTAATTTGATGGTGTATTAGATTTTAAATGTTTTTTTCTGGAAATAGATTTGAACTCTAGACCTTTGACTTAAACATTTTTAAAAATACAATCTATTGAAAATGTATCAAAATACAAGATTGTACAAACTTGTTCCTCTGTGAGATAAAGCTGAATATTTTATCAAACCACCCTTTTAGCAATAGTTAGAATATTACCTCGGCTATAGAGAGTTGCGTGAGTATATACAAACTGTGTAGTTCGGCTAATAACATGTATATTAAATACATAGTTCATTTGTGACACATGACAGCCGGTAGTGGAAAATATATGGATTGAATAAAAAAACTGACCCAGGCCACAGGCTGGAAGAAGTAATAGATTAAAGTAAAATATGTTATGTACTGAATCTTATCTGAAAGCTCTTAAAAGTTATTAATGAATAATGATCATTAATACATCGACAAACTTTATAAAATTTACATGACCACTCGAATAAATTATTTTTAAAGCGTGCATTGGGTGCTTATGTTAAACAAAATTTCCGTTTCAAATCGAATCCAATATTTGCTTGGAAAACTTGAATTAAAGTTTTATAGTGAAAAGTTATCAAACTTAAATCAAATACTAAGCTACATTATATTGATTTATTTTTTAATAGAGGCGATAAAAACATTATAATTATAAAAACTGTTTTTAAACAATAAATAGGATATTAATATTAGGCAATTAAAACTTAAAAAGACTTTTATAGCAAAGTTAAATAATAAGTAAATAGAATATATCCATTAAGAAAAAAAAAGGTGAATATAGTCACACGACCTATCTAAAATGTTGTAGCAAAATAATTGTTAATCATAGTTTGAAAACAAATTGATTTTAACTTCTGTAGAATGTTAAATTAGTTTTTATAGAAAGTTACATCTTTGAAATGTTTGACTTTTCGATTCAAATTTTAAATTACAATCCATCCAATTTGAATCTGGGAGCTATTTGGATTTAAAATGTTAAATCCAATTCTAATCTTGGTTTGATTCAGACTCACAATTGTAAAGCTTTGCACAGGCTTAATAAACTTTACATTCACTACTGTTTCCAACCTCGGTCAGTTTTTTATTCAAGCCATATATATTCCACTACCGGCTTGCTAGGCCTGTCATAGCTTCATGTGCCTTACAATCGAACTTAAGACTAGGACAGGCACAACATCCCGTCCCCGGCCGTTAATTTATCAATGTGAAATAAACTATGTGAAGATGTTTTAAGTAGTGATGGGTTGAATCCTATATTTCTCTAGTTCGTATCTTGAATATTAATTATTTTATTTCAAATCCCGAATCCAAATTTGAGCACTCAAATTTTAAAAACTGTACAATTTAAGTTAAAGTGAAAATATTTTAAAATGAATTTAAAAAAAGTTGTTTACTGCTTGGTGTAAATGACAAATGCTATTTTGTTTGTCATGTCTTTTACGTCATAAACAAACAAAAAAACACTATTTTAGTAGCATAAATTAACTAAATTGACACAATTTTGCACCGTTTTTTGTTATTTTGTTATTCTACAAACCACACTAGGCTGTATAATTATTTCAACCAATTGCTTAAAATTGTTATATCAAGTCAAGGACTTCATAAATGTATTAAAGATACATTTTTTTATATTCTTAAGAATCTTGAATCTTTCAAATATCATGGGATTCAAGCGTCCCATCTCTAGTTTCTAGAAAGAGAAACAACAAATTTACTGACCATCTCATTAAGGGCATCCTGTGAAAGGAACTGATCCTGCACCACGCTGTAGCTCATCAACATTGGCTTGCCGTACTCATGAGGTTTTGTTTCTGGAGGGGGCATAACCCAGTAGCTGACTATAGAGGACTCCATAGACTGAGTCTCTTTGTTGTACGGAGCTGAGGTAAAAAAAAAAAACAGCAGGTAAGCACAAAATTATCATTGTCAAACATTTAAAACGAAGTTTTATATTGGAAAAAAAAAGTTTTTTTTTTTCATTATTAAATAACACATCTAGGATTTTAGCCCCAATCTCCCGGTCACTGGTACAACATAATAGACCATACTGACACCTTAGTCCATGTGCTCAGTGATGTAGGGTGATTTATTTTAAATTATTTTTTCTTTCGACTTCATTTGTAGCCGACCTAAATATTTTTTCACTCTCTCTTTGCATAAATGAAGGTGTAGCTCCCAGGCCTGCAGAGTCGGTAAGCTAAACCTAGAACTCCAACTCTGGCTCCTCTACTTTTTCTACTGACCAACTCTTACTCCGACTCCTTTATTAATGCCAAATTTATAATAATAATAAATCCGAATGGGTAGTAAGACGTGGTGCTAATAATATAATAACAATAATAATAATTATTATTACTACAATAAATGTTTAGACTGTGTTGCTCCAGTCGAAACATTTATATATTAATTCATAATAAAAAATTTATTAAAGTACAATCATTTGACTACAGTAAAATTATAACTAATTAATAGCCACTAAAATGCAAAGTACTAACATGGTAGTACAAGACATCTCATCACCAATACAAGGATCAACAAATTAGTTCTTAGTTTAATTGAACTTAAAATATATTTATTTGATTACAATTTATGGATAAGTTAATATTTTATTAAGTTTCTATGAGAATAAATATGCAATAATCTATGCATGTAATAAATTAAAACTAATAATAATCAAAATTGAAAATTACCCAATTCTAAATGGTCTCTTTTTGTTTGTATGCCATCAAAGTTTTGATAGTTAAAAATCTGATACTAAGATTGATCCTTGATCATGTCTATACCAGTAAGAATCGAGTTTGACAATATTATAAGTTTTTTAAAAGTCAGAGTTGGTACCTTTCTACCGACTACAACTCCGACTTCACCCAAAATTGCTTCAGACTCCAACTCCGCAGCCCTAGACTAGTTCCTTTAAAAAATACTTGTATCATCCCTTTCTATGAGTGTAAATTTGCAGATAGCAAAGGGGTGGGAAAATGTTATGTACATAAAATTTAAAAAAATAATCATTTATAGTCATCTGGAGATTGGACAGAGAACCAAACTATGTGGAGGAGAAAAAAAGGGGGTATGGGGGGTAGTAAGCCTATATCAGGTTAAGGATCAGCTCCTGGCGCCTTGTATCAAAATCAATCATGGCAGTGTGTACTTAACAGAATTGATAGTAGAATTTTTTTTTCTATCGCCTTGTTTTACCACCAGTACAGGTTATATGCATGTATATAAAAATTACTCTAGTGAGGTATAGATTCGGAAGCATTTTAGAGGTAATTTACCCTCATTTGTGTGGAAGGAGAGTGGGAAACAAATGAGGAAAAACCACCCTCAGTAGAAATGACCGAGATTTAAACCACCAGTTCCCAAGTGCTCCGCGAAGAGATAAAAAAAAAATCGACAAGATCCCAAACTATGAATTTGTGCGGCCATGAACTGTGTACAGGTAAGTATTGGGTATACATTATTTAGCTCCTGCAGCGTATTGTGAAGCAGTGTAGGTAACAAGTAATATCAGGCTGAGTGAGGTGCATGTCACGCGTCACCTCGGTCAGCAAGTTACCAGCTCGAACCTTCTTGGGACCATGCAAAATATTGAACGTCAGCGAAGCACAAAGACTGCATGCGGCGAAACCAGACAGAGAGACTTGATAGTGCCAGCTAGCCCTGTCTATGTGAGAACTTCACTACACTTTCAGATACAAATGTTAGCTTTGACACATTTTTTCCATAATTGTCTGTGAAGTTTCTATTGTATATTAAAACTCTTGTATCTTCGCGCCTTCAGTCAGTTGCAGTTTAGTCGGTATTCAGTCGAAAGTCCAAACAAATCAAGTCACAATGCAGTGTTGTTTATTTATGCTTGTGGTGTGTGCTTTTCAATTCAAGTGTTTACTAACCATTACATTGATACAATATAACTTTTCAGATCTTCACTCTTGAGAACGAAACACCTGACTGTTGCAGGTTTTTTTGGAGCACCTACATAAGGATTTATAAAATATCATGGATTTCCTTTCAATGACGGCTGAAGCAAAGATCCTTAAAAAAAATCTCTCAAAACCTCCTCCACAATACCTCCAGTGGTCAGCTATAAAGTGTAAGTGTTTAAAAGAAAATCAAGTTTTAGGTGGAATCAATGAAAATCCAAAATATCGACAGCTTCCCAGTGGTAAAAATTTTTAGAAAATAACTATATTCCGACATATAGATATTTTAAACGAATTTCACGTTCACATGCTAAGTTTGCTTGAGTTTCCAATTTTATTTTCCGAAAGAACTCCATGAAAAAAACCCGTTGGGATGTACACTTATATTCTGCTCTATCGGAAAATCCACCCTGTCTGACATCGCAGCAGTATGAGTGCATGATTGATTTGAAATCAGATTCTGCAATAAAAGATAATTTTGCAGCTAAGAAGTCACTATCAGAATTTTAGTGACAGCTAAGAGACAAATTTGAAATTTTGTCAGATTAAGCTAAAATTATCCTTCTGCCCTTTGCCACAACTTACTTGTATGAATCAGGATTCTCTGCCTGTGTGTCTACTAAAACAAAATACAGATCTTAGCTCAATGGGAAGCCAGATATTTCGTTGCAGCTGTCCTAAATTCAACCAGATATGAAAAATTAAGCTTGGCTTCAAATTTAAGGTATTTAGAAATAATTAATGCTTTTGCCATACGATAAAATACCAACTAATAACTTTAAAAATACAGTAAAAAATACCTTTGGCATTAGGGCAGCGATAGTGCTCCATGACGACTCTTTATCCTGAAAAGTGCTCCACCATTCTAAAAGTTTGGGAACCGCTGCCCTAGACCATTAGGCCACTGAAGCGGGTTTGGGTGTTATTGTATTCTTGATAAATGCATTTATTAAATGTTTTCATAGTGTGTACAATAACACCCACATTTTGATGATTAGTATTGAAAACTATTATTTTAAATTAGTGTGTTACTTACAGCATATAACCCCAACACAGGGGGTGTAGCTAGCATCGCTGTTCCCCTTCATGCGAATTTCATAGTCAAGCTGAGCATCTATATCCCTGAGAGTGGGCGTGGCATTAGTGGTGGGATGCGAGTGATACCATCCCACTAGAGTGAGGTGACGCTGATCTATGGCTCGGTAGATGTCTGCTTCCACAAGGGGGGCCAGCTCTCGGTCAGCCAGACGAGAACGGCAAGGGAACGCGTGTGTGATGGCGAGATCTAGGAGAAAAATAAAGAGCTGTTAATAGTGTGGCGTAAGAGGTACAATCACTCCACTAGCATGAGGTAATAATATTATAGCTCGGTAAATATCCGCTTCCACTATTAAAATCAGCCCTCAATCAGTAAATGAAGAGAAGCAAAGGAGCAGGTGTAAGATAGTAAAATTTAGAAGGAGGTTAGAGTAAAAGTTCATTCAATATGGGAAAATTTGCAGATTTATTATATAAAATTGCAATTTGCTTAGATATTTGTTTGAAAAGAATACCATAAAAGGGCATGAAGCAAAAGGTTTTAGAAAATTAATTGTTTTTCCACTC
The DNA here is from genome assembly GCA_902151425.1 of Timema shepardi. NCBI lineage: Eukaryota > Metazoa > Arthropoda > Insecta > Phasmatodea > Timematidae > Timema > Timema shepardi. The sequence continues at coordinate 14,154 of CABFVX010000420.1, forward strand.
ACATTTACAAATATAGGTATTTGTTTTTTGAAAAATAAAATAACTGATATTTTTTTATTTGAATAATATAGTACACAAGAACAATTAATTAATAATTTGTGTGGTGAATAACAGTAACTCAACTGTTGTTTTTAATACTACACCGTAAAAGAGCGAATTTGAAGAAAATGTAATGGTATTTATGTGGACAAAAGAACATAAACTACAATGGAAAAATACATTCCCAGTGCTTTTGGGTGAGATTCAAAGCCCAGACTCCCGAGTCAAGAAAGCCACTACATAAATAACCTTGCAAGTAGGGTTTGAAAACTTTTTTTTTTAATAAATGGCTGAAGCTTAAAGAAACATAAATAAATGATTTTGTATTGATTCCTTCTTTGATTAAACTATATTATATTTAGAAGAAGGTATAGGAAAGGTGGATAGAAACATATAAAAGGGGGACGAACACAATATGGCTTTTACAATGAAAAGAAGAACACAGTTCACACTTTACACTGCTGCCAATGGACAAAGAGGTAATGGATGTCTCCTAAAGAAAATTGATCGTAACCGCCCAATCCCCCGACCTAGGTTTCATTCTATCGGAACTCATCAGGGAGGAGTGTGAAACGCGCAACGCGGATTGGGCGGTGACGATCAATTTTTTTTAAGAGACATCCATTACCACTTTGTCCATTGGCAGCAGTGTAAAGTGTGAACTGTGTTCTTCTTTTCATTGTAAAAGCCATATTGTGTTTGTCCCCCTTTTATATGTTTCTATCCACCTTTCCTATACCTTCTTCCAAATATAATACAATTACCTCATATAGCGAAAAGAGGTTTTCCTTATATAGTTATATCATTATATATTCTTTGATTAAACGTATTCCTGAAATATTCATCATCATCATCATCATGCTGAACGTTTTTACTCACTGGCTGGGACTGTTTAAAACATAGGCTTCTCTAACATATCCTTTCTTCCCCCACCTCTATTCCTAGACCATTACCTAGTCCTTTGCTCGCCACACTTCCTTTATCCACCTATCCCTTGGTCTTCCTCTTGGCCTCCTGGCCCTCACTTCAATATCCAACATCTTCTTTGGTATATTTTCCTCCTTCATTCTCCTCCCATGACTGTACCACCTTAGTTGTGACATCTCTATTCCATCCTGGCCTGAAGCATCAACTAACCCTTTCCATTTCTCATCCTATTCATTCTTGTCACTCCTATAGTTCTTCATTTCACTTTCATCCTACTTTTATCATTATAGAATAATCTATTACGAATTCAAATTGAAAATGAGCCCCAGCTGTGAGTGAGCTTGTTAAGGAGTTGTGTATCATACAAGGTCCAACAATATTTTGAGGAACTTTAGATTCTTCTGTTGAATTTTGTCAACACATAATATGAAAAGGACTTAAAGTGAAGTTAAAGTGTAGGCGGTAAGTGTAGTTTCTGGCACTGAAAATCTCTTTGTTTGGTTAGATTTTTTAAATAAAGTAATCCAAAAAGTTCCTTCATATTTTCCATGGGCATCGCAGAATTTAAACATGATATTTTACCTTCATATTTGCCATGCGCATCGCAGAATTTAAACATGATATTTTACCTTCATATTTGCCATGCGCATCACAGAATTTAAACATGATATTTTACCTTCATTTAAAGAGTTTCTGTTCAAATGACACTATAACAAATATTGAATACTGAGCACCATGTCTTATTAACCGTTCGGGTCATATGCTTAAGTACTAATTAAACTAATGGGTTAGGAATTGGGAAGGTTGAATATAGAGGAAGTGAACCCACATATGGAGAACCATTTAGGTAAGGCCACCTCCAGTTCACCTGAGCGAGATTCAAACCCCAATCTTGTTGTCATTGGCAGTCTAACTCAACATAAAACTAGCGCGTTAGCTAACTACACCACTGAGGTGGGTAACAACAACAAATATTGAGGAAATGTTGAGATTACTTACAATGTGTAGAATTTGCATTTTTTTAGTACTGCATCTTACTATCCATTTGGGTTTACGCTTATGTACTAAATTACACTTATGAATTAGGGATGTGAAAATTTGAATTGAAAGGAAGAGTTCCCTCACTTGTGTGTAGAGGGAGTGGGAAACCATTTATGAAAACCACCCCCATTACAACCGACAAGGATTGAACCACCTATAATCGGCAATCTTGTCTATCGCGAAAGTAGCGTCTTATACCATGTGACCACTGAAGTGGGTTGAAGAAAATTAAACTAAACATATCTACAGAAGCAATATTTTATTTGTTTTTGCCAAAAATGTTCTTTTAATAAGGACAATCTAAAAAAAACACACATAATTAACTTTCCCTTCCATCTCAAGTTGAGTGGTAATGATGTGTGAATTTTTAAACATTTTATTGTTTTCTGGTCTGCTAAAACAATCAGTATTGGTGAGTGTGAAATAATCTTGTTTATGATATACAATAAAGAGATTCAACATATCTAACAGGTACATATGTTTGTGAAATGTTTTCTTTCGAGTTTGTTTAAATCAATTGGAAATTATATGAATTTAAAAAAAACTTAATAGGTAATAAAATTATTTTCTCTGTCCAAAATTACTAAAAAATGTGCAGTAAAAGGTAAAGAACATTTATGATGCTCTACCACAACTCGCGTGAATAGTTTAAGGATCTGGGACTCACTATCCATTATGAAAAAACAGATAAATTAATTTCTAACAATTTTTTTTGATGAAACTAAGTATAAAAATTAATATATAATTTCTTCATTTATTAATAAGCTCTTCACACTTCTATTTTCTGATCACTTTGGAAATGTGAAGAGAGTATTTAATAAATAAAGAGAGAAATATATTTGTTTTCTATCAAGGCCTAATCTAACTGTCCTTTCAGGTTGACTCCCTACATTAAATTAAATTACTTTAGTGTGTTTCCACTGTTTTTATACATTTCTAAGTCTATAAATTTTAAAATGAAACTATGTAACTCACTATGTGCATTGACATCCCAATGTCCTGCTAAATAACCAACCACCTCAGAAGTTGTTAGATGGCTATGGAAGTCCATCACTAAGACGGCGTTTGTCGCCATTGACACCAAGAATGGTTGGATCTTGCCCAGAGAAGAGAAGGGTGTGCATTCCACCAATGTGTTGAGATCACTGCAAACATGTTCGTAAATAATTAAATAACATGTATTTAGCTAATAGAAATGAGAGTAAAGAATACAAATCTACAAATTATTTCAAAGTGACTTAAAAAGATCTTAATTTCTGTCAGATAAGTTGTAGTTAAAGAGTGATAAGTTTATGCCCAATGGCTGATTCCCAATTTGAAATCAATCAGGTCAATAGGATGCTTTTCTTTAAGCACCACGTCTTACTACCCGTCGGGATCATACATACACTTATGTACTAATTACTCTATTTTTTAGGGATAAGGAAGGTTATATTATATCAAAAGGAAGTGTACTTGCAATTGTGTGGAAAGTGGAGAACCATTTTGGAAAAACCACTCTCAGTACACCCCACTGAGATTTGAAACTCAATCTCCCAGTCATCGGCAGTCTAGTCTACTGCGAGAGTAACATGTTAGACTATGTGGCCACCAACATATGGGATACTGGTTGCATTTAGGTGCATGAGGATATTTCCAGTTTAGGGGGCTAAAAAAGATTTTGTGGTGCCCTCAAAAATAAAGTTAACACCCGTTGTAGATTAAAGTACACTGATGAAACCAGGGTTGTGGAGTCTGAATTGAACTCGTGGAGTCTGAGTCATAAGCAATTTTGGGTGGAGTCGGAGTCATTGGAAAGGTACCGACTCCGACGTAAAAATAATAACTTAGAAATTATAATTGTAATATTTTTTTTTGTTCTATAGACCTAAGTAGTATAATGATTCATGTGGTGGTGGTGATGATGATTAAATGTTCTGTGTTATTATTTTAACATTTAGTATTTTAAAATTGTAATATAATATATTAATTAGTAATACATTTACTATAGTAAAATTATTTTACTATAGTAAATTCTTTATTACCTATTAATTAATAAATACATTTGCCAATGATGGAGTCTGAGTTGAACAGTAGAAAAATATAGGAGCCGGAGTCAAAGGTTTAGCCTAGTGACTCCACAGCTCTGGATGAAATGCCTAGCAAACAAATCAAAGGGTGTACCCAATTGAGCATCTGCACCTATTTTTAAGGAGGGCTGAAAGCCCCCAAGGCCCACTTTCCTTATCCCATGCTCAACTAAATAAATACCTTGCTCAACATCTTATAAATGAGGGGTGTGTTAATTTAATAAACTGTCAGCAAGGTAAGGATTTGCATTTTTATTCTCTGGCTATAGCCCTTCAACACCTGAGAAATTCAAGTTTTGGTCCCAGTCAATATGTCACCTAACTAGTTCAAATTCTCAATAGGGTCATATAAAGTCCAATATTTCTATTCAAAGCAAACTCGAATCGAATATACAAAAGATTCTCAAATCCAAATCGAAGTTTGAATATTTCTTGCTAGTGGTTTTACTAATGAAAAAATGTTAAATTGTAGTTATTTATTGAGCTTTATAAACTAAAATTATTTTTAAAAAAATATTCAGAATTGTTACTAAGATTTTTATTTTGATAGATCGAGTTACTGCGAAAACTTAAAATTCAATTATTCCGGATTTTTTCCATACAAATATTAATTTGTAAATGTATATCACAGCTCTAAATGGCAATTTAACTAACCATAAATTGAGTGAGTTTTATAGCTATCAATATATTTATTGGCAAAGCTTCATAAATGTCAAAGTTTAGATTTTTTTCAAAGTGAGGTTGAAGCTGATATTTGTTTCAAAACCAAGCCAAAGTTTCAAAACTTTGCACACCCCTACTGCTTATTTAGATGGGTGGTGGTGCCCACAAGAGTACACTGTATTTCTACATTGAAACAAATGCCTTTTTAGACAATTTATGATTTAAAAGAAAGGTGTTTGTTTCAATGTTATTTCAACTGTGGGCTCTTAGAGAGAACTTTATGTTTAATTTAGTGAACTCTTGTAGTGAGTTGTGGTACCACTCAACTATACAAGTAATTTGGAAGATTGAGATAGTTTTTTTTACTACCATTTCTTAGTTAATTGAGCAGTTGGTGCATAAAGTCACATGCCCAGGGTTAAAATCTCTTTTCACACTTTGTTTGCCTGACACAAATTAGCATTAAAGCAGTGGTCACTTACTGGTGAGGTGCTCTGTTTCCAATAACAGTGTGCTTTACAATCACTCGAAGAACTGGGGCTGGAGTAGGTGGGGCTAGCTTTTCCTTCTCCATTTCTTCATCTTAAAAACAATAGTACATGACACAATTATACCCAAGTAAACAGGTCTAGTTAACTGGCTGCTAGTAACACTGCCCCACGAAGCTAGTTAAACTAGTGATGTGTACACTATTTACAGGTTGGTTGCTGTGGGTGTAAGGCATGATGTTTTTGAAAAGATTGTCTTCGATTTCTACTAACACTAGCGATATTTTGCGGGATTTACACGAGGATAGTTGAGCGCTAGTTTTCTGGATCATTTAAATAGTATAGACCCCCAGATGCCAAGGGTAATCTACTGTTTCTATACATTCTAGTCTCCAAAACCACCACACCTCTGACACACAGTCTACAGAGAACCAATATAGATAGATACCTCAATGCAGTGTTGCACCACCCTCCAACATTAGTCGTACCCACCTCGTCAATAGAAACATACTTGTATACTGTGATGAATTAAGTCATAAGGAAGAACTTAACCATGTACACAAAAGCACTACAGGATAGTCCTACAAGGATTTTGAAAGACTTCTTAAGTCATAATGATGATAATGATAATAATAATAATAATCATCACCAACTGTTTCCAGCCTGTGTCTAGGTCAGTTAAATAAAATGTCTCCATCTTCCTCTCTCCTTTCACCACTCTTCCTCCTTTAATTTCTTCCATTATTCTCCTCTCACTTAAACACTTTCTGTTATCCGCTCCTCCCATCACTTTCTTAGCCTCCCCTGTGGTCTTTTTCTCCCATACGTCAATTCCAACTTTTTTTTTTTACTCTTTTTACATCCTCATTACATGACCATACCATCTCAGTCTTGTTTCCTCTACTATCTCATGTACTCCCTGTACCCCAACTTCTTTCCCAGATAACTTCATTCCTAATCTTGTTTCTCCTTGTGACAGATAACACAGAGGTTAAGTGAATGGGAGGAAAAACTAAGGGTGGTCGGGCACCCGAAATTTCTGGCAATAAATCAGGCATTTAAAAATCCCGGGAAGTTGTCGGGTGGGTATTTTTTATGCCCGTATTTTGAACGGGCATCTCAAGAACTTGGCAAGTATATAATACCATGTTTGCACTAACATCTAATTCAAACTTCGAAAAAAATAGTGTTTAACTCATATTTATAGTTAAATTATTTCAATTCAACTAATATTAAACAAAGGTAAGTATTATTTTTTATTAATTCAAAAATTATTATGTTTGCTTTCAACAAAACTACAATAACATTTCTCACAGGTTAAAGTCTACAACAGAGCAAAATCAAGATTCCTACGATTTAATTCTCTCTGTCAATGCCAACAACATACTAAATTCAACATTTCCACATTGAGATTTTTAGGCTCTATGCTTGTGAAAACTTAATCTAAATTAGTTTTTTTTTACATTTCTTTAATTTATTATTATTAGCCAGATTTGTTAAGATATAAATAGAAAAGTATACACCAAATGAACATTAAATAGGAAACCACCATTTTGCATTTTGTGACTGTTTTAACGTGTAATTTGAAATTTAATAAGCCTATGACAAAGTTGTTTCAATCTAAACTAAATTAGACTGTTAAATTTATAATTTGAAATTGTATAGGCCTGTGACAAAGTTGTTTGCAAAATGAAATGCCCGCCCCAATTTTCCCGTGCCCGAGTTTAATTTTGTAATGCCTGCCCAAGCCTGCGCGATACAAATATTTGCTGCCCGACCACCCCTAGGAAAAACTAAAAACATAACTTATCCAGCTATCCTACTTACACAATACCACTAACAGAATAGTTAAATCACTAAAGAAACATAAAATGAATACATTTCTATCATAACAAAACCAAATCATAGAATTCCTCAGATTAGTAAAATATTGATCATCACATGAAAATGCAGCAGTTTATAAAACACATGGTTCCTTTGTCCAATTTTACATTGGAGAATGAGGAAGAGACAGTGTTTCCAGGATCAAGGAACACATGTAAGACATTAAGAACATAAGCCAGAAGTCCGCTATTGCAGAGTATTTCCTGAACACCAAACACTACATCCAGTTTGATGATTTTGAGACCATTGCCTACTTATATAACTACAAGAACCCACTAAGTATGAACAGGGAGAATAGTACTGTTAAAAGTTTAGCAAAATTTGGGCTTCACCATTCCAGGCTACAGGTGAATTAATAAAAAATAGAGGAACTACATTTTTAAATACTACATATTGTTATCTTTCACCAAACACACAAGGCTTTACCATTGATATTGATTATTGATAAGTCTAGCCAGTGACAATAGTCTGGTAGTAAAATTACAAGAAAAAAAAACAAGTGTATAAATATAGCTCAAATTATAGCCTAAACCACTAAACTTAACATCCATCCAAGATTATCGCTGTTGCAACTACAGTAAAAAACATCACAAGTTACTTCACTGAAATGGCTCAAGCACGCACGTAATGATTCTAATTCAAATGCATGCAAAAGCCTTCAAAACAAATTTAAGCAACGTTGCAATGAATTCCATTATGGCACAGTGATTTGTAAATCATTATAAAGGAAAAATCAAATATATGGACCTAGCTGGTTAATGTTAATGTAATTTAAAAAAAAAAAATTTAAAAAAAAAAATCCTGAGCTGTTGTGAAACTTGATGTGGCACCCTTTGCTACAGTGGGAAATTTTGTGGCTACATTACTAAAATTAGCATGGCAAATTAATGCTATAATACATTCACGACCTTAGTTTACTTGGATGACAGCTCATAAAGTTACTAGAAATAGTCCATAATGTATCCCTACACTAACAGCTGAGATCTGTCACTTTGGATAACTGCAATGAAAACATATGATATATATATATATATATATATATATATATATATATATATATATTTGAGGTCCGGCTCAAAGCTTATTTATCGTTTTATTACACTTTAAAAAAAATATTATTTACAGCACCTTCACAAAAGGTTTAACAAACAGTTTTAAAATAGCGACTGACAAATTTAAACCATGTGATTGAACATGACAGAAACAAGTTCTTTAAAATGACGCACCCACGCAGTAGATGAAAATATTTTATTCAATAAAAAAAATTGACAAGTATTTTCTCTTTTACAAGTAAATATGATGCCTTTATTAAGAGGTATTAATGTATGCACTATATTACAAATTATAGATAATATTCTAAAACAAAGAATAATTACTTTCAATTATATTTAAAATATTGTTTCGGATTGGGTTAAAAAAATGTATCAAAAGTAATGAAATAGCGTGAGAAAACTTAAGTTTATGTAATTTTAAATGTAAAATATAACATGTGATTAAAAAACTTAACATTTATAAGAAAACAATGATGTTTTACAAGTGTTGGCAACACAAAGCCTAGACATATGATTTGTGAACTGTCATCCAGGTAAAAACCTATCATGAAAATACTCTAGATAGTCTATTTTGAGCACTGTTTTATTTCTTTGAAAGCAAACCTATGACCATTAGTTTTAATTTTGATCATCACACATAGGCCCTACCAGCATTTGTATTCAGATCGAGTAAAATTATCAATAATTAACAATACTTTTTTTTAGCGAATTATTAATATTTTTGCAGATTATTTTTTAAAGAAACTCAACAATCATTTTAACAATAAAACTGTACTTGCCATCTGATGGTTCGTTTTCTTTGTTTTGATCCTGCTTTTTCTTTTTGAACCAAGCGTTTTTGTACGCATCCAGTTTCTTTCCTCTGTATTTGACCTTAGGAAAAAATAGTGGTATGTAGTACGAGTTTAACAATATATACTAATTTTATAAATAAGTGTATTTGAATTTGTATAATAGCAGCCAAATGACTAATGATAAAATTGGACAAACCCACATCTAACAGTGGGTCAAATTATTATTTAATACATTATTGCTGAAGTTAGATAGAAGAAAAAGAAATAGAGGAAATAACATCAATTTTATTTTTCTCTCTCACTCAATTCTAGTTTTGAGCATCGGCCACAGACATGTGAGATTTTGGGCTTAAAACAATTCCCAGATAGTTACGAGTAACTTTTTTTTCAACTCTTGATGGTGTTAAAATTATCGTTTTGATTTGGTGTGAAAACAGGTTGAGTGATATTTATTCATAGTTCCCTTTAGTGCAGGCCCCGGTGCAAAGCTGCTCGAAACAACATCAATATTTTTAAAAAACACCTCCTTTAGCTATAATTCTATTCAGTTAAAAATGACCTCCGGATGAAGGTAGCGAACCTAGGATCCTTGGCTTAGCATGCCAATGCAAGGGGTCCCGGGTTTGATTCCTGGGTCTAGGTGTCATTTTTCTACTAATTGAAATATGTCAGCAACAGATTTATCCATAACCTGTGATTATCCTAACTTCATGTCCTTCAACCATTTTTTTTCAGCTATAATTGTTTTTATCTTCAACAACCCTTCCCCCCACAAAACCATTTCACCCTATTTCATACTATTACCATATTTTTTTCACAATTTCTTAATGAGCATTTATTTGGCTAAACTGCATGACTTTTTTAAATTCTGCTTATTTTTCACTCGAAATTGAATTTAAAAAAAAGTTTTGTTTATTTTTAAGAAAATGTTTTTAATATATTCTATGGTGGTTGTCATTCAATGGCTAATTATGCATCGACTAGAATACATATGAAAATGTATCTAATAAAAACATATTTGCCGTTGCATGGCTTAACAAAATACTTACTGAAGCCCAACCACATCCAGATTTTTTCTCAGGGTTAATAATCCGCTTACAGTGGATGGCCCATGCACTCGGAGAAGCAAAAATAATATCAGTCTCCAGAGATTTTATTTTTCCATCTGGTAAAAGATCCCCTACAAACTTTTGTCCCTGAAACAAATGACTATAAGTGTATCCATTTCTATGATTAAATATAGATTCATAAAATCTTCGTCTTGCACAAGAATCCTAAGTGGTTGTCCTGTGATGTAAGAAAAAAAAATAACATAAATATAGGATAACACTTTTGAAGGCTGTGTACAAAATAATTAAATGGTTGAATTGGTCCTTATTCAGTAGAAGGCCTACCTGGTTGGTGCATTTCTATCGCACAGTTGCCAAATTAAAATACAATTTCACTCTGACTTAAAGTATTTAACTTCTACTTAAGGATGTAGACCTAAGAGAGGTTTGAAAAATTGACTGAGGCGAAATTCGCTTCTAAGGGATCAATTATTTTAGATGGAGTTAAAATATCCTCCCCTCTCTTCTAAGGTAAAACTACCCCAGCCCATTATGTTTTAACCAACAGTCGTTTGAGGAAGGATGTATTTCTGTGTCTCCTTGAGTCTCCTCAGACATATGCGAGAGGGAGGATATCTCTTGATGAGCGCCTGTGTAGCTGGCCGAGGTCAATTTTTGCACACTCTTAGGAGTGTTTCATTAGTATGCCTAACAAAATAGTCATAAAACCATAATTTAAGGGGTAGGTATGAAGAGGATAGCATCTGTTCACTCCGGAGTTTGAGGTAGTCAATATTAACCCAACCATAACATATTTTTAAAATCCTCTAGTAGGAATTATTAGTTTCCCTACCTTCCAAATATCCTCCTCTGTCAAGTCGAAAGAACAGAGTTATAAAAGTTATCTTTTCATTCATAGACCATGACACTAATGTACAGTGGAGATGTGTTGAAAAATTGTGAATTATAATGTTTGTAAACCTGAAAAAATGTATCGGCTAGTGTTAGAAAGATATATTAAAAATTAAAACAACAATAAAATTCAACAAGTTTCTTTTTATGATGTAGCTTCTTAGTAAATTCGAACTATCTCAAAATAGATTTGAAATGATTATTTGTATGTAGACATGTACTATAAAGACCATACCACAATTTATACCATTTAAAATATGTTATAAAATATAGTTTAGTAAGCATATTAAAAAGAACACAGGAATACCAAACAATGAATAAAATAATATTTAAAAAAATAGTGAAATATTCAACCAAAATGCTAGCTGATTATGTGACTGCATGGTCTAAAGCGTTACTCTCATGTTAGACTAGATTGCCAATGAAAGGGAGATTGGGGTTTCAATGCCAGTCAGGTGTACTGAGGTTTTTCCTCCTCCAAAATGGTCTTCCACTCTCCCTCCACATGAATGTGGACACACTTCCTCTAAATTCAACCTTCTTAATCCCTAACATATTAGAGTAAATAGTACTTATTTGTATAACCTAAACAGGTAATAAGATGCAATGATAAAAATAAATTAAAAATGAAATATCTAATAAATAACCAACACCCACATAATTAATTACCAATCAAGGAAAATTAATGTAGACATAGAAACAAAATTTACTTCATTTGTGTGGCCTGATCTGGAATAGTGGGTAAATTTCTTAGTTTATTAATTTGAGCTGAACTAGGTCATCCAAGAACTCTAATTGGAGATGATCAAATATAAAATGTAATTGTTAAAGCACATTATAATTTTTTTAATAGTAATACTTATCTCAATTGGAGGGTTTGGAGAGTGATTAGTATCACTAATACTCATAGCACCTGATTTAGCTTAACCACGAATAAATAATAATTACAATACTTTGAAAAAGATATACTGTAAATATTAAACTACAGAACATGTTACGTTCTATACATCAGTTATACAATATAAATACATTTTATAAAACTCATTCAACTTTTATTTAAAATTTATAAAAATAAAAATAATCTGTCTTCCCGAAGACCCTTACATAATCTCTCGATTAATCCGAATGTTCACTAATCTGAACACGCTTCAGTCCCAATTAGTTCAAATTAATGAGATTATAGCCTAATGTATGTATAATATTTTACCCATATTTAGGAGAGTCAGGAGATGATATGGGTCTCTTTTATGAGGTGGTTTAGTAAATACTTGTCAAATTAAAATTAAAAATTCGTTTAGGTGGTACTAAAAATGTTGCCTGCCTTGCAGAAAAGTAATAATATAGTAGTAAAAAAGGCTCAGCGTGTGAACAAGGCTGTGTACTAAATAGGAAACACAAAGAGCAGTAGCGTCTCATAACCAAAATTATTAAAAGGGGAGGTCCCAGGATATTTTTTAAATTTTGTATGCTTCAAGAAGCTATTTGGAGTTTTTTTTAATGATAGTTGTGGCTTTGGGCATCATCCTGTTCTGTGATTTACATTATTCTGTTATTACTTATTATAGATATAAACTTATCAACTTTCGTGTTTTAGCTTTCACTGATACACACATCAAAACAAAAGCATCCGCTACAATAAACTCCACAAAACTCTAAAGCCTGGTACACACAACACAACTTCTTGTACTTCAAGTTGGCAAGAAATTGTACAATATCTTGGTCATATGGATTGCATACAAATTTTAGCCAGTGACTGTTCATGCGGCATTTGTGATTGCATAAAATATTTGAAAGAAAAAAAAATAAGGCCTTTTTGCCCTTTTTATGAAAAAATAATGATTGAATGATTTGGAAAATATTGGTATTTAATGAAAATAATTTCTTAATCATTCCTAAATATTATAAAAAAATATATACTTTTCTAAATTTTTTAATATTCTTTTAAAACAATAATTATTCGTTTGGTTTCAAGCATTTAGCTGTTTTTCTTACAACCACACTCCTTTTTAAAAAAGTAACTGTCTATCAGACAAAGTTTTCGTGTTTAGAACTCAAAAGTTGTGTAAGAAAAATGGCTGTTATAGGACACGTTCTATTTCCTGAAATTGTATACAATAAGTCGTGCAAAGCAGATCTTGTACAAGTTTTTGTGTCCTCATGACGCCATCTTCAGGGTGCAACTTCTTGTTTAATTTCATGCACAAGAAGTTGTGCCGTGTGTACCGAGATTAAAGATGTGTAGGCACGGGGTCAGTACCATGACAATATTAATTTCTCCTTTCATGCCATACCATCCCTTTATGTTTCGAAAGGGGAAGAAAGGGGTAGTGATTTTGGTTCTAGTCGTCACCTTTCGGGCAAGAGAAGTTATAGCTCGGCTGCTTGCATTTTTACCCGACATCTGCAGCTCTTCTCATTCTCTACCCTCCGAAATCTATGACATTACAAGTAAGAGCTACACTAGCTAGAGCAATTAGATAAAAGTCAGACAAATACCGACTTTAAACCACCATTAGATAGACTAGTGCACGTCTTGCATGCATGTTTCGGTCACTGCCAAGTATGTATTTTTTCAAACCCACTGTTGCTTGAATTACATTAAAATGATTACCAGGAGAATATTTTTGCAAACATCAAATAAAATAATTACACATCTTCATTCAAAGCAAGCAGTGCTTGCCTTGCTTACCCTGACGCAACGCCACTGACAAAGAGGCTGTTAGATGAGTAAAGGAATACAGTAATTTTGAGGAACAAGGCTGTATGTTAAATGGGTATAAAGCCCCAAGAAATACAAACAAAACAATACACAAACAGATTCACCCAACATAAAAAAAATTATAAAATACACGGCTGATAAATTCGACTAAAATCTTATTGCTCACCAAATGTACATACTAAATGTAAAATCTAAATATAACCACCACAAACATAAGCGGATAACACTTATGCATAGTTTGAATTCTATAGAAAGCAGAAACTATAACAAGCCCAAAGACAAATGAATAAAAAGAAGAAACCAGATAAAGAGAAAGACTAAATAATCAAACACCAAAGAAAGAAATAAGAGGGTTAAAAATAAGAAATGAAACAACCAAAAATGTAATCTTCTAAAAACAGAACACAACTGGATAGAAAATAGCCAATGAAAGCCTTTAAAAAACAATATAGTATGATTTTATAGAATCATATTTTTATGGGAAGAATAAACGTATTCATAAAAAAAAATAAGTTATTTGATGTAGAAATACATTTAGCAGAGTTAATAATATTAAACATATCTTGGTCCTGAAAACGTATTTATATAATTACTGATGGTTGGGAGTAAGATTTCACAGTCCTGCGGAAACTTTCCGAATAAAGTGGAAACATTGATATTTTGCTTATATGTTGTGATTTTATTTATAAAATATAATTGTTCTAACAGGTACAGGTACAGAATTTTACATGTTACCTGAACAGGTAGCAAAAGAAAAAAAAAAAATTTATTTGTATGAATGCTAAATAATCTTTAACAGAACCAAATGTGAGGTTTACAATATAAAATAAAGTATTTTATAAATGCAAGTGAGCAACTGTTGATTTTTTAACTTTAAAATAGGTTTTCAAGCCTAAGGATATATCATGACCTGAAAATTGAGAGCTACGAATATTCATGTGCTAGTAACCACCTTAGTTGCTGTTCTGCATTCTAGTGTTGTGTGCCACCACTTGGAATAAGCATGTAAAGTAATATTGGTAAAGCCATTAAAACAGGTATAGTACTAGTTATTGGGGGTTTTTGAGCCATTTGGACACAAAACCAAGAATAATTTATATTTTTTTGTGATTATATAATATTTGGTGTTACTATAAATAAAGTGCCAAAAAACCCAACTTCTTGTGTTTGATCAGAGGGTGCTATGACAGAGAGATGTGAAAAAAATGTGGATTCTTAAGGTGGGATGGAAGAAGGAGACGCGAGAAAAGACCAGTGTTTTTACAGTTTTTATGGCAAAACTTTTTTTTTTTGCCAAAATAAATCAAATGTTTCTTCAGTACCAACGAGTTTAATTTTCTTCATATGGTAACCTCAACAGTGCCTGAAGCATGGTGGCATTATCAAACAAGCTTTTTAAATGAAGAGAAAAAGTCATTAAATTCCAGAACACCCTTGACAGATATTCAAGAAATTTTCAGGTCATCACGTGAAGAAAATTTAATTTTATGTTTGTATTGGAGCAATATTTTATTTACTTTGGCCATTTATTTTTTCATCCCACCTTAACAACTGTTTTAAAACTAAAATCAAATAATTAAATGGGAAACATTCAAGACAAGTTATATTTAGATTTATTTTGATGAAAAAAACCATAAATAAGTGTTCCCAAGGGAGAACAAAAAGATAAACTGTCACAAGTGTTCTTTGGCAGCCAATGTAAAAAGGGTGCTTAAAAACATACCTAATCCCAATGTTTGACTTATTGAATGTTCTACTGAAAAAAGTGTACTACCAAAGGTAGTTCAAATACAAGTCCACACCTATATAAATTATCAAAGCCATAAGTGTTACAGATAGGCCTAGATTATGGTAAAAATAGATGGTGTCGGCCACACATATAGTTGGGTGCCCAATCAAAGTGGTGAGCATCGTTAAAGTCTCAGAAGAAAGTAAAAACATTAAAGCCTAGCATTTTGTAAAACCTTTCATGCAGCCTCTATCAATAAAAATGAGGTATCCTTTGTCCTTATATAGAGTCTAAGAGTTGGAGGTCGGAAAATCCAGAATTCGACCTGAACTTCTTGTTAATCATACTCTAGGTGATTGGTTAAATACTGAGGCTAGGCTATAAAAACATCCCTTAGGTTATCACCAGTGGTGGCTCATAGGTTGTTGCTAAGGAAATCTTCGATGGAATGATCTGTACAGTAAACTGTGATCCTCACACCCCCACTATATGTGTGTATTTTTTCAACCACACAAGGCTGGCTTGTCCATTAGACGAACCTAGGCAGTTTCTTAGGGCACACGGGTCTTAGGGGTGCATTAAAACAGAATGTAGTTTTCTTTAGTGGTTAAAAAAATAAACTAATAATTATTTATAAATAAAGATAAAACATCTAAATATTTTATCTAATGTAAAGAATATATTTAAAAAAATTATTAACAACACATTTATGGCACAACAACACTTTGCCGGCAAATCAATTTGATATTTAGTAAAAAATATTATGAAAATATTAAGAGAAGAGAAGGGAAAATATTTTTGAACATGTCGATTAAAGGCAGAGGCAGGGAATTCACCAATTATTTGTGTGTTCATTACTTTTTTAAACCAGTATTTTGGCACCCTATTATTATTATTATTATTATTATTACTTACACCGCGTCTTACTACCCGTTCGGGTTATACACACGCTAATGTGTAGGGTGATTGTGAGATGAAATGAAGGACCTACAGTTTAACGTGGAATCCGAGCCACGGTGGAGGCCTGGCATTCCCCACATTCAAACATTCACAAGATGTCTTGTCAGAGGTGAAGGAAGGGTTTGGTAATCAGATAAATCTTTGCCGGGACCAAGGATTGAACCTCGGCCGCCAGCATAGAAGTATGACACCTTACCCCTAGACCGCCAGGTCACCCACCCTATTATTAATATTATTATTATTTTGTGTATAGATAAATGTATATATATATACATATATAATACATATATAAATACATATATAATATATATATATATATATTATATATGTATTTATATTGTACAATCTGGAATACCTGTCAAGGGTATCCTGGAATTTACTGATAACTTTTCCTTTTCCTTTAAAAAGTTCCTCATCTAATGCTGCTATGCTCTTGACAGAGCTTAAAAGAAATGTTGATCACCATGTGAAGAAAATTAAACTATTTCTACTGAAACAACATTTGATTTCTTTTGTCCAAATAAATGTTTTGCTAGAAAAGAAGACTGCAAAAATATTGCCCCTTAATTTAGGTTCCCTACACTTCCACCTTAAAGGGAAAGTTTGATATTGAATGGGAGGGGAAAAATTTACTAGTATAGTCTCGTCAAGGGGTGTTAGCCTCGGAAACAACTCTTGAGCTCCCACTGGTTATCACCTTAGAGATAAAATACATTTATATATTTACAATAAGATTATGTTATTATCTTATTTGTAAAAATATATCTTAAATTGTTTTCAGTGTTTACACTTTTTAGAAAGTTTCCAAATGTTAGTGTTTTCAATACATGACCGGGTGCCCATAAACATTCTAATACAAGTAAAGAATAAGAGAGGAGTATAAGGAAATATGATAATAAATTATTTTCATTGAAATTAATTTAATGAAAATCAAACTTTAAAGCAAGAACTTTGTTTGCTCAAGAATGTATTTGTTTGTTTTACTTACACTTGTCAGTTATCTAGAAAAGGTAGCCTGGAGATCCTATAGATAGGGAAGTATGCCATATTATAAGCATTTAGCATTGAATATTTGCTAAAGAATATTGTATAGACGACAAGCAAAGGAAATTTCCACTAAAGAACCAAATTCAAGAAATGAAAGAAAAGTTGAGAGATAGACAATAAGAAAGATAGGAAGAGCTCACCAAGTACTCGATGGACATGGTCCCTTCACCAGGCTGTAGAATACCTGCAGACAACAGCATCTGCAGTGTGACTGTCCGGCCAGTGGGGCCACTTCCCACGCGGACACGTCGCTCACCATTCTCCTCATAATCCTATATAAATCAACTACTTTAACTAAACCACTTAAAAAAATGTTGATATGTATTTTTGCTAAACCACAAAATGAAAAAAAGTTGCTTTTTTTTATAAAAGTGGAGTGAAAATATAGTGAAATCAGTATTATTTTGGAAAAGTCATTAAATATATCAGAGCTGACCAAATATATTAACAGAATTATATATTTTACACAAATAAAAAGCTACACAACAAAGATTTCTAAATTTATATTACTGTACAGAGAAAATAAATCTCAAGAACATGTAAGGAAAAAATATGTGTATTAGAAGGGGATGAGCATTCCACTAAATAAAGAAATTTTTAAAGAAATTAAATATTCATGCACAAATGTTTTTAAAGCAATACATTTTTTAAAAACCATGTTTGTGTTGAACATTTAAACTATTAATTATCATGAATTCTTTAAATAAAAGAGTAAGAAGAATGATGACTACTTTAGTAGTTAGTTGATTTAAGTAATTAGGCTTTATGAAAATTTATCAAGTTAGTTTTTTTTGTTTTTTTTAAGGTACCGGACCTGGACCTCAACTGGACCAATTTCGTGGACTAAGTCCAGCTTGCCTTTGAGGATAAACTAGCGATAGATGTTCAGATTCAACTGGATCAGGGATAAAAAATGATAATAGTACAGAATGTGTTCCATAAAAGTGACCAGCTATCAATTGACGGTCCAAGAATGAGGTTTAGTAACAAGTATTGGAGCAGCTACTCGTGTATATCCCGCTATATGCCCTCGGCGAGTTGCCCATAGTTTTTTTTTTTAAAGATGTACAAACTTTTAGTCAAATCTACCTCATGTAAAATGGCGGGTGTGATTATATATGTGCTGCCCATTGAAGAGATTTTTTTTCCTAGCATGGTGTCTTACTATCCATTTGGGTTACATGCTTATGTACAAATTACACTAATGGTTTTAAGCATTAGGAAGGTTGTATTTATAGAGAGTGTACCCACATTTGTATAAAAACCATTTTGGAAAAACCACCTCTAATACACTCAAACAAGATTCAAATCTCAATCTCCCCATCATTGACTGTAAAATCTACTGTGAGAGTAGCGCGACAGACCATGTGGGAGATGTTTTAGAAAATGTCTGTGTGTTGAGTAAAAATGTAGATGACCGACGAGATTGGATGTATTAGTGAATATCCTAGATAACCAGCTGAATATGAACTGTAAGTATTTTTTACTAAAATCTTCCAAGAACACAAATTACAATTTTGTACTGATTCAGAGGCCCTAGTTTCAATTCCCAGACATATGCTGTTAAATTAGGGTTGTTGTATTAAGCAAATGAAAAGTTAATGTTATATTGTCTTGTGATTGTATTTTCCAATACTTTTAGTAAAATAGAACTCTGATTATATTGTATAAAATAAGAAAAATAAATCTCTTTTTATGTACTAGTTTATTTTTTTTAAACATGTTTGGAATTCAATATATGAACTTTTGTCTAAGGGTGTTATCGTCCTACGTTATGTTAGTAGTTTTTATTTTGATTGCTACACAATGCCATTTTTTTATAGTGTTTAGTATTAAAACCTTGGTATGTTAACAGTTTTAATTGTAGCACCCCAAAAATTCTCGAGCAAACCAAATCCCTGAGAGCACTCTCTGCTGTTCTGGATGCTTTGATTTGGATTCAGTCTATTTACTCTACCATGAGTATTGTTTTGGTTCACTTTTGAGAGTGAAACATATAAATTATTATTATTAGCACCGCGTCTTACTACCAGTTCGGGTTCGGGTTCAATAATTTTCTCCTTGATCTCTGGATGACAATTGAGGAAATTTTTCTCCATAAAGTATTGCAAGTACATTTAGTCTTTCCGAATTCATAGTTCTTCTTAAAAAAGTTTAATTCTTTTCAATGAAGAAAAGCAGCGCTATGCCTCTGATGTAGTCATGGGAATTGTCAAAGGGATTTTTATCAGTTTTGTAACTTCACTAAAAACATCATCTAGATTATTTTCTAAGATAAATTTTAGCAGCTCAATTAATTTGAAATATTCATGAATATCAGTCCTACGATAGAATACTTTTAGTTCAGTTTCAAGCTTTTCTTTGTGAATCATGGGATAAGCTTCAGTGGTCAGTACTATCTCTTTTGTGGGATTTTCATTCTTAAATATAGTGAAGCAATTCTTGTTGAACAATTTAGCAGCTACTAAGGGTTTAGTGGAAGAATATCTGTCCATTATATCAACACCTATATAGTCACACACTACCTTAGTTACAGTCACAGACCTTATTACTTGGGGATGCAAGGCAATGGTTAAAGTTTTCTATTAAATAAAATAACTGAAAAAAAATGAATCAAATAGAATATCTGGAAGCAAAATAATAATCTAATTCTACACTCTTCTACACTTTATCACATTCAAGAATATGGTACACGTTTTTTAAGCACAACACACTCCGAGTAAAAAAAACTTCCCTCCACCATCACGCCAGAGCCGGCACTGCGAGCGCAACAGTGCTCTCTCTACCTGGCAGTCCCACCTCCCTCCCCACCCCTTTCTTATGTGCGCATACACACAACAGTCAAACACCATGTCGCTGGCTCTGTGAAGAGTACAGTTCCATACAAAGATTTTTGTATCTTTTTCATTAACTGGGGGATGGCTACTGAAGTACTTACATTAAACTTAAGGAATATATATTGTACTACAAAAATAAAGAAAGAATAAAAGAAAAAAGGATTCATTATATTAAATGTTATCGATAATATCAAGTGGAAATAGGGGGTGCTGCAGTTCTGCAGTGCCTATACATGAGCCGTTACTGGTAGGTAGATTTAAAGTGAGAATATTATTTGGGATCCATCTCAAGTTACAAAGTCTTGAAATTCTTATCCACCAACACGTCTACCCATGTGGTCCCTCCCTTCAGGACTGTCAGGACGTTTTATTACTGATATATTTCTCTGTTTTGCTTCTTGATACACAAAACACATTCTCACCCCAATATTTACCCTTGAAATGATTTTTTTCTCCGTTACTTGCATCTCGCTACCTGTTTTGGTTACACGCATATGTGCTAATTATGCTAATGTGTTAAGGATGAGAAAGGTTGAATTTAGAATAATGCAAGTGTACTTACATTTTCATGAAGGTAGAGGAGGAATACCCTTAGTACATCCACTTGGGATTAAAACCCCCGTTCTCCCTATAAGTGGCAGTCCAGTTTATTGAGTCTTACCCCTTAGACTGCATTTATCATCAGTGTGAAATGTGTTTATGACTAAAAACAAATTTGTTTACTATTCTATATTGTAGCTCCATGGAATTTAGTGGATTATCAGAGATCACAAGCCTTGGAGTTTACCAGAGATCAGAGATCACACACTGACCTAACAAGGCCCCGCCATCTTGTTCTATCTTGGGGTGCTTCTTTCAAACAGCTTTCAACCCTAATTCCTTCAGATGCTTGGTGACATTATCTTTCCGCCTTGTTATGGGATGTCCAAGTGGAATTCCTTTAAACACTACCCTCGGGTTTCTTTCCAGTTTCATCCTAAATACATGACCTGCCCATATAATTATATTCGATTGTACCATCCATCTGCATTATATCTGTCTGTTTCATCATCTCATGTATTTCTCTATTTTTACATATTTTGCACCCCTCTTCTTATCTTAATGGATCCCATTTTGTTACAAATTTGTAAGATTAGTGGACACTTTTACTAAATATCAAGCTCATATAGTCTGGTTTATTGGTGAAGGGGAAGTCAAGTTTCAAATCTCAGTCAAGTGTCTGTAAAGCATTTTTTTAATAAATAGTTTCCCTTTCCTGCAAAAGCAGGTACAATTCCACTGTTCTATTATGATCATCTCTACTCTATTAATGTAGTTAAAAATACATCCCAATGAGTTATTTAACAATTTATACTCTCTTGTCTTTTTGTTGAGAATGAGAAACTCTCTTAAGAAAAGGAAACGTATATTAACATGGAAAATCTTATTTTGATTTGCCACTTTGTGAGAGGTAAGAAGCTTTGATAAATTTATAAATATGAAGAATTATAAAAGTGAAAAATTGCCTTGCTTTGGATTTAAAAAAATTGGCGGCATTAGTCTTAAAAGAATTTCAGGGCAGCTACAAAACTCTTATTATAAAATTCATTGACTTTTCCGGGTTTTCCAAACACCATTTAAAAAGATTCTAGGACTTTTTACAGGTTTTTTTTTGTGGATGGGAGTTTTTTCGTTTATTTCGTTGATAATATACCAAACGTCAACATTCTTATAAGTTCTGGTAGTTTTTCTAGTTTTTTAATCAGATATTATTTGTGTCCTGCAAATGTGTTATAAAACAGACATTGTACAACTGTTTATGTTAAAATAATATTATATACTATATAGGCAATGCATTTTACTAAAATCGAGAAACAAAAGCCATAACTTTTGTTTATGTTTAGCTGTAGAATCAGCCAAGTATTTAAATTCCCTGACTTTTCCTTATTTTTTTATTAAATTCCCTCACATTTCCCTGTTTTCACTCCCTTTTCCAGGTGTTCCATGTTTTTCCTGTCTGTAACCACCATGGCTAGCAACTGCGAAGTTTATTAACACAAGGTTACGTTTTAATTGGTATTTATTTGTGAAATCGTTTTGAATCTCATGTGTAAGAAATCTCACATAAGGCAAAGTTGTTTACCTTGATAATATTAGTGGGTGGCTTCAAATGAGTTGCAGATGAATACAGTGAGGATGGAAATAACCAATGGTGTTGAAGAGATACTACAGTGACAAACTTTGAACTATATGTTTCACTTTTTCTCCCAAAATTGAATAGTAATGTATGTTTTTGTTCTCACATCATGCTACCCATTCAGGTTGGACAGATATATATTTATTTATTTAGCACCGCGTCTTACTACCCTTCAGGTTATTCTCTTAAGTACTAATTATGCTAATGGGTTAGGAATTAGGAAGGTTAAATCTAGAGGAGGTGAGCCCGCACCTACGTGGAAGGTGAGTGAAAAACTATTTAGGAAAAACCACCCCCAGATCACTCGAGGGAAATTCGAACCTCAATCTTCCCGTCCTCAGCAGTCTAGCTCATCACAAAACTAGTGTGTTAGCTAACTACACCACCGAGACAGTGAATTACAATTAAAATACAATATTTTCATAAATTCACAACTTTATTCGTGATTAGGAATTAATCAGGGTTGGTTGTGACGGTTTGTATTTAACTTAGTAGTAAACATTATTTGTGAGAAAATAATAAATTATGATTTAAAAGAATATCAAATGAGTTTATGTGTAATTCCATACTAGTTAATGTGGTGAAATAAATGCATGATTAAACTAACAAAAAATCATTTAATTAACTTGGATTGTATTTGATTGTTTGTATTGTAGGCTAACATAAAGAAGGTAATTTTAAGATAGTGTCATATATTCGCAATTGTTTTAATATAGTAGACCTACTTTTTTTTAAAGGAGTAAACAATCCTTTCATTTTATATTACGTGTTACTACCCTACCATCCAGGTAGACCTCCTTTCCCTATTATGATGTCAATTTATGTCACCAGAGACACAATTCTCGTTATGAATATAAATAAATTCAAGCTTCTTATTATGCAGCTTTATTCAACATAATATTAAGTATTTAATATATTATTAAGGCTCTAATAACTACTTTGGTGCATTAACAAACAAAAATACACATTATCTACACAAAAAATAATATAATTTGTAAAGAAGGTGATCATAAGACATACTTTAAAATAAATTATATCAGAAAATAGAAAAAATTACTATTTTTAGCTAACCCTATGGAACCAATAAATACAATAATAAATAGTGTTTATCTTCTAAAACAAAAATAGAATGAATGAGTTAAAAACAGTGGCAAAAATAATCAACTCTGAAAACATCGTATTTGCAGCGGCATGAAAAAAAAGAAAAAGATTAAATATTTAAGAAGATACCACCAGAACAACACAGACTACATGCAACATCTTAATATGTGTTTGAATCTTATGGCACCTCTTCAATGAATTCTTCGTCTTCAATATCTTCCTCGATTTCTTCCTTCTCCTCTTCCTCCGGATGATGATGATGCTGCTGCATTGTTAAAAGTCTTGCAAGCCAAAATGTGAACAAGAATATGGTCAGTTAATGGAAACAATGAAACAAATGTTATAAGCTATATGAAGATATGTTTTGAACAGATTGTTAGATCTAAAAAGGAATGGCTGAAATAGGGAATAAAAATAATAAACAAAATTTTGAAATGGGTGCATTTTAATTCAGATTAATAATGTTATCATAGTAAATAGTAATAAATACATAGTTATCAATGACTTACTCATTTTAATTTATTCGAGGTATTTAATGTGCACTTTCTGAACCAACTGATTATATCAACACACAACTTATATATATAACAGACACAACATCCCCATCGTTAAATTCAATCATCACTGTGAAAGGGGGAACCCACATTTCACCAATGACACATTTTTCGGCCATGCTGGGAATCAAACCCGGGACCCTTAGCTCAGTAGACAAAGATGTTACCGACAGATCTAAGGTATTGAACCAACTACTTAATATAAAGAGTGTGGATGGGAGGGTGGCTTATGAAGAAGTGCATCTGCATTAGCACAAGGAGATGGGAAAACCGCAGTAAAAAATAAAATGTTTAAAACCCCTCCTCAATGCATCCAAATGAGATTCAAACCTCCATTTTACTGGCATTGGTAATTATGAGATCGACACCTTAGAACAAGTGTTCACCAAATTAAGGTTTTTTTTTAAACACAGGAAATACTAAAAAGTAATGTTCAACGGAATAATGTGGTTCAAATATTGAAGATTCTTTTTAGGAATAATGATGGAAAATTCAGTCCTCCATGCTTCCATTTAGATGAGATCACAATCAACTTAATGTTTGCATAACATTCACTTAACGTAAAGAAATTAGTGTGTGATCAGGAATCACATAACATCAGTTGACAACTTGAGCAAAACACAGACAATGGATTTGAATTGTATTAAAACAAATTGTTCACTAAAATGAAACCCAAGCATTTGGGACTGATTAAGCTACAAGTACTTGAAAAAGAAGCTTACTGGATATACAAAATAAAGTGTAAAAATAGGATATTGCGTGTTTTAGTTCTTGAGACACAGACAAACTATATCGAAATAGTTGTCTGAATACCATAAACAAACAAATAAAAGTACCAAATAGCCATGTTGACGTTGCTCACAACATGATCAACCAGCTAGAACTGGTGGTAGGTAACCTTCACATCACATTCACTTACTGTAACGTGAAAGTTTTCCCTCGAACAACCCTTAAGTTAAGTGAGAGTTAAGTGGGTGTTACTTGTTAACTGATGGCTTCTATTTAAACACACGAGGAAAATCTTCAAGTTATGTTTCGTGAACATTAAGATGGCTAAGTGCATGCATTAGTAAAATAAGAGACAAGACTTAATTAAACCATATGTACAATAATAAAAAGAAAAAGCAATTATGTTTCATTTAACAATCTGACACCTTCTGACAATACCTTTAATGTCCTCCCCAATTATTTTATAATGTTCCCATGAAGAGAGTATTAGTTTAAAATATATTTGTAATTAAATATTTAAGCCAGTGAAATTGTATTCCAATAATTCACTGTGTTTGAAAACGGTTTCGTCTTATGTTTGGAAGTCATAATTTATTTCACTCCTCACTTTATAGAGCTGATCTAACTTTTATGTTAATTTAGAGATGATAGATCACCAAAAAAGGTTGATGGCTGTTAATTTAAAATATGCAGGCCTATGAGTCACACACCCACACATGCATACATATTATAAATATATATAATTTCAACTATCAGATACTTTGTGAAACAAATAAAAGATATTCTTAGTTTACATTTTTGTTTGGTTATGTTAGGTTGGTCAAGATGGAATAGTAGGTACCTAGTTATATTTTTTCAACTTTTTTTAATGTCTCTGTGTAGGGTTTTACTATGCTTTTCACTTTTATGTATATTTTAAAATCAAAATGGTTGTTTTTCAGCATACTATTATGCTCTTTTAATTATCCATATATATAGGAAAGTATGATTAAATATAAATTATAAAATAGAGTGCATTTTTAATGGTCTTCATTTGGTCACTACTTTAATCAAAAATACTTTCCATAGTGTAAAAGCTTAACCTCCTTTTTGAATATATGATTTTTTTTTTCCCTCATAATTTCTTGTGGTAATTTAATATATAATTTATTAAGTAGAGCCCTAATATAGTGGTATTTACTCTGTGCTCGTAAAAATTATCTAGTCTTCTTGTAGAATATTTCCCTTTTTTTGTATCTCCCAAATTTAATATTAGGGGCCTACTAAAAGTTAGATTGTTTTTGATTGTATGTATCATTATAATTGTATCAAGATAAATTAAATCTATCAATTTCAAAACACTAAGACTTCTAAGCTTATTGTCACCATCCTCACTGATGGGCAGTCAAATTTTTTTTCTCAATCTTCTATTTGTTGATTGGGTTTTTAATTGTTTTCCAAACCCATTGAGCACCCTGATTTTAATATTTATCTTTAAATCCATCCATTAGCTTAAATTAGGTGAAATTCTTTTGGGTTTTGACCTCCTTGTTTTTTGTTGTTTTTTTTAGTCGAGTGTTAGTTAGGGTTTTGTGTTCAACTCTACCTTTTAATTTTCAAAATCGCTGTAAGCCTTTTCATTTCAGACTTTGGCTAAGCAGATAGTTGAGTGCTAAGTCAAAATTTGATACGCTTTATTAGAGTTCGATATTTCTTGGTTTATTTTAATCAATCTCTTATGACAAAAGTATTATCAGTCTTTCAAACTGCAAAATAAAAAATAAAAAATCGTATGATTTTCAAAACACTCCTTGAAAAACATGGTTTTAAAATGGGTCTTATTTTTATTCCCGAGTCTTGATATCTGTTCAGGTTATACACATGAACAATTTCTCTAATGGGGAAGGGATAGAGAAGGGATGAAGAAGGAAGCATTTTAGAGATACCTAATCTACCCACCTTGGTGTGGAAGAGGAGGGGGGAACCACTTAGGAAAAACCACCCTCAAAAGACTCGACAGGTAGGCTAATCAAATCCCTACTTCCCTGTTATCAGCAGGCCAGTCAAACACGAACATGATGCCTTAGACTGTTCAGCCCCTAATTGACAAGGAATCTAATTTTCATTTGGGTTTGATTCTTTTTCATCTTCTTCCCTCTCTAAATTAACTTACTGCCCAAATTTACTAATAGGTTCTTAGCCCGAACACAAATTCACAGCAGTCCATAATGAGTCAATAAGAAAGTTAATATAGATTAGAGACAGGGTTAGCTGCTAGGTACTTTATTGGAGCAGATGCAACCTTCTAACTGCTCTGTCACTAATCTTGTATTAATATTTTCCTGCTTCTTTAAGTCACAGTCTCTTTGTTCAATAACTGGAGTTTGAGATACGAGTATGGCCGATGCATGCAGTAAAAATTTTCCTTCTATTCTGTGACTGCTAATCCAAACCTGATCGAGAGCTGCCAATATAATGCAGCTTGGCAACTTCCTTCTCTGTGACTTCCCAGTTCAAAAACAGCTCAAGAGCTGCCAGAAGAGCACAGTGGCCACTTCCTACTCTGTGAAGGCTAGTCCAAAATCAGCTTTTGAGCATAAACAAATGAGATTGCTCTAAGCCTGGTCTCAGCACTGTGGAGCTTTCTATTGTAAAACATTGTTTGACTAAAGTTCCTTCTTAGAAGAATACTAACATAGTTGAAACATTCGATGCTTATGTGTTACAGCTTCTTTCATCTGTGAGGATTAGGTTGTAACTGTGACTTTAAAGGTCCAGGTGTAACTAATGCCGGGATAACAATTAACTTAACTTTAACTTAAAGTAGTGTTCACTTAAGGTTCACTTAACTTAAGAAAACGGATGTGTGATCACAATTCTAGTAACAACTCGAGTCAAACATCTGCATTCTAGAGTACTGTTACACATGTATTTTAACCTGTGATTTGTAGGCCTACTATATGCAAAGTAATGGTATGTAAAAGTTTCCTGTTTTCTATCAATTTAATAAATATTTATCATTAAATTTTTGGATAAATTTAGCTTTCCTATCTTAGTTTAATTATTTTGTTTTAATGTCCAATCACTAGAACTGAAGCGTAAGAGTAGACCTTGGTAATAAAACCAACAAATAAATTACTAAATAGCCCTGTAGATGTCCCTAGTATAATGATTGGCTGGCTAGATCACGTGATACCCTTCATGTAACGTTCACTTAACATGAAAGAACTCCCTAAGACACCTATTACGGTAAGTTAAGTTAACTGCAAGTGAATGTTAAGTTAAATGCATCGTGATCACTTCCATTTCAAAACACAAGAAGAACTTTTACGTTAAAAAAGTTGCCCTTAAGGGAAAGTTAAGTTGATCGTAATTAAAGTTGGTCCCACATCTACTGAGTGCTACAACCTTAGGACTTGTATGCCCTTTAGTCTTTGTTTTAAAGGTTCTTACATTTGAGGTTAGCCTATAGCGTGTAACGTCCAGGAAAATCAATATCTTACAAACCCGCTTTGGTTGTCGCATGGTCTAACACACTACTTTTGAAGTAGATTCGACTGCCAATGACGAGGAGATAGAGGTTCAAATATCGGTTGGGTGTACTGAGGGTGGTTTTCTACGCTCCCTCCCCACAGTTGCGGGTACATTACCTTGAAAGAAAACTTTCCTGATTTCTAAAACCGTTTGCATAATTAGTACATAAGTGTATAACCCTGATGGGGAGTAAGACACGATGCTAAAAAGTTTTTTACAAGATTAGATTGCCATATCTACAGAAAAGCCTGCCAAATAAAATGTTAACTATGGTCGCATATGAGGTTAGATCATGTCGTGTCCGAATGTAAATTTAGAGGAAGCGTAAATACATTCTATTTTTATGTGGATTATAAATTTGTCTGCTTCTGGAATAAAATGATGTGGTTGTAAATCAAAACAAAAGCGTAGCCTCCTAGGCCTACATATAAAAAATTAAAATAACTAATGAAAATCTTACCAGTGAAAATGTCCACAATTATTTAGTTCACATGTTTATAATAAATTATAACCAACAGATTAACATTTACCACCTTTAACTCAGATAGAATATTGATTATTGGCTATTGCTATTCACTCAACTTTGGTTTCAATTCTTAAGGTAAATTATTATCTACTAGGAACTTTTGTTTTTAGCTATTTATACAAATATTGGTATATTTTAAAGTGTTTACCCGCTTAAAATAAATTTATAAAGCAGCTAGTTCTATCTAATTAACATCTGAATGATCTATGATATTTAAATCAATACAAAATTAGTTTTATTAGCCACTATAGAGAAGTTTGGTTTTGAAAGCATGGCAAACGGAAAATTCAGATTATGTTTTGGGTTGACTGGAAAACCAAACAATCGTGTTAATTGTTCTGTGCTTAGAATTGCATTATTAATATAAAAATAAGCTATTCTTAAAATATGGTGACAGATACAGAGAATATAAAACAAGTCGTTGAAGATTTGGAGAAACAAGAATTGGGGGTGTGTTTTGTTTACATTAGTGAAATTATAAGAACATAAAAATATAACATTTAAATCTACTCGAGTTCATACACATTGGTTCACTAGTCACAGTAATGACTAAATTAAGTTATATTTTGTACTCTCAAATATCGATCTTTGATCAAACGAAAAATAGAAATAATGAACACACTTATTAAAAAAAATTGCATTAATTTGTATGTATTCTTATTATTTTTTTTAATTTACAATCATAATATTTGCAGATAACCAATGGGAAACCTTATCATCTTGGTGAATTATAAAAAAAAGTGTCATCAGCTCGAAAATGAGTTACTTTATACCACTCGAGTGGCCGCCACTTGTTGGCGATGATAGTACCAACATTTGCGGATTGAGGGTGTCATGTGGTCAGCACAATGAGCCCTCTGGCCGTTATTCTCAGTTTTTTTATACTAGAGCCCCAGCTTCTTTATTCAAGTAGCTCCTCACTTGTCCGAGTTGACCCTGTTACAGACACACTGCTTTACAGAAAAATCTGGACGCTCTAGGGATTGAACCCAAAACTTATGCAAATTAAACCAATATAAAATGAAAGATTGCAGTTTATTAAAACATCAATAGTTCAACTACAACTATTTAATTTACTAATGTGTGTCTCTTTTTCTGTGACCCCCAGAATCCTTTTCGCTGCCCGTAGAGGGTTCGCAACCCTGTGCACATGTTCAAGCCCTAAACCTCTATATTAAGAGTGTGACCCTACTTAAAAATAAACATTAACCATATTTGATAGACAAACCTCTATTCGCCACAAACTGCACAGATACGGTACTTTAATTCTTGATAATAAGCTATGCAGCCACCATCACTCCAGTGTGTGTGGTTTGACGAAGTTACATTGAGTACCTTCCTTAATTGTGCAGTTGATAGTTTATAAATGCCCATTTATCAAACAATGAACACTTGTTCTCTATCCCAGTTTGATACATATTTTATCATATACACCTACTGGACTTATTAAAATACACTGAAAGCTTAAGGCATGTATTCAGAACTAGATTGGCTCTCAAAAAAATAATTTAAAAAAGTTATCAAAACATTTTAATGTCAATATTTTTAATGTGCCTTATAATATATGGGTCATTCTTGTGAAACAGGCAAATATTAGTCTCTGCTTATTAATTTTTTTAGGGTTAGAGTAAAAAAAAATAATTACATACAAAAAATAAAACCCTATTTTAATTATATGAAAACATTATTCAAATTAATAATTTTTATTTTTTTTCAACATTTTTTATGGTTAGAACATGTCCAAAGTCATTGTCCTGGCCTGTCTCCACACACATTTTGTCATAATAAAATCAGATTTACCTAATAGTTATTTAAAATTTTAAAAATATCTAAGGGACATGTTTTCATATTTACTTCAGGCTTAGCAAAATTCTTATTTATGATTTTTTTAATTATTGAATAACATGTATAA
>CABFVX010000420.1:47389-65785 GCA_902151425.1 Timema shepardi
AAATCAGAAAGACATTCTAAGCTATTTGTATACGGATGTTGTGAGAAGAATTGATCCCCCTGAACCATCTGGCAACCGTACATCCCAAATTGTTTTCAAGTGTTTTCCTCTTTGTGATTAGCCTTAGGCTTCCCTAATTAGTTTTAAGAGTAATTAAAATTGGTTATATTAACTTTATGGAATGTATCAACATAAACATAACATAAATACATAAAACCTGTCCTAGTAAACATTAATATACAAGTATCTAAATTGACTTTTTGATACTTGATCATTGTCCTGGCAGTACTGTCATTGTCCTGGAATGTTGTTTTGAAATTATAATTTTTTTATATGAATTAACAAAATAAATATACTGCTGGTATGTTGATTATGCTTTCTAGAACGTATACAAGTTAAATATAATTTTTAATGTTGATAAATTTGACATTTATTTGCCACTAATTTTAAAAGTTAAATTTGCCTCTTTCACAAGAATGACCCATATACTTTAATCTTAACACACTTAGGTACCGTACCTAGCTGGTATTATTTTTCTAAAACAATATTTTCTTAAAACTGTGTGATTGTGTTCTCCCACCCAAGTTTCTTTTAAAATATTTAATTTCTCTAATTTTATGATATAATAATTGTTTAGTTCAAATGTTATTACTTTCATTTTTCAGTCTCCTGGAGGTGTGTCATCTCCTCAAGTCTATGCACAGCTGCTTGCTATCTACCTCTTCCAAAATGACTTGTGAGTGAGCTGCATTTGTGTTATGGGCCTGTAAATATATTGATATGCTACTGCGCCTAGAAATTTACTTTTGGGGGTTGGGATGGTATGAGGGAAGGGGGTGACATTTAAAATGTCAAAGCAACAATTTATTTACTTTTTACCTATTAGAAATTCTAATGGCTCTTATAATGTGTGTAAAGCATTACCTACGGATAGCTTTTAAATATTAAGTCCAAAGCCGGGTCTTAAAACTTAGCCTATATATTCTACACATCTTTAGTGCTTTTTAACAAATGGTAGGCCTACCATCTAATTTTCATAGGAAGGGCCTTTTAGAAAATTCAAACATACATTTTTGTGTCCAATTGATAACACTTTATATAATAATTATTAGTGTTATTTTTAGAGGGAGGTCCTCTACCCGTATTAATAATATATATCTAAAGTGACATTCTGATTTAAAATGACATGGCATATGAATACATAAAAGTAGATCTGTAACTTCTCTAGGTTCAACACCTTAACTCAATCGGTAGCATGTATTCTCACGAAATTAAGGTTCTCGGGTTCTATTCTCAGTATTGCTGAAAAAATGTATCAGTGTGAAATGTGGGTTTCCCCTTTCACAGTAGTGAATTAACGCCCAGTGGGATGCGTGTTATGTTTGTTCTAAATTCAAGTTAGTTTACAAGTCATGTGAGCTGATATAATCAGCCGGTTCAGAAAGTGTGCGCTAAGCACTTTACCCTCGAAATTTAGTTAAAATCAAACTTTTCTATTCGTCGGAATCACTTCCTATGAACATTCGACTGTAGCTCTACTTATTATATATCAATTTAAGCCTAGATAATTAAAATTATTTGTGATTTTGGAAAGGAGAAATGCCTTTCAACAGCCGTCTCTTCCCCTTATGCCTTTTTAGTGTCTGCTGCTTTGTCAAATTTGTTTTATTATACCGGCTAACTATATCATTTAATTTCTTACTTTCAGATGCAATGCAAAATACTTGTGGAAACGGATCCCTCAAAATGTCAAAACCTCCCATGCTGAGCTGGGGTTGATTTGGAAAGTGGGACAGAAACTTTGGATGAGAGATTTCCCTGGGGTGTACACAAGTCTTGCTGTGGATTGGTCAGAAAATGTATCACAAATCATGCAGGCACTGTTAGGTTTGTGATTTTCTTGAATAAGAATAATTTTTTTTGTAAAATAGCCAACATCTCTAAAGCATGTTTTTACTTTTATTACTGCTTCCAGTGTTTTGGTTTATATAAGCCTATATAACTTAAATAGCTTTACAATTGATTTTATTAATCGATTTACAGTAGCTTAACTGGTTACTATGCACCAGGATTGTGGTTCAACAAGAGATAATCCCTATAAAATATATATTTTTAGTGGTGTACGAATCTAAACTTCGACTTGGCTTCAAAACAAATGTCAGCTTCGACTTGGCTTTGTCAATTATGAATATTCGCCAATAATGGTCAATTATTGCCATTCTGAACTGTTATCTCCATTACAAAACAATATTGATATGGAAAAAATTTGAAGTAAGGGCCTAAATGAATTTTAAATTGTAATAATAGCTTTATTTATCAAAATAAAGTTAAATATTACAAACAATAAGTTTAATAAATGTGCATGTAATTTTAGTGTATAAAGTAATACAAATAACAACAATATAATATTTTTTTCCAGTATAAAACAACTAACAAAAAATTATTCAAACTTTGATTCGGCTTTGAGAATATTTCATAGGCCTTTATTCGATTCAAGTTCGCTTCAAACTGAAAAATTGGACTTCGCACACCTGTAATTTTTTTTTTTAATTTGACAGCTAAACTACCATGAATTCTGTACTGGTAGTTTCTTTGATAACATGTTGGCTTTAAATGATGATAAAATACAAGTTTTTTTTTAACAGAATAGGCTATTCTTTTATTGGAGTTGTTTCTTTTTATGGGGCCTTATGTAGAGTATGGTGTCTTGCTCTATGTCACTGCACATTATTAAACCTCTTATCATACTGTGTGTAATGCTAGAGGGCAGGACAGGCGGTCCTGGTCTCCCGCTTCCACCTAGATGGGACCAGACTTCTAATCTCCACACTTTTATTTCGCTTCTCGGCCATGAATATTCTTAGCAGTAACAGTTTACAGAACAGTACTCAATATTTAATTTGTCTAAATGTGGACTCTCAATTTATTTTTAAGAAAACAACTCGTATTGATTAATAAACTAGTAAAACCTTCTCACAGTGTTGTTTTTAACTAACACTAACACAACACCACCAACCTTGATCACGAGCCAGTGCATTTCTGGTACATCCAATGTGGAAGGATAGTAAATCCATTAAGCCCAACGAAGGATAGGAATCAAACTCTAAAAGGATCTCGAGATATCAGATCAAACAAGTACATGAAGGACCCGCCTCGGTGGCGTAGTTGGCTAACATGCTTGCCGTGTTGAGCTCGACTGCTGAGGACGGGGAGATCTAGGTTCGAATCTCGGTCGGGTGAACTGGGGGTGGTTTTTCCTAAATGATTTCCCACTCTCCCTCCACGCAAATGCGGGTTCACTTCCTCTAATTCAACCTTCCCATTTCCTAATCTATTAGAGTAATTAGTACTTGAAGCGTATAACCCGAACGGGTAGTAAGACGCGGTGCTAAATAATAATATTATAATATTATTGGAATTATTATTATTATTATTATTATTATTATTATTATTATTATTAAGTACATGAAGGGATTATAGTACCCACAATTCCTTTATGTGCTTTAATTACCTATATCCAATTTTGATTTCAACTGTATTGGCATAGATATTTTTTGAAATAATTTAAAGACTCATCCTTGTGCCTATTTTAAAGGTTTGTCTACATAAATCAAAATTATTGTATTGAAAGTATTTGTAGCATACATAATGACAACTTTTTTACATCCATTACTGTTTCCATACTATGGCCTAGGTGAGTTTTTTTATTCAAGCCATATATTTTCCACTACGAGCTGGCTAGGCCTGTCATAGTTTGTTATGCCTTCTAATCTAACTTAAGAAAGACTAGGACAGGCACAACATCTAGTTCCCGGCCATTAATTCATCACTGTGAAAAAGTAAATCCACATTTTACCAGTGATAAGTTTTTTGGCCGTGCTAGGAATGGAACTCAGGACCCTCACTTCAGTAGACAGACATGTTACAAATTGAGCTAAGGTGTCAGATATGTTATGATAACCATTGTACTTTAAATAAAAAATCTTATGCTACGGTAACTTATTTGCTATGGTACCTACATTTCATTTGTAATCACATTGTTAAAATATGTGCACTTTTAAACAACCTGGCCACAGGAACTAGTTTCTTTTTTTTTCTTTTTATCGAATCTGAGTAATTCAAATATCAAAACTAAGATCCTAATACTATTTTGACTGTTCTATTAGAGTCGACGCGGAAGCGAGCTGTCAACTTAGTATCACACGCATATTCCTCCATCTGCGCAGACGACCTGGCAGCATTTGTGGGTATGCCGGCAGATCGAGCCGTCACCGCTGTGGTAGAGCAGGGATGGAACTTTGACCCAGTCACTCGTGCCATGACTCCGATTCAGCCTGTGTCCAAACCTACACACATCACTTCTAACGAGGATCAGCTTTACAAACTAACAGACTTTGTGTCTTTCTTAGAAAACTGAAAGTAAAGATTTGTTTTTTTCCCCTAATGACTTGTTAAACTCTTATCGTTGTTTGAGGGGGCAAGAAGAAAATGGATGATACCTGACATTTTGTTCTTTCAAAGTTATCAAAGCTTGACATTTTTTATTCAATCCTGCAAACCAATATATTCTGTGATAAAACAACATATTTCTTTAAAAAAAATGCATATACAGTATTTAGTTCTAAGAGCCAATGTCTGCCATATTTATTTTTTTTTGTAGAGGGAGGCATGCAGAGCTACCAATGAATACATAAATTCACTCAATTTTGACTACAATGTTTACTACAATGTTATTCAAAAGCCCATAAAATATTTCCCAGCGCATCTTACCACCCATTAAGTAGGGGTCTGCGAGCTTGGATTTTTCATTCGAGTTGAATTCGAGTTGAGTATTTCTAAAAGCTACCGAGTTTGAGTATAATCATAATTTTAAAATGTTAAAGAGTATATATTTTTTCATTTTAAATATAAAGATATCTTTAAAATTTGAGATTTAAAGAGTATATTAAAACACACATTTTTATAATTAGTAAATACTTTTGAAAAAAAAAAGTAAACAATGGTCATATTGGTTTTTAAACTAGAAATAACACTTTTAAAACACTATTTAAATTTAAGAACAACACTCAAATAAAAATCTAATAAAAAAAATTAAAATGGTTTCAACACTCATGTCTTTAAGAATATTAAAATTACACTAACAATTATAAAAAAAAGTTGATTAACTGAAGAATTGCATGATGGCTTGGAAATGTATAACAAGACAGTGTAGAAAAACTGTAAAATAATTTAAAGTAAGTGATAGTGAAGGAATCCGAACCCAACCTGAAAGGATAGTTTGGTTAGGTCTAGATATAAATAAAAACTTTTCTCTCTTCATGTCTTCTTAAACTTTTACACTTTCCACTTCTTCAAAACTTCACAACTGCACACTAGTTTGAATTTTTGGGAATATTTTTCAATAATGTCTCTTCATATGCAAAATAAATATTTCACAAAATTCAAAACAATGGGTAACTGTAGAAGTTTGAAGAAGTGAGAAGTGTAAAAATGTAAGAAGAAATAGAGAAGTGTGTTTGTTTATATCTAGACCTAACCTAACTATCCTTTCAGGTTGGCTTAATTCACTATCATTTACTTTACATTATTGTACAGTGTTTCTATACTGTATCGATAAAAAAAAAAGTTGATAACATTGACATTTTAATAAGCTAATATCTCCCCAAAACATACTTTAGTAACTCCATTTACCCTATAAGATAACGTAAGAATAATAAACAGTTAAAAATGTGAAGTGTTTCATATTTTGTTTATTATTCCTGGGTGTAATCGAGTTTGATCACATCTTCTGTTCAATTCCACTCCTCTGCACAATTGCACATGCACATTGTATGGGCTCTTGCTAGAAATGATTTCAATTAAATTTTTAATGCTTATTAAAGTTAATGTTCATACTTTAAAATTAAAAATATTATGATAAAAACAATATTTATAGCAAATATGAAATAGTAAATGCTTTTTTAACTAACATGTGGTAAGTTTGGTAAAAACATTTTTGTATTAAGTAAGATCAACATTAATTTTAGATAGGTTTACCAACATAATTATATAACTTAATAGTGACTAAACTATAGACAGGTTAACCAACATAACTATAACTTAATAGTTACTAAAATAATGCTAGTTTTGTAGTTAAATGTATTCATTAATATGAGTTTTAAATATCTTGAATTTGAAAACATTTAATATAACAATATATTCTTGCTATTCAATTTTTAATCTAACAGAAATTGTTATTTTAGAAAGAGACCGGGTAAAAATGGTAAAAAGAATCTTTCAATTATTCAGTAATTTATTTAGATAATTTTATTTTCATTGCGTTGTCATGGCAATACAAGTAAACAACCTCAATCAAGGATAATGCAAAATGAACGACAATATTGAACACTATGTACTGCTGGAAAGTGGTTTTAAAGCTCTATTATGTTTTAAATGTGAAAATTAATATTAATTTTAACCATTTGTTAAGTAACCAAATGATTTATAAGTGGAAATACTTACATTACCTAAATTAAATAGCGTATAACCCGAACGGGTAGTAAGACGCGGTGCTAATAATAATAATAATAAATTAAATAACATATCATGCTTAGTATTGAGTTTTAAAATTGATTATTAAGTACATCAAGTGGAAGCTCAAAAATGATGAGCCTACAAAACTTTCGATCTCGATATCTAGTTTAAGTGACTAGCTCGACTCAAAGCTCGGAATCCGAGTACTCGCAGAGCTCTACCTTTAAGGTGATACGCATATTTACACTAACGGTGTTAGGTCAGGAACATAAACCTTTGGAGGAGATGTACCCTCATTCGAGTGAAGGGAAAATGGATAGCCATTTAGTGAAAAAACACCCTCATTAACAATCAGCCGAGATTTAAATCCCTACCTCCCCATTAAACTAGCCCAGGCAAGGTTAAAAGTGACTAAAGCGCTTACATATTCTCCAACCATGATCACTTTCTAAATACTCACCGTGTGATTGGAATATTATAGAGACTTTGTGAAAGTGTACTCTGGTTTCTTTAAATTGCATGACTATGGATATTAACATTATATTAATTTTTCTTGTTATATGCATGCCATCAAATTGAGGAAAAGAAAATGTGATAATATAAGCTTCAATTTATATTGTAATGTATCATATTAAAAAAAAAGTAATTATAGCTTGAATCCTTTAATCCTATGGTATTCAGAGATTTGAGATTAGTAAACAGCTCAAAAAAGTATATCAAATACAATTCTGAAGTAATTGACTTGATATAACAATTATAAGAAATTGGTAAAAGGAATTACTTATACTTTCACAATTGGTAGAATAGTAAAACAAATAAATGGTACAGAACTCTGCAAGGACTTTCTCACGTCACTGTTTAAAAATGGAGATATTTACTCAAAACTCGTAATATATGTGAAACTAAATAATATACGCTTGCAAACCCAAACAAAAATTGGGTTTTACTTATGTAAAACATTTTTTGACTCTCGGTTTGAAATCTTATAATTTTATTTTTAAAGAATTAAAGTCCTCATTTGGATATTTGGACCAATAATAAAGATCGATAGTAAACTACTCTTTATTTTAGGGTTAGACAGATGGCATTGCAAAAACACTTTTTAAGATACATGAAACATTGATATCCATCAACATCTTGGGTTATATTTTTTTTTACAGTTGCAATACTTTACCTTTAGTGTTCAAACAGTTAAAAAAATTATATGTATTTGTGTATAGCTTTAAAATTATTGGTTTTATAAAAATATGTTTCAAATATGATATTTTTGTTATAAATAGACCTACATATTTGCAATGATAAGTAATTTCATATCTCAAATAGTTACGGAGATATGATAAATAATTAGAATTTACACCTCAGTATGGAGCCCTTAAAGTCATTTTGATGAAAAATTGAGGGTAGCTATTATGTTTGAAATATTGATCAAAGCTTAGAAATGAAATTTAATTAAGATTGTTAGAGCCAATTTTTTCTCTTTTCGCCCTTAAGAAAACTACCCTTAATTTTAGGGTTAAATATCCAATTCCTAAAACACCTTGGGACAACCCTATGAACACCCTAGATACCAAGTTTTAGCCCGATCGGTAAAATAGTTTGACTCTAGCTTGAGGTACAGACAGACAGACGGCATTGTGAAAACCGCTTTTTCGGATTCGGGAGGTCATTTAACGTCAACATCCATCAAAATCTCAAATTTTATTTCGTGGACGGTCAAAATACTTTCACTACCTGTGAGGTAGTGAACAAAATAAAGATAAAGTGATATTAATATAACTAATTTACTAAAAAAAAAGTCTTCTTTTTGTTGTTTATGAAGTAATAGACATGACCAACAAAACAGCATTTGTCATTGGTACCAAGTCTTAAACAACTATATTTAAGTTTAATTTTATCTAAAACTGCACTACAGTCGAGGATTCTGATTGGATTCAAGACATTTAGGATTCAACCCATCTCTATTTATTATATATCTAAATTGTATCCTCTATTTGTTTTGTATCAATCAATCATCTTGATATTTAACCAAAAAATCAATTTTATATTGATTTCTTTTATTTATAAATGTAAGAACTCACCTCACCCAAAAAACCAAGCAGCATTTGATAATTTAATAAAAGGCTTAAAACGAGAAAGAGTGTGGAAAAGTCCACCAATTTAAAGCTAAGTTGAATCAAATAATATGAAATATTCCTGAAGCCAAACAGTTTTTTGTTGTTGTTGTTGCTCTTATTGCATTTGATGCACCTCTATTTGGTATGTCACTGTTTAAAGACACTGATTATGCTTGATTTGTTATTGTAATGCTAGAATTAGTCTTTTCAAGGTATTGAAAACTAAACAAAAATCAATTTAACAAGAACTTAATATAAAAATTCATTAATCTATCTTTAAGATATTATTACCCAGTGACGAAGGGGGAGGAAGAGCCCTAAAATCTCGTATTAATGCTGATTAAACTACACATATTAAAATTGTAATGCTTTTAAAGATGCTTTGCAATAAAAAAAAGGTTTAGTTTTAATTAGTTATATTGTTAAAAAATAAAACATTACTGATCCAAACAAAGATTGAAACTTAACATACTTGGCAATCAAATACAACACAAAACAATTAACTCATCAATTATAAATTTTATAATTGACGTGATTTTAGTAGACAGGCTGTATTATAACTGTCCTTGGGGTATAGTGGTCACTGATCAGAGCTTCTGGCCTTTATCCAAGAGGTCTTGGTTTTGATTCTCGGCTGATATCGGGGAATTTTTCCCGAAAGGGGAATAATTCCCATGGTCGTCAGGTTTTGGTTAATTAAGCTGAAGTTAGGCTAAGATCTTCATTTGATCCACCCCATCATATTCATTATCAGTCTATAACCATCTTCTCATTTCATCAGGACATGGAAAGAGCCACCACATAAAGGATGTATGATTAGTACATTCAAGTGTCCCCTGGCCAATAGTATATTAGTACTGGCTAATCTTTACATAAACTGAGTTACAGATTGATGTAACCCAGACAAACCTTTAAATTAAGCTGTATTTTTTAAATTAATAAAAAGTATAAGCTTTATAAGGTATGTCTAAGGCAATTCAAAATAAAAATAAATAGTTTTGTATGGTCTATACATATTCCTGATTTTCTGGCCAGGGGGTTAAAAACTTTAATGCAAAGGCAGTCTATATTTTTATTAAAATAACACACACAATTTTAATGTTTGCAGGCTGAAATTGTAACCAAACAATTCAACAACAGTAGTAATACTTAACATTTGAAAAGGAAAGAAACTTTCTAGTTCATTATGGTTAAGAGCCTTGAGGGGATGGTCTCCACATAATTTGAAAGTAGTCAAAGTACTATGGGTTAAAAATTAATTATGGTTGGGTCCCAAAGTTTCAAAATGAAATAACTTTTATGTATGTATGTATGTATGTATGTATGTATGTATGTAGGCCTACGTAAATGTGTGTTTGTATGTATATTCTATACAGATATATATTTGGGCTTAGTTATACATATTGTAATGATATTGGTTTGGATTAATCTAAATTATGTAAAAAGTCATGGATGAAGGTAAATTTTATTTAAAGTAATATATGTAGAGTATCCTTTTAAGATTCATCCATGAAGAAACACGCGCTTCTCAGAAACAATGTGAAAAGTATCTCACCACTAAAATATATTTTTTATACCATCTTTCCTGTTAAAAGAATAACTGCGTCAATTCCTATTAAGAGGAACAACTTCGCAGTAGGGTATATTTGGTAGAAGACGCATATTCCCTATACCAATAAGAAGCTAGCCTTCACAACACCTGTCACCGGGACTCTTTCTATTAGTTGGTTTTACACTGTTGATGAGGGGAGAAAAAGGCAAGGGGTATGTCATATATAAACCATTGTGCGTAAGTTTAAGGCATCTCCAGGATCCAAACATCTACAACGGGAGATCCTGCTCACGCACAAGTCAGTCTAACACAGTATAAAATAACTTACATTAATATCACAAGTGTGCAGTAATATAAAACATATAATTGGAATATGTATACGTAATTAACAGGTGTTATTTAAATAAACCGTGTGTGAATAAACAGCCATCAACAGTTCTCTTTCTTCAATTTTATAAATATATCGATTTAATTAGTGCTCGAACACGGAGCTATAGACAGCTGGTTAAACGGTATATTTTCCGTACAATGATGATAGGCTCTCGATCACGGAGCTATAGACAACCTATACATCATCACAGCATTATTATATCAGGGAATTATTCCGTAGTGAATCAATCGACGCCCAAAGCAGGGTGATTGATTACATAGTGTAACAATTGATGCCC
The DNA here is from genome assembly GCA_902151425.1 of Timema shepardi. Classification (NCBI taxonomy): domain Eukaryota; kingdom Metazoa; phylum Arthropoda; class Insecta; order Phasmatodea; family Timematidae; genus Timema; species Timema shepardi. The sequence continues at coordinate 58,237 of CABFVX010000420.1, forward strand.
AAAGCGTGGTGCAATTAGTCAATAGTGTTACATTATCACTCTAAAAAACTGAAATTAACAACCGGAGGGTTTGTTGTGCTGACCACATGACACCTTCTACCTGCAAATATCAGCAGTATCATCACTAACAAGCGGTGACCGCTTGGTCGGTATAGCTCGATTGCAGGCTCAACGGCACAGAGTTTTTGTACATTTATGCATGTGCTATGTTGATCTATTTAAACTTTATAAGGGTCCATATCTTTAGTTTATTATTGTCTTAATATAATCAAACTAAATAGGTATATATTTGCAAAATATTCTTCATGACAATTTGGATTTTGTGAACACCCATGTTTTTACATCACCAGCTGCCACTTTACATGCTTACAACCTGAATTGAACAGTGATTAGGTAGTAAGACGTGGTGATTAATTTACATCACAATAATAATCCAATAAGTAACTGTTATAATTTTAAATTACAATAGGATAGCTTACTCTAATAAATTGTTTTTACTTTTATAGTTTTATTAGAATTAACTTTTTTCTTTTTTATGAATAGAGATGGGTTTGTTTTGGTTCTTCAGAAATATGGATTCCTTGTATTAATTAAGGTAAATTAGGAATTTCACAATACTAAATGAGTATTTTTGACATAAAATTGGTCTCTAATTTTCTACAAAACTTTTACTACATATTTTATTTAGTTTTAAAATTGGTTATTTATTTTTCTAATCTAGAGCATATGTCTAGTAAATAGCTTTTTGACATGTTTTGGTGGACGCCGTTTTCGTGGTTAAGTATAATTTGGAACCTTCATCATCATGAACTATTTCCAGCCTGTAGTTGGGTTTGTTTATTAAAATGCCTCCCTCTATCCTTCCGCCATTCTTCCTCCTTCACTCTCTTCCACTATCCTCCTCACACTTGCACACTTAGTGCTATCTGTTCCTCCCATCTTTTCCTTGGTCGCCCTTGTAGCCTCTTCCCTACATACTTCTTATCCGTTAATCTTCACGGAATCCTCTCTCTGTTCATCCTCATTATGTGTCCATACCATCTCATCCTAGCTACCTCTACTATCTCATACACCCCCTGTACTCCAACTCTAGACCTTACATCTTCATTCCTAATCCTATCTCTCCTGGTGATAGCTAGTATGCTCCTAAAAAACTTTGTTCCCATGGCCTCCAATTTTCTTGTTTCTTTGGAACCAAGTATTGAAAACTAAAAACTGAAATTAAAGACTCATAATCTTTAGTTTGAAATCAAGCCATCACAATATTTTTGTTAGGGTTTTGTTTATCTACATATATAAAACCCATGTACTGTCTGTAGACCCTTCCAGGTTTATTTCTCCCACTTCCCGTTACCCTGGGGAGATTACACTTGGTATGTATGCTATGGTGAAAACCATATTTATAAGAGAAATCCAAGATGGTGGATCCAATATGGTGAACAAAATTTACAAATTAAATCTTGAGAGTTGACATTTACTATGACTCAAGCCATCGTATAAGATAAATTGAGAAATTGAGAAATCCAGGAGGGTAGATCCAATATGAAATCATTCTAGAAGTAATCAGCCTGCATCTGCGTGAAAGAAGAGTGGGAAACCATTTTGGAGAAATCACCTTCAGTAGACTTGACCGAGATTCAAACCCAGATCTTCCTGTAATCAGAAGGCCGTCCAACACAAGAGACACCTTATACTATTTGTCCACTGAAGCAGATTATTCTATAGATATCTTAGAGAAATAATTATAAATCACTTTCTAAAATATAGTTCAATGTTATCTTGTCATATAGATTTATCCTGGTCACTGGTATCTTACTTTTCATTCAGAGTAAAAATTCACCCAAATGATTAAAAATGATTTCAGTCAATTTATTTTGTTAATACTTCCCATTCCAGTGACCTCTCCCTCTCCACATTTTGTGTTACTTGTTTCTAAATATTGACTCTATTTTTTACCCTACATAGATCAAATTTCCCATTTGATTAGTTCAAAGGCCCCTCAATCATCTTTGAAGTATCTCAATGATAAATGTTATTGACTGGTTAATTAAAGATATAATAGTTTGTATCTTTGTGTGCATTAAGTAATGTGGGGTGTTATGCCATCTTAGAGGAATGCAATTTGCTCAGGGCTGGGGGCAATGACATCATAAACTAAGAACATCAAACCATTAAACTATCTCATCAGTTGATGTGTGCTTGTCAAAGGAACATACTCTTTATTGACATACATCACTTTTTGTTACAATATGTTGAGGTTGAAAACATTAATTATATATAATTATTTTGTTTTGGCGTGTGTTCAGAAAATGAATGTTAAAAAATATATGTTTTTCCTAAGTATATCTGGGTTTCAATCCTCGGTCTCGGCACAGATTTTTCTGATCGCCAGACCCTTCCTTCACCTCTGACAAGATGTGTAAATCACAACTCGTGAATGTGTGGAATGCCACCGTGGTTCGGATCCCACGTTAAACTGCAGGTCCTCCATTTCATCTAACAATCATCCTACCGTTAGACATTAGCGTAAGTGCGTAAAATGTTGTGCTAATAATAGTAATAATAGTAATCCAAAGTATAAAAAATATTCTCCGAATTCCCATTAGTGTCTCTCAGTAAATATGAACAGTGTCTTTTGAAACAAAAATAAAGTGCAAATTTTAACAATTCATTTATGTGAAATATTCCAAATCTTAGTACTATATATAGCAATATAGATAGAACATTTCTTTGAGTAAGAAGAGGCACGACATATGGAGGTGATCGATCGTAGGGAGATAACCTCACATCATTGGAATAATTGATTAACTACAACAAAAAGAACATTTAATTTGAGTGCTCTGAATCTCCCTACATATGCAGGCTATATCTGCAAAAAAAAAATATTTTTTTTTTGTTTTCAGGAGAAAAATCCCCATCATGATCGGGAATATAAAACATTGTACATAGCTCTGAACTATTCGATATTAATAATGACAAATAACATGAATTAGAATTTTTTTTAATATATTTTAATGTGTAGTATAATAATTTACTTTTAAATATCACATAAACATGCTCTGATGCCAACATTAGATTTAGTGACATATTATCTAACTAAAGGAATCAGGATGAAGAGGATAAGTTTTAAATAAAAGCACCAACATTTTCCTGGTAAGAGGTTTGGAAGGTAGAACTAAACACTGGTTTGCTGTGCAGCCTAATTGACCAATGCTTTCAATTGCACTGTGCTTCCGTAGAGAGTGTGTGTGTGTGTTTTTTTCAAATTCACCATAGTAAGATGATAAGTGTTCAAATTTGAATCAAACTAAATGGTTAGTTTTTAGTCAGTCCAATATTCACAGGAACATCTAAATATGTTACTACAGACTGAATATTATTTTAAAACTGGAAATTATGGTTACCACAATGATGATAAAAATAATATTAGAATTGTATTTACATTATTAGTCCTTTAAGTTAAAATTGTGAAAATAAATAAATACAGTAATTCATAACGAAGTATTTGAAGCTTTTTTTTAAATATTTTTAGAGCTACTTTGATGTATAAAAGTCATGTGATCTGTGGCTGGCACGTTTTATAATATATATTATATATAAATACCTATAAAATAACACAAATTAATATAATAAATTATCATCACAAATGACTGCAAAAGATGTTTATTTTTCTAAAAGGCCCTTAAAATGAAAATTGTACTGTGCACAAAGATTTACTTCTTTAATCACTTCTTTAAGTTTTTACTACTATTTTTAGTTAAAGACGGTGATGTCAGAGATTACAATTGAGCTCATGACCCTCTTAATGCTTTTGATGTAGTCTGGGAAATGTTCTCATTAAGACCTTGTTTTGCAATGGTTAAAAATAACTGCAGCTCCAGTCTAGTTTTATGTTCATCAGAATAATAAAAGTGTTTTTTTTACATGTTTATGTATTCTCATGTATCCCGCACTTGTGTGGTCTAAAATGTTTGACTTGCATTTCGCTAAGTTTCCATTCCTATAAGGTCATGGCCCAAATATCGGCAGGGTGCACTTGGTGGAAGTTACCCAAGCTCTAAACTAATGTTTCAGAAATTTTCGTCACTGCGTACACCTTTCAGAATCATGGCCTAAGCAATGTATCCATTCCGGCGCTTAAGAAAGAAATAACATTACCGGCTATCTATAAAGTACAAACAGTTGTTCAAAATTTTAATAACTCTTCACTGGTAAAAAAAAAGCTTAAATAGAGGGATTGATAGTTTTATAAGAGTCGTTGAAGCCACATAAAAATCTGCATTAATTTGCTCGTCACTAATAAAACTCGGTGTTATGATGGATACACCCTGAAATCCTTTTTCTCACTACAAGCTGTTAATTTCCCTCGTGTATTCAACCTCTTTGGTCTTGGGGTAAAGTGATCGCATCAAAAGCCTATGTACGTGGGTTCAAACTCAGCCAAAGTCGATTAATTTTTCTTTAGAAATAATAATCTGTCACACTGTCTCCTTCGGAGGGGAAGTACAGCCATTGGTTCCGTGTTGATTGTGGCATGTAAGGGAACCTTGGCAGGTATATGAAAATACCCTTCCCAGAAAAATTGGTAGGCCCTTTTGTTCTTGCTCATAGAAATTCTCGTGTACTGATATAATGAATCGGTTCAGAAAGTGCACTTTAAATACCTCAAATAGATTTTTTTTTAATTATCCTTGTATAAAAATAACTAATCAAAAAATAGAATTTTATGATAAATGCTACTCAAACGATCATAACATAATAAAATAAGGGTAATTTCTTTGAAGGAAATGTACTAACACTCGCCTAAAAATAGGATGGAAAATCACATGGTTCAAAATAATCACCCTCAATGCACATAGCGAGAAATGAGCTCTGTATCAGAGTCAATGATGCAACACATAGTGAAATCAAATATAGTTTGTACATACCCGGCAAACAATTCTAATGACGAGGTTGCTCTAACTTCAATTAGGGCTACAAAACTAATATCTCACATAATATTATTCAACCATTTAAAAATATATTATTTACTTTAGTACTTATCTCTAATTATTATTTGTAACATGTAGAGTTTTATACAGCTACACCTGTGGCCATCAATGTTTAAGTCTTAATTCTTTCAATAGACTGGATTTCCGGTGGCAGGGAGTTCACAGTTTGAATCTTCACAGGTTGTACTATGTTTGATTTTCCACATGTGATATATCAACAATGGAAGCACTTCCATGGTACACACACCTTCTTACAATAATAAAAACACAAAAGTTTTTTTTTTAGCCAGGTGTTTTTCAGCCAAAGCTCTCTCCTATGGCAATTTTATCAACACCTTTGTGAATGCAGAACATTTAGATATCTCTTTCTTTGCATGAATCATTGCTTCAATCCTTATATTTACAACAAGGTTTTTTTACAGGTACAAAGGCACTATGCTTTTTGTCTGGAACTTTTTATACAACCCTCCCACCCCCCTTTTTTAAGAGTATTGAAATCACTGATATTAAGGAAATATTATGCTCTTATTCTTTAAATTTTTCCTAACAAATGTACACTTATTATTAGCTCCAAAAGTATTCATCGAGAGGGTGTAGTTGGCATCCTTCCTCAAAATTGCGCAGAAAAGACTATAAAACATTTGTTCTTGCTGATTCATGGTGAAAATACATTTGTGCCTGTGTCACCCTTCAGTGGAGATATTTTATGCTATTTTTTTAAAACGTGAACAATAAATAAACATCAACACACCAAACTTAACGATTCCAACAATGTCATTAAATTCCTTCAGAACAGTTACCTTTGAATAGCCAGATAATTTTATATTTTACACAAATCAACAACAAAACAAACTTCACTATAAAATTAGTCAATCAAACAAGGCGATGTTTTACAGACCTTTAGTAAGTACAAGCAAGTACTTTAACATTTTCTAGGATTTTCAACATTCAATCGTTTGGGAAGACAGGCGATTATTATTTAGTCACTGCCAATAATTTGTTGTATATTCCTAACCAAATTAATGATAAGGTTATATCTTCTTGGTTATTATTTTCTATTCCCTTCTCGTTATTTGCTATCATCCCACAAAAAGATTCCATCATATAACACATCAAAAATTCACATACTTTCTGATAGTATAGGTTAAATAAAATCAATCATCTGTATTACAAATAAGTCCTGAAGTTGGTGTAACATCACCAAAACATGTAATCACAATATAAGACTAAAGATGATATAAAATAAGAAGGGAATAATAATAATAATAATAATAAAAACAAGAAAATATAACCTTATCATTTATTAGTCCTCATCAAATAAATATGACCATTATTAAAAACAAATTAACTATGTGAAATTTTACATTTGAGTGATGTTGCTACATAATATTATGTAAATACATTTGTTTAATAGCGGTGAAATGTTAATGGTCCATAATAGTCGGCAATGTTTGATGTTCATTTGTCTGCTGATATTACATAATATCAACTAAATGATCTAAATTAGGTAGATTTCTATTTTATTATTTTTACGATGTTACTCATTATGGTGGTTGAGTAATAAGGAATTTTGTTTCAATATCAGTAGATGCAACCATTTTGATGTAAGCAAATAATAAAATATTTAGCGCGAGAAGTTGTGTTGTGAGCAAAACTTTTATGTTGGTTCAGGTCCAGTTATTTTAAATCAGCTATAAGTCTCAAACATTGATGCAATGAATCCTAAATTTACCTTTCTAATATACAGGAGGGTCAAAAAGTGCTGATTCATTTAATAACACTACAGGCTTACTATTTTAAATACCTAATATGTGCTTCAATTTAAACTCAAAATAACAATAAAAGATTAACAATTTTCTACATAACTTATCCTTGACTTATTCATATTTTAAAAACGATGTCCTTAAGATGGCCATCATTATATGCGTTACATAGTTGAATGCACTCTTCGAAACTTGATATATTTTTGCGCAATGTCTCTGGTTGAATTGTTTCAACTTCCACCTCAATTTTTTTATTTAACTTTATGAATTTTTCTTGTGTGAGTCACGTAAAATATACTCCCCTTTACATTGAAAAACTGACAGTGTGGTGTAGTTTGCCATTTTTCGGCGTCTTGGAGTCTTACTTCTTCAAAGATGAACATTATAAGGCCTCTAAACTAAGCCTACACAGCACAAATATCAATAAAGGGGCTTCACAAAATGTTTCCTGGACGTCTCATCACATTTTGGGAACATCGTCTGCCCAACATGTTAATCAGACTTGAGCATATCCAAACTTTTTGTAGTGTGACATGTTACAGAATCATCTATCCGCGACTCACCCAAGATCAATTCAGGAACTTAAATAAAGGATTTTGGTAAAAGTTGAAACAATTCAACCAGAGACATTGTTTGAAGTCATATCAAGTTTCAAAGAGTGTATACAACAATGTATTGCATATAATGATGATCAACTTAGGACATTGTTTTTAAAACTGAATAATTCGAGAGTATATAAAATAAAAACGATAAAGTGTTATTAAATGTGTCAACTGTACAACTACCGTACCCCCT
>CABFVX010000420.1:92056-112223 GCA_902151425.1 Timema shepardi
GGGGGGGGGGGGGGGGGGGGGGGTAGTGAAGGAGCTACTGGCAACATCGACGAATCAGCGTTGCTAAATTGTCTTATATTCAATGGAAGATTGAACACACTAAATTGACATAATGGCAACGTTGTTTCCAAGTAGTATCTATACAGTTCACCCTGAGAGGATATCCAATGTAGTATATATAAGTCTTGCGCGACTGGGCTACATCACTCGTGGGCCAGTAGAAGAAAGTTCAGTCCAGTACTAATGTACCGTTGCCCAAGGGACGCCCGAATGTTCTAATCGTACATCCTTTCCATGGAGGCTCTTTCCATGTCCCGTTGAGATAGGTTGATGGTGATAGAGAGTGTAAGAGTGTGGGGCCAGTGGAAACACTTAAACATAGCTCAAGCCTAATTAACCAAAGCCTGGTGATCTTTGAGATAGTTCCCCTTTTGGGGAAAATATTCAAATTACCACCCGGGAATCGAACCCGGGACCCCTCAGCTCATGATCAGGTGCACTGACCACTAAGCTACGGGGGCGGTTAATGAAGTAAGTAAACCTAATAGATGGTTGAACTAAAGATGACCGATGATGAGCTAATCTTAAAAAAAAATAATTAAATCATGGTGTATAGACAAGTCAATTCGTCGGTTGAAAAGCTTTTTAAGTGTTCTAAAACTACACAGATAGGGCTAATTTTGACAAATGGAAGATACCTTTAGGGAAATTTTGCCAAATGTTGGCTACACTACAACGATTTTTTTATTTATTTTATATTCTCTCAAAGAGACTTCATGGTGAGGGTTAGATGCGGCGTCTAATAATCAAAGGAAGAACCTTATCTGACTCCTAGATGGGCTAGTAGATCTACTTTCATGTAACCATACGTCAAGTCATGTGATTTGCAACTGTTATTTTCGATAGCTATAAATATTTATTTAGAATCGCATCTTACGCTAATGAACTAGAGATTAAAAGGTTTAATTTAAAGGAAATGTACTGGCATTTTTGCGTTGAGGAAGAGTGGAAACTATTGAGGGAAAATCACTCTCTAATCGAATAGGATTTGAACCCCGATCTCCATGTCATCGGCAGTCCTGTCTATAGCGAGAGTGACGCCTTGGACCATGCGGTCACCTAAGCATGTTTTAACCAGTGCTGCTTACCACACTTTACTAAAAGGAAAACGGATATGTTTCATTTCAAAATAACCCCACACTATCAATGTTCTATTGGACAAGATGTTTTAAGGAGGTAATAGAAAATAGTAGTGAAATTAGACCTTATAAAATAGATTGAACGACTCTGAACTGTCGTATTTAATAAAGTGTATCATTGTTGTATTTACAGTGGCACTGCAGTAGTGCAAGGAGGTAATTTCATGAAGGCTTCATAGGATGTTGCCTTCACCACCATTATCGATTATTGGAGCTATTTTTACCCAGCGCTTCATTGTGTTACCGGGCACACAGATCTTGTTAGTCTCCATGCTAGTCTAGTCTACTAGATCCATTGTGTTACCGGGCACACAGATCTTGTTAGTCTCCATGCTAGTCTAGTCTACTAGATCCATTGTGTTACCGGGCACACAGATCTTGTTAGTCTCCATGCTAGTCTAGTCTACTAGATCCATTGTGACGCTACTTATTCATTGTTGGAAACGTGATTGAATAGTGCGTCCACACATTGGGATGACAGAAAATATAGATTCAACATTATTTTTTAATTATTATTTGTGTTTTGGTGCCATTAAGTCTAAGGTGTGGACTCTATAAATAAAATCAAATCAGAACGTGAATTTTAAAAGTTTAGTTTACAAATATCATCTCGTATTTAAATTAGTTATTGTCGTTCTAGTTGGGTGACCTGGCGGTCTAGGCGTAAGGTGTTTTGACTTCTACGCTCGGGGTCCGGGGTTCCACCCTCGGTCCCGGCACAGATTTATTTGATTACCAAAACCTTCCTTCACCTCTGACAAGACGTGTATTAATCACAGCTTGTGAATGTGTGGAATGACAGGCCTCCACCGTGGTTCGGATTCCACGTTAAACTGTAAGTCATCCATTTCAGTTCACAATCACCCTACCATTACAAGTTAGTGTAAGTGCGTAGAACCCGAACGGGTAGTAATACACGGTGCTAATGATAATAATAATAGTTCGTTCTAGTATACACATGATTGGTTCGTGAAACAAATAGGCTATATCTTATTTAATTTTTGATAGTCATTGAAGCGTCAATTTTTTTTAAGCGTGCTCAAGTTTAAAGAAATGCATATTTATATCTTAAATTACTTTAACTAGAGAAACGAGGTGATTATTGTAAAGCTGTAAGAAATGAACCATCATGGTATGAAGAAGGAATGAGAAACTATGTGCACTAGCCCTCACCAGGCATTCAACCACTGCCTAGCGGATCAATCTCGATCAATCATTAGAAATTACATTTAGTAAAATAGAAATGCACGAAACAGAAACAAGTTCAACTTGAGAGTTCAAACTAGATTAATTTTCTTCTTTGCCTTTTCCAGAATGCGTTGGGATATATTTACCTAAATGGCTACCGTTCAAAGCGCAATGCAAATGTGGAAACAGTTTATTTACCTTATAAAGTGCGTTCACCACCCGAGTTTACATGGATGGCAGCTCGAAAAGCTACTAAAAATAGTCCCTAATGTAACCCTACGGTAACAGCTGATATCTGTCACTTTGGATAACTGCAATGAAAACATAATAAGGTAATGTATGAATGTTATAGTTAACTACAGTAATTTAGGCCAATATTATTTATCCTTACTACAAGTATAGTGAATATTAATTAGTAAAATCAATAGTATTTATATTTATTTGAGGTCGTGCACAAAGCTTATTTATCGTTTTATTCCACTTAAAAGAAAAGTATTGACAGCACTTTCAAAAAAAAGTTTATTGCGAGAATAAATCATGGTGTGTAAAACCATCAATAGATCGCTCTCTTAGCATATTTTACTGTAACAGTTCTATAAAAACTCCCTAGAGATCAGTAGTCATCCTGTTACCACTACCCATGCTAAGAGTAGAACCACAGTCTCGTGAATTATTACTGTAGAATTCCTTGTTTGGAAAACAATATATTAATAACAAATTGATGATAAAACCCACTTTATGTTTGACGTCTGCTATATTGTGGTTCTTGTGGGTAAACAATATCAGACGTGAAGACAATAGATGCGAATCGATTAAATAATACTTGTTATGGATACTTTTCTCCCCCTCATATTCTTTGTAAAACGTAAGGGTACGGTCATATTACACTACTTTTGGTAACCCATAAGATACAACAAATATTTCATGGCGAGAGTGAACTATACCGACCGAGCGGCCGCCGCCATTAGCGATGATAATGCCAACATTTGGGGGTAGAAAGTGTCATGAGGTCAGCATAAAGAAACGAACTCTCCATACGTTAAACTCAGTTTTCGAGACTGAAGTTGTTACTTATTTACTCAAATAGCTCCTCATTTATCCGAGTTTAATCCCGTTCCAGATACACTGCTTCACGGAAAATTCTGGAAGCACCGAGGATAGAACCAGGGACCTCTGGACCTGTAACCAGGAACTCTGACCGCTAGACCACAGTGGCAAAATTTCCCAATTATTTAAACGGAACATACAATCAAGGTTTTACTGCTGACGCTTCAGCTTTTTTAATCGCCGCGTCTTACTAACTGTCCAGGTTATACGCATATAAGCTAATGTGCTAGGTGTGAGGAAGGCTACATTTAGAGGAAGAGTACCCGCGTTTGCGTGAAAGTAGAGTGAAATACCATTTAGGAAAAATCCCCCTCAGAACATCCGACCGGGATTCGAAACTCAATCTCCCCGCCATAGGCAATACAGTCTATTGCAAGAGTGACACAGTAAAATATACCATTTCACATCTAATACTACTTGTGGTACAATGTATTGTTGACTTAGAGGAATTTGCCTGTCAATCTTGTATCTTTAGCTCTTTCACATAAAGACTCTTTGTTTCTTGAGCCCATTTCACATCTAATACTACTTGTGGTACAATGTATTGTTGACTTAGAGGAATTTGCCTGTCAATCTTGTAATCTTTAGATCTTTCACATAAAGACTCTTTGTTTCTTGAGCCCATTTCACATGTAATACTACTTGTGGTACAATGTATTGTTGACTTAGAGGAATTTGCCTGTCAATCTTGTATCTTTAGCTCTTTCACATAAAGACTCATTTGTTTCTTGAGCCCATTTCACATCTAATACTACTTGTGGTACAATGTATTGTTGACTTAGAGGAATTTGCCTGTCAATCTTGTACTCTTTAGCTCTTTCACATAAATACTCTTTTTTCCTTATCTACGTTGCTTACTTAGAGATTTCGAATCTATTTACGAAGCGGGTTGCATGTTAACTTGACGCTCCCAAGCACCCTTGACTAAGTGGATGCTAAGTGGGCACTTGCGTGGGTTTGCTTGCGTCATCGTAGGTTAGATGGTGTGCTCGGGACCACACTATCGGTCCACTAAGCACTCACTAACGTTCTTGCATACCGCCCTAACCGCTATCACAATAAAGACGCCAATTTACGAAATAGAAAAAAAGGGAATAAAATGGTAAGTTCACCCTGAGAGGCTTCTTGTTTATCGACTGATAACACTTCCTTCCCCTCTTCCTCCTACGAGTTTACACACCCACTATACTATATGTGGCTCGAAAATATTGACATAATTTTAAATTTACCTTTTTTCCTTGTGACATATTTTTAAATTTACTTTTTCTTCTTCTTGTTTTCTATTCTAGTTAGACATATGTTACCACGGACCTTTTTAATCGACATGTTGGCAGGAAGATTTCTACAGGCCATTTTCGTGACTAAGACCAATAGCCTAAGTTGTAGAGGATTTATATATAAAAAAAAAGTTTACAAAACAACACTATTTCAAGATAAAAATAATAATTTGGTGATACTGTAGGATCATTTTTAGTATTATTTCAGAATGTATTGTTTTTATTTCAACCTTGTATCTTTAAAACTCGTTGAACTCATTAATATTGGACGTCACAGTTAGGCAACATATTTAATACTTCAATATTATAAGCAAAGCTTTTACGATTAAAGAAAAATTTCCTATTGAAAAATTCACCGGAAATTGTTTAGTGTTAGTTCTGGTAACCTGCTTCAGGTTGTGGCCATGCCTTAACTAATCCTTAATTGGAGGCTGAAGTTTCTAACGTGTTGTGGCCAGTTTTGTAAATTATTTATATTTGAAATGTGATCATGCAACGCCACTGACATTTTGCTCGCAATCAACGCAACTATTCAATTATGCATAGAATCTGTTCCCCACCCTTCCTGATGAGTATTAAATTATTTTAGAAGCGTGTTTGTTGATTGACGGTGGTTTCCAGTGGAGAGTGTTTGAAGACTAGCGTGCGGCTTAGGAGACCGTTTTTTCTTCTTCTACTTAATGATTTAAACCTAAACAATTTATAAACTACGCTAGGCTACTACTGTCATTAAAAAAAAACCATGAACACGGGAATTAAATTAAGAAGAGTGAATATACAAAGTATTTTTTTTTATCACGTTGGCGGTGACCTGGTGGTCTAGGGGTAAGGTGTCAGACTTCTGTGCTGGCGGCCGGGTTTCAATCCTCGGTCCCGGCACTGATTTATCTGATTACCAAACCCTTCCTTCACCTCTGACAAGACGTGTATTAATCACAACTTGTGAATGTGGGGAATGCCAGGCCTCCACCGTGGCTCGGATTCCACGTTAAACTGTAGGTCCTTCATTTCATCTCACAATCACCCTACCATTACACATTAGCGTAAGTGCGTATAACCTGAACGGGTAGTAAGACGCGGTGCTAATAATAATAATAATAATGATAATAATAATAATAACATGGGAATTAAATTAAGAAGAGTGAATATACAAAGTATTTTTTTTTTATCACGTTGGCAATATTTTATAAAATAAACATATTTATGTTAGTAAAACTTACATCAGAGGCCCGTCCTCTCGTAGGACATAGACAACTTTTTTTTAGCACCGTTTCTTACTACCCGTTCGCTCATGTATTAATTCCCTTATGGTTTTAGGGATTAGGAAGGTTATATTTATAGGAAGTGTACCCGTATTTGCGTGGAGAGAGAGTGGAAAACCATTTTGGTAAAACAACTCTCAATACACCCGACAGACATTCGAACCTCAATATCCCAGCCATCAGTAGTCTATTCTACTGTGAGAGTAGCGCGTTAGACCATGCGGCAACCGAAGTGGGTTGGAGAAAGCTATATTTTGGCATAAAAATTAGAAAATAAAATATTGTTTGTGTGAAAAATTGTAAATAAAACAAACTAAAATTTAATTTAGATGGTGTGGTGTGTGTATGAATATAAAAACTATGATTACATTTTGTTTATACTTTTAATTTTATTATTTCTTTAGATTTATTGAATGTACAACTCTTTAAAGACCCAATTATAAAAAATAAGTTTATTTTAGGTATTCATCCGTCTTCTTAAATATGAAAGGTACAGGGGAAAAGGGGTCAGTTTTAAATTAAATTGAACTAATGCTGCCATCTGTTTGAAAATCATGACACCTTTCTAATACAGCTTAGATTATGGTTAAAAGATGTCTCTGTCATATTTAAACTATTTAAAAAAATAGTATTTTCTGGGGTCTATATGGGGTTTAAGACATAAATTTCGCTGTCTTGTAAATGGTGTGAAATGTGACTTTCCTCCTTCACCCCGGTACTCTGATATAATTATGCTTGGTTTATTAAAGGAGGAAAATATATTTACTATCGTTAGTAATTTTTCAACTATTATAGTACAGCACCATGTAATATAACACTAAGCCGTCAGACTGTTTTGCCGGTTACGGTGTAGTTAGGGGTTAAGATTCCAGCTGGTTATACTGAGGTTGGCTCTCCCTAAGTGATTTCCAAATCTTCCTCCACGCAAATGTGGGTATATTTCCTCTAAATTCTACCTCACTCATCCCCACCCCATAGGTGTAAAACCATAAAAAACTGTCAATAATTTTATATAAGGGATATGGAGGTAGGAGGGGGAAATTTGGAGGAAATGTAGTCAAATTAGCATCGAGAAAGTATGGGAAAGCCACATTGAAAATTAAATTAGATTATGGAAATCTAGCTGGGATTTGAACCCCGGCCTACCCACCAATAGTATTGAAGTCAAGTGAAAACTATGTCTTTAAAAAATAAAATATATTTTTGGAAATAATATACTAAGGCCATTATTTGTGTCAAATGTTTGGTTTCAATAGTGAAGGAAGCGTCATTGAGGTTTCTCTACACTTAAGGGCGGATACACCCGGGTCAAATGTACGACTCACGACAGCATCAGTCGTGTACTCGACTAGTAGGAACTATTGTTCAAGAAATCCTCGATCGCCCACGACTTCTACCGGTAGTGGTCGTATATTATCAACCCGGGTGGAAAACTAACGACTTCTTCAGTCGTGTACAATCATCTGAGCTTGGGTCCAGATGCGTTCACTGTGACGCAATGGATGTCGACATGATTTGACTGAGATAATACATGGTGGTAAAGATAGGAGTCGTGGACTGGTCCGGGACTACGATTGGTCAAGACATTAGGACAAATACTTGGTCGTTTGATTGACGCTGTGAGAACCCAGCTTGATTAAACAGTAAGAGGTGGCAAGTAGAAACGTTTACCCCCACCAGTGGGCATGTGGTTTAATGTTAAGCTCATCTCATTTAGTTTTATGGTGACGGGAAGGTCAGGGTTCGAATACCAGCGAGGCGTACTGAGTGTACATTTAAGAAACAGATTTCCCCCTCTCCTTTACGTGAAAATGTGGCTACATTTCCTTGAAATTCTCCCTTGATCATCCATACCCCTCTTGTGTAGTGTTTTTTTCTATCACCACGTTATACTATCCTTTCGGTTTATATCCTTATTTGTGTTATTAAATTCGTATAACCCGAATGGAAAGAATTTGGTCAGTAAACAACCTCAAAATTTTAACAAAATCAGTATTTAAATCTAAACATCCATTTTTAAACTAATCTGTTAAAATTTGTTTGGAAAGGATCTTGAAGAAAATTTACAACTTGAAAATATCCATCATATTTGAAATATCTACAATTATTACAATCGTCTTCTTTACAAAAAATAAATAAATTCGTTGGTGACATAATCTAAGGCGTCATTCGCGCAATAAACTAGACTGCCGATGACGGGGAGATTGGGGTTAGCATCCGTTCGGATGTACTGAGGGTGATTTTTTTCTAAATTATTTTCCACTCTTCCTCCATGAAAATGTGGGTGTACACCCTCTGAATTTAACATTCCTCGTCTCTAAAACATTAGAATTATTAGTAAATATGTTAAAAGCCCGAACATGTAGTAAATTAGACGTGGTGCTAAAAAAAATAAAAAATATATACCAAATAAAGATGAAAGAAACGGTTGAATAAAACATTGTAACAATTGGGGAAAAAAAACACGCTTTAACGATTATGGCCCTTTTTAGCGAATGTAAATGAAACACCTCTCAAACTAAATGAATGAGTTTAAAATTTTGTCCTAAATAAGTAATTTATAAATCTGTTTCAATTAAATTTATTTTAAGGGATGTTTCCAGACTTGACTTGTCCATGCAACTCATCTCGTGGGCCCCCAAGGGCGAATCACAGAGCAGTCGCGAGTGTTGTAGAAGCCAATCGACCTAGTTGGCGTAGCCCCAGCTAGGAGTCTGTCTGATGGTTTATTAATTACCTCCGTCGAACGGTGGCGCCACGATTCGAAGGCGGGAGGAATTAGTAGATCAAGAAGGCCAAGAGTAGGTGTGTTTGGGCCAACTGCAACCTCATCGTCACCATGATGGAGGAATGGTACCATGGCATGATTTGGTAGGAGACTTTACAAAAAAGTACAAATATATTTTGCCGTCAACATTGATAACATTTTATTATTCTATAAATAATATTGTATAAGAATCAATAATATAGACTGTACATTTCAGTAGTAATTCTGTGAACAGAAAACGTCGCAACCTCCTTGTCACTATCGCTACTATAGCCCTAAAATTTCTCTTGGGATTTTATACCTCCATTGGTCGGTAGCGTGTTTGTCTTCTTAGCTAAGGGTCCTGGGTTATATTCTCGGCATGTCTGAAAAATTGATCATTGATGAAATGTGGGGTTTTCCCTTTCACAGTGATGAATAAATGGCCGGAGACGGGATGCTGTGTCTATTTTTTTTATATGTTGTGTACTGATGCAATCATACGTTCCAGAAAGTGCACGTTAAATACCTCCAAATGAATTTAAAAAATATAATATCTATTCCAAATTAAGTGTAATGTAAGAAAAGGAATGTGTTTTTGAAGTTTTTTTTATGGAAAAAACATATTTCTGGCCAAAATAAATCTAATATTGCTTCAGTAGAAACAGAGAATTTAATTTTCTTCACATGGTGACCGTTAACAGTTGAATATCTATCAAGGATGTCCTGTAATTTAATAATAACTTTTTCTCTTCATTTAAAAAGGTTTCTCATCTAATACCGCTATGCTCATGCCAGGTATGCAACAACTGTTTAGGTCATCATGCGAAAAAAATTATACTCTTTGTTTCTACCGAAGCAATAATTTATTTATTTTGGACAAAAAATGTTTTGCTATAGAAACTGCAAAAACACTGACCTTTTATCGTGTTCCATACACCCGCGACTAAAAGGTTATTAGTAGTAGCCAAATTGTTTGACTCCTTTTCTCAGACCCACTAGCTTGTTTCATTCTAACACTGTCATGTCTTGCTTGCGCCAATAACCATTCCAGTCCAACTGTCATGTCTTGCTTGCGCCAATAACCATTCCAGTCCAACTGTCAATGCAAGTAAAGGGTTTCACACATGTTGAATATCAAGCAAGGTTTTACTTGCGGGACAGTCGAGTTCACCACATGTATACACAACTGCTCTAAACTATCCACTGCACCTGTTATCTGCAAGTTGGGACTGGCACATCAATCGAGGTGCAAGTAGGCCTACAACCAAGGCGCGCGTTCAGATTTTCCCTTTAATTTTATTACAGGTTACTGTGAGAGCCACAATTTTAGTGAGCGTGAGCCACATGTGACCCATGGGCCACCAGTTGAATCACATTGCCTTAGACCATTCAATAATCTTAGAAGGCCTTTAATAGTTATCACAAAATATTTTATTAATATAATGGACTAACACATAATATTAGAGATGTGTCGTTCGCGAACGAATGGTTTAAATCGAACGGATCCTCTAAGTGAACGAGTCGAACTAGTTCACCATATCCACGTGAACTAGTTCGAATTGAACGACACAAGACAATCGGGAGAATTCGGCCGACCTCGGTTGCAGAAATAACGGGATAAGAAGTTTTTTCTTACTTTTTCCAGCAAATCTACCTCTGCGTCCTCCCCCCTTTCCCCACTGTCTAAAACCAAACAATAAGCAACATTGTCCTCACTGGTAGGGGTAGTCATTAGGATAAAGGCTACAAGAGGTAAAAACAAATGCATTCTTAGAAATTAAGATATTTTAAAACTATCACCACCCACGTGGTCTAAGGCAGCGCATCGCAATCTACGGCTACCCGTGTGCTGAATCTCTTTCGGAAAAGTGATCCCAAAGTTTACTTTTATTTTTTTAAACAAATATATTTTTATTTAAATACAACTAAACCATTAAATAAACTACGTAATTAATCAAAATAAATTAATAAAACCCGCCTCGGTGGCGTAGTTGGCTAACGCGCTGGACGTGTTGAGCACTACTGCTGGTGACGGGGAGATCGAGGTTCGAATCTCGGTCGGGTGAACTGGGGTGGTTTTTCCTAAATGGTTTTCCACCCTCCTTCCACGCAAATGCGGGTTCACTTTCTCTAATTCAACCTTCCCAATTCCTAATCCATTAAAGTAATTAGTACTTAAAGAGTATAACCTGAACGGGTAGTAAGACACGGTGCTAAAATAAAAAAAAATAAAAAAAGTAATACTTTTAAGATGTTTTGTAATCAATGGCATAAATAATTAAATAATAATTTAATAAACATTAAAAACTTCTCCCTGAAGTTGATGCGTGATGCGAAGCGAATAACTAAGTTACATGGTGTGTTTCTCCAATTGATACCGGTAACTGACTGATTGAAAGCAGTAGGTCGGTCGCGAACGATGGGCCACCAGTCTTTATCAGGTCGGTCGCGAACGAAGATCCACTAGCTGAAGTTTGGTCGGTCGCGAACGATGAGCTGCAAAACAAGTATTCGTTCGCGAACGACTGAACGATAAGAATGAACGGCTCATTTCACTGAACTGAATCACTCTGAGCCGTTCCCAACAGTGAGCCGTTCTGCCCATCTCTACATAATATACAATACACTTTTAACAAGTCTTTGTCATGTTATCACACCAGGAAATATCATGCTTTAAGTTTATATTAATTTTGGTAAAAACCACATTCAGAAAGTTTTGGGACTCAAACCAAAACCCCCAAACTTATTTTACTTTTTATTTTACTAATTATTATTTAGGACTATTACATTATTATTTATATACATTTGAACCAGCTCAAGCATATTGGCAACGTCTTATTTTTAAATTAGCTTTAAGTTATTTTAATGTTGTTTTGTAATCGGAATATATCGATAACAGAGAGACAGTATGATTCCAAACTACTAATCTTTACAATTTAAATTTTTTATTTACTTCTATTAACTAACAAATGGCCATTTGGCTAGACAGATATATAAATATTAGCCCATGTGCTAGGAAGAAATGTATCGTATGTCAATATTACAGCTTGACGGTTACTTAATACATACACACTATTCATTAGAATATTATCTAATATTGTATTGTTTATCTACAATAAGTTACACTTTTGTTAAATCTAGCTCAACTAAAACTATACAATTTAATATAAAATTTGATACTTAACAATCATTTATAATTATTGGCAAATATATATAATGTGTTACATTTGATTTAAAGAAAAAAATAAACAACGTATCATTTATATCGGATGTTAAATACTTTACTCTAAATTGTCAAAATTAATGAGTTTACTATATATTATATTATTTAGTATACATAGGGAAGAGTGGTCTATAAAAATGTAAGGATACATGATGAATGCATCGCGGAGAGTAGTTGGATGTACAGTAGCCCCGTGGCTTCTTTGGTGCTGACTGACAGCTCACAGCTGACTTCTGACAGTCAACATTTAGGTATACACCTAAATTTTGACTGCCAGAAGTGACAGCTGCTAAACACATGTTTTTGCAGGTCATATGGTTCGTCGTAGTGATACATAATTTGATCTGGTAACTTTTCAAAGCTGTCAGTCAGCACCAAAGAAGCCATGGGGCTACTGTAGGTGGATTATTGCAAAGAATGAAGTAGCATCGAAAGAGGTAATTACAAAGAGGCGTTAACGCCAACATTGTTTAATGGATGTGAAGTGTAGGTTTGTCGGGAGAAACACAAGACAAAGGTGAATACGGTTGGAATGAGATATCTAAGAAACGTATGTGGAAAAACTCATATGGACAGAGTCAGTAATGAATGGGTGCTGAAGGAGTGTGTTTTGAAAGGAAATCCAATAGGTCAATGTGAAATAAGTGTCTTACGTTGATTTGGCCGTGTTTAGAGGATGAGAGTGGATCGAGGAACGAAGCGTATATCGATATAGAATGTGTGGATCAAAAGTAAGGGGTAGGACATGTCATATGTGGTTAAATGTTGTATATGAATATGTGGAAAAGAGAAACATTGCGAGTTTTATGAATAAAATAGCATGTATGACTCGGTGTATGGATGTTGTTTAAGCAAAGGGGGTATGCAAGGATATGGAAGTGTGGAGAAAGTTAAGGAGGATGGAATAAGTACGGAGTTGCTGTTTTTTGAGCTATATGCACATTTTCTTGCTTTCGACGCAAGAGAATGGCGTGATTATATATTATACATATAATTTATATGTGTATATAATATATTTTATACGAAATGTATATTATATACATGTATATTATATTTCTTATATATGTGTATATATATATACTATAGGCGTATACATATATAATATTGGGCCTAATATATACATTATATGCGAAATATGTTTATAATATACAATATATATAAATTATAATTTATTTTATATATTTTAATATAATAAATTATATATACATATGTATTATGAATAGGACAATATATATATTTAAATATTATATATATTGTATTATATTTTTTTATATCATCATGCTATATATTTTAATATAATATATAATATAAATTATATTTATATAATATGCTAGAGATAATATATATTATAATTACATAATATATTATATATTAGATCATAATCATATGTTATATATTATTATAATAGTAGCAGGTGGTGCATTTATTTGACCACAAAAAGAAAATTGTTTTTATTTTCCAAACGATGCTCCAAAATGTTCATTCATAAGAAGATTTGTAATTGTAAGAAATAACGTTTGGAAATCCCACAATCACAATAGTTAAATATTTGTATCGGAAAACTTAATGACAAAAGCTTTAAAATGCAACTATAGTTTACTTTTATAATATTCTTAAAATATTAAATCGTTAACACCATTTTAGCCTAATGAGTACTCAATGGGAAGAGTCCAGACCATGGCCGTTAATTCGGTGGAGACACACCTTTCACCAATGATATATTTTTCGGCCATACCAAGAGTCGAACCCAGGACCTTTGACTCAGTAGATAGACACGCTACCTACTGAGTTAACGAGTTGTTTCTAAACCTGTCAAAAAATGAATTTTGGTGTAGTTCCTTGTAAATTCGCCTTAATAATTGTACTCTCCAAAAATGTCATTGTATCCCAGTGTTCCGCAAAACTTTTAACTTCACTGTAAATTTGTCTCTTTTTTTTTATTGCAAAATACTTTTTTGTTTCAGGTACGTGCCACGGCAGCGGTCCAACCATTCAAACGGGTGTAATTTAAATCAAAATGAGAAAAGTATATTAATTTTATTCCTCAAGTAACCTCTAATGTTCCAAGACTAAAGTTTGAAGTTATTTTTTCTGCCCGCTTCTTTAATATTTGAAACGTTTCGTTCGAACAATTAGAAGTTAAGAAAAGTCATAGCTTTAACCTGGTGCGAAAGCTTTTAATTTTGTCGGATGTATTAAAAATATTAATCAGTATGAGTAAGTATGAATGCAAACAACGCACGGTTGTTACTTCTACCAATTTCGTGTTATTATTCAACAACGTTGCATGGCGCTCCTGGTTGTGACCGCACGGCACACTTTATTCGATGTCACACGGCACATCTAATTCGCCACCACGTGGCACACCGTTGACGGAATACCGTTATAGCCAACACAAGAAGAAGAAGAAGAAGAAAAAATCACAGTCCCTCTATAAAATGATTCTTATTTCTTTAAAACTCGTATATAACAAATTATTCACTCGCACAATGCCACGTCACCATCAGCTTGTACTGTCTCCCTGTCTGAATCCGGCCCACTAGCGGAATCATCGACAGGCCCAAACAACACAAGCTTATTGTTCGATTTTTCATTTCTCTTGATCCAACAGCAAAAAACGTAGTCCTTATTGGTGAAGTGTAGAATTATTGGTTTGATGCTAACATCAAGACACCCAAAATATTCGCCAATCAACAGTATATAGTGTGAGTAAGACTCTACAATGTAGTGTATGTCTTTAAAATAATAAATAATAAACAGCATAAGTAAAGGAATCCTGAGCAATATAACAAAAATTAATAGTATGGCTGTGCCAACCATCAATTTTTTATTCTGATGTAGAGCGTCGTTTTTATTACTATTTTCATATTTTACTAAGATTTTTATGGTCAAAACATAATACACAACAGGGGCTAGGATAGGGATAGCTATGCATAGCAATGCAATCAACATGACATCATATATGTCATGAGTCATTGGGTCAGAACAAACATATCTGGATGAGCCGCCCAGAACGGTTCGTGCAGAAAACAAGGTCATGAAGATCCATAGCCAAATGATGGAGTATATCGCCCAGTAGTTGTAGTGGATGCCCGAGTTATGTCGTTTGCCACTGGTTATGCTTCTGACGACCTCAAGGTGATAATAACTGAGCAGTGGAACTGTGAAAGAGGTTCCTCCGCCTGCGGCATACAACAGTATTCTCAGCACTCTACATACGACGATCACTTCATTCGGTGACGTGAGGCCATGTACCGCTAGCAAACACAGGACGATGAAGAAGATTATGCTGATCAAATCACCGATCGCCATGTTGAGAATGAACACGTTGTAGACGGAGTGAAGTTCCGGGTGGCGGAAAAACCTGAATATAATGTTACCGTTTCCAAGACATCCGATCAGAGAACATACGATCAGAAGCGTTAGAATGTACATATTGAGCCCTGGGTAACAGAAGGGGTACGCGCACGGATATTGATATGATAGATCCCCTTCTTCATCTTTATTTTGCGTCGAGTTGCCAACCTGAAAAAAAAACCAGATATATAAATATTGTTTTCAACCTGACTTCAGATTAAATAGTTATATATAAATTAATCTCAAAATCAACATCTCAAAATTTACCAGTGTTATAATTAATGGCTCTTTTTTATATTTTTAATACAGCTCAGCAAATAAAACTTTTCAATAATTTGTAACGGATCTACAAATATCCAGAAAATTACGGTTCTACAAGCATACTTTTCGGTTGTTTTGGTTAGTTATTTTAAGGTGGAAGTGTAGGAAATTTAATAAAGGGTCAGCGTTTTTGCAGTTTTTATATCAAAACATATTTTTGACCAAAATAAATAAAACATTGCTCCAGTTGAAACATAGAGTCTAATTTAATCCACATGGCTAGATCAACAGTTGTTGAGCATAGTGGCATTAGATGAAAGATTTTCTTGATGAGGATATAAATATGTCATTAAATTCCAGGACACCCTTGATAGATATTCAAAAACG
Organism: Timema shepardi; assembly: GCA_902151425.1. NCBI lineage: Eukaryota > Metazoa > Arthropoda > Insecta > Phasmatodea > Timematidae > Timema > Timema shepardi. The sequence continues at coordinate 108,067 of CABFVX010000420.1, forward strand.
GTTGAGATCACCATGGGAAGAACATTAAAATCTTTGTTTCTACTGGAAAATTATTTGATTTATTTCGACCAAAAAGTTGTTTTGATATAAAAATGGCAAAAACACTGGCCTTAGCTCACATACCCTTTCACCACACCTTAATATCAAATGCGAGACACTCATATTATAAGTTTTAACACAGTAGAGCTACGACTATCTGAATTGGTTCCGGTATTCCAATTAATTGGTAGTTCAGATGGTAATAGTTCTAATGTACTTGTTTGGAACACAATATTCCATTCCTTTGATCTTCATAATATAACATGAATTGACATGTCTGAAGCATTAATTTTCTTCACATAATTATTGTACAATCTTGCGGATTACTTGTGAATAATTCACTACAATTAAACTGACAAAATGACTAATGTAACGACCATTCCAGTATTCCAGCTATTACCTCAACCATTCTGACTGGAATTCCATTATTGCTAACGGGAGGGATCCTTGTATGGGCGCCCATATATGTGTGATAGAAGTGTGTGGAGCTCAGACAACCTTATCACTCTGAAATACTTACCTTATTTTGTTAATTTGTACGGAAAAAATAAAATTGTATATTTGGGATTTGGCTGTAATTTGCTATTAAACCACTTTGAATCATCAATATCCTAGTTAACATTGGTAAAGATTATAAAATTTAGATTTACTTCTATTCCCTCTACAACAGCTTTCTTTTAATTATTTTTTGTTCAGTAAACTTGTGAAAAATATAATGTTTCCTTTCAATGGGTTCAGCTAAATATAAATTTTGTTTTTTGATAGTTTTCCAGAAGATACCGGTACTTTAACGAAAATGTGTTCTTGAAATTCATAGAATAATTGTGTTCAGATGCTCTAAAAAATTCCCACACCTCCCAGTAGATGAGACCCAATGGACGTCCTTGAAACCTTGGGACCATCTTAGATAATTGACCATCCTGTTACTCGCGTTGACCGACCCATGTGAAAATATTGCTAAGTGAGCCGTCGGGACCGGAAGCCAACAGTAGTGGCTGGTCCGTTACCAAAAGATCACAGCACGTGACAATATTAAAATATAGTGGGTCAGATGACCCAAAATGAGTAAAATATGTAAAGAAAATCAAACAAACAATTATAAACAACACATAATCATATGTCCGGTATAATTATATGTCTTTTCTTTCTTAAGTAAATTTTTATTATTTATATGTAATACATTTGATACATTGACTGAAAAAAAACATAAGGGAAATAATAACTCGCACCGACCCCTAGGGGTTCTCGAAAGCAACATTAGCATCGATTATAAATACAAGTATTCTCATTTCAGTCTATCCCAAATTAGGGTACAAACTCACTTTAAGTGAGGGGGGGGGGATTTATGTCCCCCCCCACACAACACATATAACCTGGTCGGTCATTTCTCCACGGGTGCCCTTCTGCGTAGCACTGGCCAACCTGCGCACTGTCATTGATCACGGCCTTTAGGCCGACGTACCGCGCTCTCTGGCATCCCCTCCCAGTCTCACACGACTAGAACGGGGGTCATGAATCCCCTGATTCGACTCCTAGGTCACCTGCCGACGTCGACAAAGGGGTTCACGACACCGTCCCTTATTCGGCTGTAGGGATGGGCAGTAGCGTCGTAATCGCCGATGGCCCGGACGATCCGGTTGGAGCTGGCTATCGCCCGACTGTAAAATCTCTCCGCCAGGCTGCGGATACGGCTGTCCAAGGATGGGAGGGAGGCCTGAGATGTTCAGGAGAACGCGGTTTGGGATTATTGTAAACTGCGATGTTTATAATAAACCATCTGTTCAGAACAAGTGAATATAACTACAAGAGGTGATACTCACGCCCTTACGTTCATGCCAATATAAAGTATATATTTGTTTAATGATAATAGGACATTTATGGATCTGGTAGTTAAGGAAGAACTACCAATAATATTTAGATTACTCCCCTTATCAGATTCGCTGCACCAAATGGGCAGAAATACCCACTGGGGAAAGTTTATTTTCTTTTTAACGCCAGGGCTACGTATGGAAATGTCATCGTAGTCCTGGTAGTGCATTACTACTCACCCCAACCGACCCCGGCGGCTATCTACCATGATCATTGAAACTATATTTTTGTTTATTGCCATTCCACTCCTGGTTTTTATTTTAGTATACGGTTTCCTTCTTCACTCTTCACCCTTCACTATGTATCTATATGTTGATTTTAGTAGGAAGAACAGTAGAAGTTAGTTACTAAAGTTACTAAAACAATTTTAATATATTAATACATCAAGTAATATGATCTGCAGCTGTCACTGTATATAGCTATTATTAATACCTATAAAATAACACAAAATAAAATAGTAATATGTTATCGATATTGGTCGCAAGGAAATATATTTGAATTTTCTCTACGGTTCATCCAACCAAAATCAGGGTATATGTATCATTTTAAAGTCCTGTCGACCCAGCACGAGCGATAGGACGGTTTATTAATTATTATCCCACCTCAGTACCAATTGTCATCGAATAATATGCATGTCAGGGCGCTAAATGTTTCTTTTTAATTTTTAGTTATATTCTATGTTGGGCAACGTACGAGAGCCCCTTCGAGGCTAGTGTTCGTTATATGAATTTCTCCATGTGTATCTATGTTTCATATATATATATATATATATATATATATATCTGTCATACTGCTACTACAAAATAAAACCAATTATTATTAATCATTCATATTTCAATTTATGAAAGTGTAACATTCGAGTAAATCTGACTAAAAATAGCAGAGTAATTGCTCCCCGACTTGATAATATTCAATTCTTTACTAATAAAAAACACAAGAGGTATGATCATTGATACTGTAACATAATTTCCCCCATAAATTTCTTCTTCAGTCCTTTTGTGAAATACAACTACTCAAAGAACTCTCTCACATCCGAAGTTTTTGAACTAGAACGAGGCATGATGAGCACTAAATGGTAAATGGAAAGGAAAGCTAATTTGTCAGGTTGATGATAGGTCAGTACCCCCTTCCAAATAATTATCTGAAGGAGTAGGTTTCAGAACACTGAGTTCCATGGAAAAACTAACTACAGTAGCCCCATGGCTTCTTTGGTGCTGACTGACAACTCACAGCTGACTTATACCTAAATTTTGACCGTCGGAAGTGACAGCTGCTAAACACATGTTTTTGCCGAGCATATGGCTCGGCGTAGGGATACATAATTTGGTCTGGTAACTTTTCAAAGCCGTCAGCTGTCAGTCAGCACCAACGAAGTCATGGGGTTACTGTAGGTGAAGAATAGGTAAATATTAGAATTCTCAGAGTACCGTTACTCTTTGAACCCCCTTCTTTTATTTTCCCAACATTAAGTTCTGAGAACTAGGCGCCAAAGCTCAGGAGTGACACTATCGACAGCAATGCGGTTATTATCAATAGTTTTCCATCCCTATAGCACGCAATACTTTGACCATAGTGAGGCGATTAGAGCCACTGTGGCATATCACAACCACTGTAAAGGTCCACAATTTGTCCAGACAATATCCCTCCCTCCACCCCGAGCAATACACTCATCAGGGCACTCAAGAGGAAGATATCGGTGTACAAGAAAGGTCGATTCTATACGTTTAGTATCACTTCCGCTTTTGAGGTTAAGACACTTACGCTTTCGGGGAAAATACTTCTAATGATTATATTTCAGAGTAAGAAGAGTGTAGCGAAAACAAGGGCAGAAGAACTTCTGTACACCCCGTCTTCTCCAGACAGCAGCTGATCACTTCACCACTTCCAACAAAACACAGCCCCACTGAGCTAACGTGATGCAACATTCAATCTCAGAGCGTCGTAATAACCCCCTCAATCCCCCGTAACAATATTACCATAGTGTTATATTTCGTGCAAGCTATAAACTAGCGGTGACCTGGTGGTCTAGGGTTAAGGTGTCGGACTTCTGTGCCGGCAGCCGGGGTTCAATCCTTGGTCCCGGCACAGATTTATCTGAATACCAAACCCTTCCTTCACCTCTGACAAGACATCTTGTGAATGTGGGGAATGCCAGGCCTCCACCGTGGTTCGGATTCCACGTTAAACTGTAGGTCCTCCATTTCATCTCACAATCACCCTACCATTACACATTAGCGTAAGTGCGTATA
>CABFVX010000420.1:117860-138557 GCA_902151425.1 Timema shepardi
TACATACATACATACATACATACATACATACATACATACATACATACACACACATACATACATACATACATACATACATACATACATACATACATACATACACACATACGTACATACATACAGTACATAAACAAGCCGTTCCCTTATAGGGTTGGCAAGAAACTGTGCATATAGCTCAACCAAAAAAAATCCACTTGAGGTTTACTTGCAAATAACTTTGAAACTACCTTTAAATGTTTATATATATATATATATATATATATATGTGTGTGTGTGTGTGTGTGTCTAGTGGTTAGGTAGTTTCTGCCTTGAAAGGTCTCACCACCTCCTAGGGTTGTGAACAACTGAAAAGAGAGAGAGAATAAGTTGGGTGGGGATGTACAACTTTGGAAATGAGCTACAGCTTATTAGTTTCCCGGAAATACCTGAAATCTCTTTCCTTTTATCTTGAGGATAGTAATTCTACCTACTCGACAATTTCCCATAAAATAAATGCGTAATATTTATTTTTGATATCCGTATCAATTGCCAAAATGTGATCCATACTGAAAGTAATGTGATGACTAATGACAATAAGTAGGTATAAAAAAATATAAATGATTTTGGGGTGGTTACGGAACTAATATATTATTCATTAAATTATTGAGTTTAATATAACAAACATGAATAATACATTTTTATTTTATAAATTTTGCTATACATTTAAATTTCTTAATCATAACTAACCACAAACACACATGTTTGTTTAGAAAGTACAAATAATTCTAAACACACGATTGACCTAGCTTATTACTTATAATTAATTATAAATATTTTTTGTTGTTGTTTGATATTTCAAGTGATGACAGGTTCACTTTGACATGTCTACTGTCCAGTTTGATACTTTACCAAAAGTAAAATCGCGCTAGAATTGAATGAACAACCGTATTTGTTTGTATTTTCTTCCAAATTTTTACTCAAAATTTTAACCTCTTTTATCTCAAAAGGTTTATAAAATATAACGGTTATATTTTAATATTCATTGTACTTTTTTTTTGGACAAATAGTTTGGGCCTCTAAACTAGTAGCTTTTTTCTAGAAAAGCCTAAACATACCAAAAGTAGCCGTTGACACTCTAATTGTAGCCACTATTGATGAACAAAATTTAGTTTAGAAGAGATACACCTTTTATTTAATAAAGTAATAAGACGCGGTGCTAAATATTGTATTATTATTATTTAATAAAAATAACTTGTCATATTGGACCAAAAACAGCCCTTTGGTCGAATCACTTTAAATGTACCATATGTATATAATCTATATTCGGATCAATAGGCGTGTGAATGTGGGGAATACGGGGCCTCCACCGTGGTTCGGATTCCACGTTAAACTGTAGGTCCTTCATGTCATCTCACAATCACCCTACCATTACACATTAGCGTAAGTGCGTATAACCCGAACGGGTAGTAAGACGCGGTGCTAATAATAATAATAATAATAATAATAATAATAATAATAATAATAAGCGTGTGAACTAAATATCGGGTTCTGGTTTTCTGGTTACAGTGAGGTTAAGTTTAGAATTCCAGATAGCTGCAATGGCAGTGTGTTTCCTAAATTGTTTTCCACTTATCCTCCACGCAAATGTGGTTACAATTAATTTAAATTCCATCTTTATCTCCAGCTACTCAATAAGCGTTATTAAATGTGGATAACCCAAGTGGGTGATAAGACTTGGTTGGAAAAATTGTATAAGGGACCTATTATGTAGGCCTATATTGATGCACAAAGCTAAAAGTTTATTAAATAAAGTTTTGTGACAGCCATATTAAATATGTAAGAAAATGATAAAAAAAATTGAGATTATTTATTCACTTAATAAGAGTCACAAATAAGAATCAATCATTTTATGACTATAACCAATAATAATAATATAATATTTATCACCGCGTCTTACTAACCGTTCGGGCTATACGCTTTAAGTACTAACTACGCTATTGGATTAGGAATTGGGAAGGTTGAATTAGAGGAAGTGAACCCGCATATGCGTGGAGGAAGAGTGGAAAACCATTTAGGAGAAACCACCCCCAGTTCACCCGACCGAGATTCGAACCTCGATCTCCCCGTCCACGGCAGTCGAGCTTATCACGACAAGCGCGTTAGCCAACTACGCCACCGAGGCGGGTTATAAAGATTAACCATGATTATTTTTAATTTCCTTTGGATATGACAATACATTTTTTCGTACTAGGTATTTCGTAGCTGGGTTTCACAGAAACTATGGTTAAAATAGATCGCAAGAAATAGATTCAAACTAATAACTTTTTTTGTGTTGGGTCACATGATTCGAAGATTTTTCTGGCCTTAAAGATATTCGAACTTTTAATTTAGAGTCCTTTAATTGATATAATTTGCAAATATTTCTTCGAAAATATTACAAAATATTCGTTCTTATTAACAATACTAATTTTTAAGTTAATAATAATAATTAAGTTAACTAATATTCAAAACTAATACAATATTAAAACTTATTTTTCATTGTAAATTTGTGGAGTTTCCCCCTCCCCCCAAATGCCTTAGATACTCTCAGCTTTCTAGATTTATGCCAAACATAAAAATAGTAAAGTAGCAATCATTTATGCAATGAGTGGTTTGAGCTTCGTTTAGATATTTTTATAATTAAATATTTTAGTAACGTAATTTGGGGCCTGATCTAACTACTATTTGTAGCCCAATAAATATGTCTTCCAGGAATTATTTACTATACTATTAATAGCTAGTAAACACATGTACCCTTTCCCCCTAAGAAACAATTATAGGCCTACAACTTTATTTATCATGTAAAACACTCGCCAAATATCCAATTTGAACAAAATAGCTAAAACAATTTTTTTATATTGGATTTTCAAAAATTATTTGTCAGTAAACTACCCTAATTTAAGGGCTTAGATCAAAATTTAAAAAACGCCTCAAGGTATAACCATAATATAATATAATATCTAAATATTAAAGTTTGAAAGAAATCCATCAAATCGTTTTCTCTTGAGCCCCCAAGGACAAATAGACAGGCAAGGGGTCAAACAGAAATACAAACCCACCTTTTTGTTTTCGAGGGCACATAAAACGCAAAAATTAAACATAATCTCGAAGTTGAAAATGTTTACGCCCCCAAAGCAAAAATGGTTCTCTTTGGCGACAAATAAATTTATATATGTTTCCAAATATTCTATAAATGTTTACCCGAGTCTATCTACAAAATCTACAAAAAATGTATAGACTTATTATTTCGTTTCACAAATCTTACGAATTTTTGGTGGATGTCTATTTTAAGATAAAAACGGGATAGGTTCTGTGTGGTGCACCGTACCATTTATCTCCTTTATATAGTGCTAGCTTCCAGGAATATTTATAATAGCTATTTTCGTGATTAGCTTAAATATCCTTCGCTGTAGATGGCTTCGAAAACATTAAAAATACCTTTTTCAATAAGCAAATTAATATTTGTGACTTTTTACGACAGTTTAAAAAATAATAATTTAGTAATCTTTTGTATTCGTTTTAATATAGTAGCTGGAAAACTTTCTGACACTGGACAGTATTGACTGGAAACCTGTGTAGTGTGTAGGCAGAATCGTTAAAATACTCAAACCTGCACCGTTGGGCACGTGGACAAAGGCGTCAGTTTCGTCTAGTCTGATTTGACAGTGCCGGGAGGTCAGGTTTATAATATCGGCTAGCTATACTAAGGTGTTCCCCCTTTGTTTTTTTTATCACTCTCCACCCACGCGAATACCACTGAACTTTATTTAATTTCTACCTTCTTCATCCAAACCCATTAGCGCAAATACGCGGATTATCCGGATGAATAATAACGTGGTGAGACGTATCGAGTAAGAGTCAAGCGAATTTTAAAGGGGGGCAGTTTAAGTAAATGAGATATTGCCAATGGTATGTTGTGCTTAAGTTAAATAGTGACAAAATCTTGAATATTACATGAGTTTGGTGTTTACTAGATTGAACAAAAAACTATTTTTACGACAGTATATATTTAAATAGTTGGAAACATAATATAAGATTATTTTATTATTAGATGTTTTGTCTTGCGACAGGTGTATTTCGTTTGTTAATGAAATTAGATCCCCTAATGTGTCCTATCCTCTGCCTTCTTCTTCAGATCCCAGAATTTTCTTCTTTCCTTCAATTTATCTAATATTTAAATTCTCCTTAATATTATTAATATTAATATATATTAAATTATATATTAATAGTTTAAATATTGTTATTAATATTAAAAATAGTATATTGTGTGCCCCTCATATGAATGACTAATTATACTAAATTTCAGCCCCATACATTAATTATTTTACCTTAACAATGGTACGTAAAAAACATAAAATAGCTATTTAAACTACTTATAACTGCAACGGTTTGAAATAATTGTACCAATATTTTATAACTTATAATTATACATTTATTAAAATTATGTAATACCATTTTGGTGGTCGAATAAAGATGCACTTATGCGCTTGTTCTATGCAACACTTGAGATTCCCAATCTCCACAGTCGTCCCAGACCACGGCACGGTGCTCGGGACTCTTTCTTACTCCGGCCGCCCCATAAATTATAGAGACGCGTGCGCGGGTCTACCTCGGTCACGAAGACAGTTCCTCCAATGTCTGTCGCACTCGATTGTGGGCACAGTAACGCAGATAGTCCCGTGGGTAAGGGTAGAGGGAATGACCTGAGACCGGTCTCCAGATGTCAGACGACAGATAATGTGACTGTACATCTCGTACGATGAGTCATAACGGGGGTAACAGACTGATAATGTCGGGTTGTCTGACTTGTCAGAAATGATCCAACATGAAAGTAGCTCTTTTAGCGAGGTGGGTCTTTATTCTTCTTCTAAAATTATCTCTATCTTTTTTTTACTGGTATGTTCTCGACAAGGTTATTTATCAGTGAACTAATCCAAAGCCCGCTTTGGTGGCCACATGGTCTAAAGCGCTACTCTTACATTAGACTTGACTGCCGATGACGGAGAAATCAAGGTTTGAATTTCAGTCAGGTATACTAAGCTTTTTCCAAAATTGTTTCCCACCCTCCCTCCACCCAGATGTGATACACTTCCTATAATTTAAGCTTCCTAATCCCTAAAACCATTAGCATAATTACGGCATTAGCATATAGCCCTAAATGGGTAGTATGATGCGTTGATGAAAAACTTAAACCAAGGGGAAAAGGATGATGACATGAATTAGTAGAAACGGTTTTGAAATTGATAGAAAATCCTATTTAGTAAAGAAAAAAAATATATTAATGTGGAAAAATGTGGTTGACACTAATTTAAACGTTAACTGTGCAGTCAGTATACAAGTGATGGGCTAATTGGAAAGTCCTGAACATTGTATCCCAACGAAACATTTTCAAAAATAACAGCAATGAATAAAAAAAAATTGTTTCAGGTACCAATTTTCTGATTTTTCAAGTTGTATCACGTTCCGAAATGAGCCTAATGAATTTTGGGGTATTTTAGAATGGACCCCTACCAATAATTAAGATTAATTATTATTAATTATTGATTAATAATTAAGAGATTAGATCAAAGTATAATATTTTGTATTTTATTAAAAGAATATACAAATCTTGGCTAGACCGAATAATTAAACGGATTTCAACGACATTTTATATACACATATACATAATGTAACGATGGTTGATAATGCACAACAATATTCCGTTGTAGTTCTTGTTGCTTATGTTCAAGGCATCATACGCAATGACAAAAAAATAATACTACGATTTTATTAATTTAAGAGGATCAAATAGTAACAAAGCTAGCCAAACACGCTCAAATTTGATCCCGCGGAGACAGCCAAAATGGCTCGTATGAGCCAGACTCGAACGAAACTCCGTGGTTCGTGGGAAGAGCCGAGCTCCCATACTTTCCACAAAGTCAATCTCTGGGTGCTCACTGTCCCCTCCCCCAAGGTAAAGCTTTGGGTATTTCCCCTCTCCCCTAAAGCAAAGTTCTGAATGCTTCTCCACACTCCTCCCCTCCTTTCTACACCAAATTAAGGCTCTGTTTGCTTCCTTCTCCGCTAAAGAAAAGTTCTTGGTGTTACCCCACAATACGCAAATGAAATTCATACAAGTAAGACGCGGTGCTAAAAAAGAAAAAGGATTATGAAGCATTGAGCCCAGGAGAAACACAATTACTGTCCTCGCCACTAAACACACCACATATGACTCGTAGGAATATTCTCCAACGTGTGTAGGCAGAGCAGAGCCAAGCCAGGCTCACCCAGCTTTGTGGGGGAAAAACCCCATGAGGGACTAATATAACATTAATACCCAATAATTATTGACAAAAATATTACTTTCAAATATATTTTATAATTTGGCATATTTTTCTGGGTTAAAACATATTTTATTATTTGGCATACTTGTCTGGGCCAAGGGAGTATAATAACACACACCAACTATACTAATATCTACCAAACATAATAGAAATGTCTATAAGCTAATTTGACTGTCCATAATGTTGTGTACTTTTAAACTAGCTCATGGAATAGCCTTTAAACCAAAGTAAATAAAGACTACAATACATTTCATTTGAAATAAAATTTAACAATAATTAATATAGATTTTTTTTAGAAGAAAGGTTTTTATTTGTCCTTGAGAAATGGATTAAGACATTCAGAATAAAAATATTGGAGGAGAAAATAAACGAACATGTCATTAGATAGATTTACACATTTTAACAAACTAAAACACAAGGTATTTTAATCTCACCGATATTCAAATTTCCTTCGCCCAATTGTGGAATTACAAGAAATCTGGCTATTTATTGAGTAAAGTTTTTGAACGTGGTGTGTCTTTGGCTTTTATTTCTAGAATCTCCTTAATTTTAATCAGTATATCTTCATTCAACATCAACTTTCTGGTACTGATACTCATTGCTATATTTGTAGAGCTGGTACTGTTCAGGCGAACTTTATCTCCTTGGATAATAGTTAAAAAATCTTCTATAGTCAGCTCTAATTCAGATTGATTATGCGACTGTTTCTTTTTTCCAAAACTGTCCGATCCTTTCTTAGTCATATCCAAACTACTTTTTTTAGATTTGTCGGGATTATCTCCAAACCGGTATTCTTGGGAAATGTTGTTGTTATTATTAATATATGTTTGGTAGCGATCATTAGCATCCAAACTACTTTCTTCGGTTGATAATTTTTCATCGCAGACAACGTCACAAGATTTATTTGAATAATTTTGTTCATCCAAATTTTTAGAATCATAGTTGTGCTTGGCTTCAACGTCAATTGGTATTTGTTTGGTTTCTGCTGTTTGGCTGTTCGTATTAATAGCTTTATTAGGTATCTCAAATTCTGAAGCGGTCCCCCAACAATGTGCCCATGGACTGAGGTAAGTGATCTCAACAGAATTGGTGCTCCTGATAGGAACATTAGAAAGCGTTTCCTCTACTTGTGGAAGAGCAACCGGTGTGGATATTGCTACGATCTCTTGGTGACACAGCCTTCTTCCTTGTTTTGATGTAGTTTTCTCTTCTTTAAGATTGTTGAACTTATTAAGAGCACCGTATGGAATGTTAATTGGCGAGCACTTCTCAGATATGGTTGATGGTATAGGCGTGTGATCAGGTAGTACTGGGCGCTGCAAATACTTTTTAAGGTTTATTATTCTAACCAACTTCTCATTGTCCATGAATCCTTTTGTTGCGTTGGATAGACTTGCAGATATTTTCTCCTCTACCCCATCGTAAGGGATCGTAGTTATGACTGTCGGTGATGGTATTGAAACGCATGCTCCAGTTCGTTGAGAGTGATCTTGTTTTAATTTATCGAAGAATATCTTCCCAACTCGTTTAATGGCATCACTTTTAGTGGAGCACTTGTTCCCATCCCAGAAGAAAACATTCTCTTTTTTGGATGATTCCTGTTTGCTTTCGTTTAATGGCTGAGGCGTTTTTAAAACCGGTTGACTTTTTTCAGGAGAAAGATCTGTTGAACATTGGAACAATTTTTGTGAATCATCAACAAGAGCATGACGCTCTTCACTAGGTAAGTCAGATTGAGCTCTATGTTCTGAACACAAATTAGTATCATCATTGATATTGGGTTTTATTTGAGTATTCTTGGTTCTTAAAAAAGTATTATGCAAAACGGATTTTCTCGATACGTCCCACTCAAAATCTTGTAAATTGTTTTGATTATTTGCAGAGCGAGTGTATGCTCTGTCATTCACCTGATAGCAAGTTGAGTTCTGAAAATGAGAAGATATATAACATGGTTCTGATTTAGCACAACTCTCATTTGGGTTTATATGGTCATTTTTACGTTTTATTGTATCTTTCCATGTTTCTTTCTCGATGATTTTATTTATGGAACTTTGATCATCTAAAACTTGATGTGAAAGGTGAGGTTTATATACTTTCCCAACGACGGGATTTTGTGTGGGTTTATTTTGGGAGTTGTATAATTTGTTACTTGAACAATTTTGAATTTCATTACAAATGTATCCCTCTAGATTTGAGCTTTTATTATCTTTCTCGTTTGATTTAGTTAGCTTTTCCTGAAAGGTGTCATTATTTTCGTATAAGCTTATAGATGAAGGGGACTCGAAACAATGTTGACTAAGATCATTGTCAGATTCTTCATTTGTATTATAATGTGTCTCATTCTTCGAACCTATTTCAAACATTTTTAACTTGGAATTATTTTCATTGATAATTGGTGAATTTTTTCCATTTATATTTTTCCTCGGATATATTTTATTGTTCTCACTACGGGAGTCATTGATAACTTTGTTATATTCTCCTTCATTGAAATCTTCATTTTGGAACCCTTGCTTCTGCCCTTCTTCCCACGAATTATCTACTTCTGCAAAGCAGCCTTCTCCAAAATAACTCTCCTTTGTGCCATTTTCTGGGTGAATTCGTTGGTTGATTTTTCTTTTTTCTTTTTTTGCCTGCGCTTTATCTTGATATTGGTTTGTAAATGAGTCGACTATTTCATTAGGTTTAATTTCAATTTTATTGGTATTAACTTTTTCCGTAACGCATTTATCACTCTCAACGTAGATATATTTTTTTCTGTCGTGACTTTCGTTATCTTGAGCATTATCAGACATTGATGATGCAAGTTCAACTTTTTTTATTTTGTAGATTGTTACTTTTGGTTTTTTATTTGTGTTATCTGCTGATATAAAATGGGGATTTTTGAGGTTAGAGTTTACATTTACTTGAATTATATCTTCACAAGAATAATCACAGTTTGGAAATTGCTTCTTAGGGGTAGTTATATTTGGTCCTTTACTTATTAATTTATTGTTTACTGATATATTTTGCTGGGGATCTCCTTTATATTCTTGCGTGTAGTATATGAAGCAATTTTCATCTTCTTCTTCGTGAACACATTTTGTACTTTTACTATTTATTATCGGGTTGCATGTATTGAGGCTTGAGGTTTCTTGAGATGGTTTAGAAATAACAGTTTGACAGACACTGTCTCGGCTGAAATCTTTATTGTTTGAACCAGTGAATTGATGCAATTTAAAAATTGGAATAACTTTGCCATCAGTGATCACGTAATTTGTTGATGTGGTGTCAATTTGACTTTTACTAGATATGTTGCTATCTTTGCTGGGGGGAAGTTTTTTATTAATTTCTTTAATAAGTTGTTTTAAGGCAATGCTTTCAGTTACTATCTCCTGTCCTCTACTCTTATTCGACTGTGGACACTTACCTGATAAATAATGCTGTGTGTTTTTATTTGACAGAAATTCTTCATTTTTCGTTTGCAGAAAAAAATCACTATCCTTTTCCAAAACAACTTTTTCTTCTTCTAAATGATCTTGATGAGATGCACTTCTGGAACTAAAGCTAGGATAGTGTTTAAAGTGTTTAAGGAGTGTCAACTTCTTCATATTACATTCCTCTAGCTCAGATATTCCTTCACAATATGTGTTTACTCCTTTATTTATGATAACATCAGCTAACGTGCTATTATTTAAATCTTCGGAAATATTTTTATTTTTTTTATCTTTTAAGGGGAAATGAACATTTTTAGTATTGCTTAAATTTTCGTATTGCTCTGGTCGTCTATAGTTTTTAATAACTATTATATTGGGTGTATCCTGTGTGGATGTCATTGAATCCCTTTTTGATTCTTTAACAGTTGATTCTGATTCGTCTTTAGCTTTCTTACAAGTTAGATTTATAGCTGCGCAAAGCTTCATTTCATTTTTTGCAGAATTATTTTTATTTTCTATAAAATATTTCAATTCATTTCCACAAGTATTAGAGGTTGTGGTTGTAGGAAACCCACGATTACCTGGTGAAACTTCCCAACTTACTTCACACGATGAAACGCCATTTTCCTTGTATGCTTTGCTTATTTTATTTATTGCATTTAAATGATTATGTTTGAAGTTAAAATTGGTGTACCCTTCCTTTAATAGTTCATCATTGTTGTTTTCAAGATTTCTGATAAATAAATTTGGTGATTGAAGATTTATACAACTAATTGAGCGAGAAGAAGTAACGGTCGAATCCAATTCCTTGGAGCTTAACCGAGTCTTGTTTTCCGTTGTTTTGGGTGTTGTCGAAAGTTCGTCCTTAAGTTTCTCATGACTACGTGATCTACAGCTATTTACTAGCACAGAACGACCTGTGGTGTTTTTTAGACCCAAATCATAGGGAGAGAGACTTCCCACGTTAGAAAGTTCAGGTCGATTTAACTTTTCCGTGGATGTCATTGATTCCAAGTGATACTCTATAGCTTTCTGTATACTTGTTAAACATTCACCTGCTATCAGGTCTCTGTTAGACGTATCCGGAACCTTTATATGTTTATTTATATTGTTTGTTTTTGTGGGGGGCTGTGTGATGACAGGAAATTCTTTATCTATATTACATATTAAAACATTTGTTTGGTTTTTACTCAAACTTTGCAGATTTGATGATGGCAAGAGGCCATGTTTTTGGCAAGAAAAAGGCGAGTTAATTTTTCGTGGTTTGCTAACACATCCTTTACTCACAGAATATTTTATTTTTCCTGAGTCTCTCGTTTCAACCATTCTCTTTATATTTCTCAACTTAAGCTTAGACTTACTTTTCAAATCTGAAATAGCTCTACGTCGTCTCTTTTCATTTCTTTCATTAAGGTCTATGAGATATTTTTGCAACTCTCTGATGGCAACCCAAATAGGTTTGCTGTAGTTGAAGTTTTTATTGTGTAAATAGTTAACTTGGATATCTAATCCGTTAGGTATAAAATTATTTTGATCAAATTTCTTAAGTTTTTCATGACTTTTATCTCGTTGAAGGTGTTTTAAAACTGTTTTATCAAACCCGTTTATGGATGGCTGATTGGTCATATTCATCGGCAAACTTTTCGCGTTGATTGATTTATGAGCTTCTCCCTCGTTTCTAGGTTTCGAGTCAGGCTCACTTTTGAACATTCTCTCGCCAACAGTTCTTTTACTTTCAAACTGTTGGTAAACTCTTTGCCGTCTTAAATACATTTTAGTTATCTTTTCTTCAAACTCCCTAAGCTTTTTTTCAAATCTTCGTACATAATATTCCTTCGTCTTCTCCTTGACATCGCCCGCGCTGTGTTGCCCCCCCACGGACGAGAACGAGGATCGAGCGCGGGAGAAATATAACGGCGAGGAGTTCTTCGGGCGGATTATAGTCACCTCTACTAAAGAGTCGTTAGGCTGAAGTTCATCCGACGTGATCGCCTTACACACGCTCTCTGTCACCTCAACCTCCAAGAGGAGCTCCACATTGTCGCCAATGGCCGTGTCCCCTTTGCTGGCCAGGAATTTGATTGTATCGTTGAGACCCAGCCCCAGGGGCCACGACCCGCTGCTTTTGTTGCCGGTCCACAGATCGTAGTCCAAACATATTAGTTCTCGTTCGTCATCTTCTTCCACAATTATGGAGGTCTGGTTGAGTTTAGGTTTTTTTGACATGGTTCCTTAACCGGAAGTATGCGAAAGCTTTTTGGAAAATACTTTTTGTAAAAATGTCTGTAAACATTATTTGATGTCTTTACCTACGCAATATGGCGTGAAATTGACAGTAATTTTGTAGATTGGTTTGTAGAGTATTACAAGAAAATAATATAAATGGTGACTAGGTACATTGTTGTTGCTAAGTGATTGAACTAACAATGGATATAAAGCGAATTTTTAAAGATTATATTTTATTAGTATCTTATGTTTGAGACAAGGGAAGGCAACGGCTTGATACGCGACCACAAACTCCGTACGTTCCCATATCTGTATGGTTATTAATTTTGTGCACACACTCGTATCCTTGATCACGTGAAAAATAATAATTTCAGCTAAATCTGTTCGTACTGTACAAGCAACATATTTATAATATAGGTTTTAGTTAAGTGTTTTAGTCAAAAGATGGTATCTTTAATACTATTGTATATTCTGCTGTGAATTGTTATTAAAGGTAGAAAAATTGAAATATAATACGCTTAGAAAATTACGACAATTTCACTTAACTTACTATTATTGTAGCTTAATTTCCATTTTAATTTCTATGCTTATTTGTTTGTCTACCTTTGATTAGCTCTCGGTTGCCATCCATAACGACAATACTAAAGAGACCCGCCTCGGTGGCGTAGTTAGCTAATGCGCTAGTCATTCTGAGCTCGACTGCCAAGGGTGTGGAGATCGAGGTTCGAATATCGGTTGGGTGAACTGGGGGGAGGTTTTCCATTCTCCATCCACGCAAATTTGGGCTCACTTATTCTAAATTCAACCTACCCAATTCCTAATCTATTAGCGTAATTAATACTTAAGCGTATAGCCTGAACGGATAGTAAGACGCGGTGCTAAATAAAATTAAAAATACTTTAGAAAGTTAAAGTTGATTTAACTTATACTTAGTGATATTCACTACGGAATAGTTACGGATCGTAATTCTGTGGACAGAAAAATCTGTTACTGTGCAGCTGATTTCATTTTAGGGACTACGGGCCTCAAGGCTGCGGAGTGTTTAGACAAAAATTAAATCACAATCAGTGGTCCCGGGTTTGATTCCCGGTTGGTACCTTGGTATGTTTTCTCTTGAGGGGAATTATATAACAATCGCCAGGGTTTGGTCAATTATTCTAAAGTTATATTTAAGACTCCCACTGGTCTACACTTATTCACAATCATCACATCATATCATTGTGGGGACGTGTAGACAATCTTCATGGGTGTCCCTTGGGAAACGTTCTGAGCAACCAAAAACCTTCCTTGCTGTTTTTTATAAACCGTTTCTTCAAACGACGTGTCTCTTAATAGTTGTCTAGATGGCATGTCCTTTCTTCTTTGGTTGTACCTCTATAATATAAGATAAGTGGTCAGATGTGATCAGGAATAGAAGGAGGGGGCTTGGGGATGACGTGATGACACAAAGCTCTGAGAACAGCGTAGAAAGCCTGAGAGACATTTAAACTTCTTCTGGAAACATTAAGTTCCGAGGGTGTCCATAGTGCATCATCTACGCCGGCGTCCCTAGAAATCAGCGCCACATGGAGCTAGATCTGATAATCTCTGACCACTAACTACCAATAGAGACGTTTTACAACGTAGTCGGTGAATGTGCCAACGCGGAAACTAGCGCCATCTTGGAGATAGTTCAGTGTATCTGGCGAAGTCATGCAGAAAGGGTGTGGCCAAACCATTTTTCGTGCCCGCGTCGACCATTATTCAGGATAGAAAAACAAAATTAATAGGAGAATATAATGAGTTGAAAGTCAGTGTGTAATCGGTGTGGGTATGTACCCTATGTAAGTATGAGTGATTAAATACAAAATGTCAATTAGCATTCAGGTGGGTTGCCATTTATTGTAGCTTGCTAGGCTTGGAACGGATACTGTATAGGTGAAGTTAAGAGCAGGATAGCTATGGGAAAGGGTGCATATGAAAAGGTGAGAGGATTACTGAGAGCGGAAATAATCCAGATTGACTTAAGAAAGAGGTTTACAAAGTGTTTTGTGTGGAGTGTGGTGACCTATGGAAATGAGACGTGGATAATCAGGAAGAGTGAACAAACTTATTTGGATAGTTTGGAAATGTGGCTGGGGTGAATAGTGGAAGAGGTGAATTGGATGTACAGGGTAAGGAATGAGGAAGTGTTAAGAAAGGTAGGAGAGGAAAAGAGCCTGATAAAGATAATAACTAAAAGAAAAAGTCTTGGTTGGGCCCCCACACTTCGTTGGGATTGTGTAATAAAGATGATCATGGAGGGGAAGATATAGGGAAAAAGAGGAAGAAGCTACAAAAGTATGAATGAAGATTCTCAGCACCATAGAAAATTGAAATGTCCGATTGATACCAGCTTCACGACAGACTCACATGACAAGAAGAAGCATTAGCAGGGGCTACATTTTGAACATGACACTTTCCACCACTATACCACAAGTTTAGCTAACTCAAAACCAACCTAAAAACAATTTAAATTTGGCCTAGACTTATGTACTTAAGGAAATATTAGGGTATACAACAGAGGCGTATTATCTTCACCCAAACATTATATTGAAGGTATAATTACTTAAACCAAGTGATAAGCTATGTGGATGAGTCCAAAGCAAAATAGATATAAGGAAACTTGAGAATGTGCACACTTGTATTTTTCAAACTGATATATATATATATATATATATATATATAATGGCCTTACACCTATGACTGCGTGACCATTGCCACGGGTATCTTGAAAACAAAGAAAAACAGCAAACTGAAACTTGGATTAGGATTGCGTACACAGAGAAACCTAAGGGCTTACTCCCTTCTGGCGTATTTTATTTTTATATTATATACAGGGTGTATCGATTAATTTGGGAAGTAATTAGGGTGTGAATTGTAGACATCCAAACAACAAAAATCCTTATAAATTTATGTCCTATATTCGATGCTTCCAAAGATAAGGCCTTCCAAGTTTCGGATGGAATTGTTAACAGCCTTACTTGGTACAACCCTGTTGCACCTCTTGTAGGTGACAAATCACTGCTGATACACAGGCAGTGCTGCGGCTAAGGGAACAGGTGTCTCAAAAATTAGATCCCGTCAAACTTATTTGAGCATTTTTTAACCCCATTCACCCCGTTTACCGTTTACCCCTGTTTTACCCTTTAAACCCATTTGCCCTTTTTACTCCGATTAAATTTTTTTTAGTCATTTATGCACCCTTTTACCTCTTTTGGCAATTTTTGCCCGTTTGGATCTTTTAATGTTTTTACCCCATTTATATCTTTTAATCTTTTACCCATTTTAACATTTATATCCTTTTTATTTTTATTAAATTGTCTTCTAACCCCTTTCTCCTTTTTGCTCATTTTATACATTTTTATATTAAGAACTCAGCTTAGTCCTGGAAAAAATATTTTAGGGTATTAGAAGAGTATAGAGATGTAAAAAGTGTAAAAAAAGTTACAAAAGTAAATCTTATCGACATTTTTAAAGGGGTGAAAAGAGTTTTTAGGTAAAAAGATTAAAAAATGTTAAAGGGTATTAAAGTCAAAGAGGGAAATAAGCGAAAAAAAAGAACACCAAGGGGGAAAACTGCCAAAAATATTAAAAAGGTCAAAAAAGGGTAAAAATAACAACAATGGTTAAAAGGACCCAAAAAAAAGATGAAAAGGGTGAAATGTTGCTTTGGTCAAAATTTTAAAATTCTAGTTTCGAGATGCATCTAACCGTTCACAGGGGATACTTATTTTTAAATTTAAGGCCTCTGCGTGAAGTAGATATCACGTGACACTCATGACAGACAAATAACATGTTCATTTTAGTGATATAGATATACTCGTATTTTAAATAACAATAAATTATAAATAACACTTTTAATAAAAAATAATAACGTTTTTATTACTGTACATTAATGTGTGAAAGAACAAGTCATGTACGATTTTATAATGAAATTAAGATTAGGGGGCTATAATTTAATAACTTTAATAATTTCTAAAAATATTTGAACTATACATTTTATATTGTGAGATTGATATGGGCCTTCCTCATGATTATTAATTTTTTTGTCTTATGGAAAATGTCGTATTTTGTATATGGCCGATTCTTGCACTAAGCCCTTCAATTAAAATGCGTGTATCCTGGACAGACAGCAAGAATATTTGAAAAAAAAATATATAGAAGTAATCAAAATTGACAAATATGGGTGCTACTCTTGATATCAAACTACATACTCGTATTTCTTTTCTACCATATTCTACGTGATGTGTTCTAAAAAAAATAATTATATATTTATCTCGCCCTACACAGGTTTGGCCGTAAATAATCAAACCGGTCGATGAAATCTTCCCCATACATGTGTGACCCCTAGATTGACCCGCTAGGAGGGAGATATATGAGCCCGATCAAATCACGATCACGATCTCTCATCTTAACCACTCCTTCATTACAACTCGATCAGAAGGAAAGTCGGAGTTGGAAAGTATCCGTGGAGAGTTATTTGGACTGTTAGTTTAATTTGGAAGAAGAATTGGTTCCATTGCAAAGTTGTGCTGTTACGGTACTGTATTTATACCACGCGCAATGAAGAATACGGTGGTAGTTAAAATGATGATGATGATGATGATGGCTTGAATGACTGTATGCACGTTTCTTGTCGGTCTTATGTTATGGCTGCTGACTGTGGATAAGTAATAATGTGTAGAGCCTGTTCAGGAAGTGATGTCAATACACCAGTGAAGAGCAATTACACACGCGACATACTAAAAGTGATGGTGCGACGCTTGAAACATATCAAAAGTGATGGAACAATACACTAAACATACTATAAGTGATGAAAAAATACATTAAGCATACTAGAAGTGATAAGACAATGCTTGAAAAGTTCTAGAAGTGATACCACAATGCTTGAAACGTATTAAAAGTGATGGAATCATACATTAAACATATTAGAAGTGATGGCACAATGCTTGAAACATCACAGAAGTGATGAAACAATACATTAAGCATAATATAAGTTATGGAACAATACATTAAGCATATTGTAAGTGATAGTACCACGCATGAAACGTTCTAGAAGTGATAGCATAATGTTTGAAACCCATGCCCTTAATTGAGTGGAAGAAGGTGGTAGAATATTTAAGAAAATTAAAACCCCTTCAGTACTCCTGATCGAGATTCGAACACAGACCTCTCCATCACTGGCTAGTGAACGCAGATAAGATTCATATTCGCACTATCTGTCCACCGATGTTTGTTAAATAATACTAATAGTAGTTAGAAACATGTTTTCTATGATTACCATAAAAATATGGGTGCACTATAATTGTTGAATAAATTATACCTGTCAACCGGTGCACAGGAATTTAGAATCAACCTGTAGCACTATTCAACTCTTAGCCCCTAACCTAACCTAACCTAACCCAACCTCAATTTTCATTATTAATTTAATTTGTACCCTGTAATTTAAGCAAGGGTATTATCAACCAACCTCTGATGTGTTGGTCCACAATTCGTGTGCACCGAAAACTATGTGTGTACTTTCTAAATTATCCTTATAGTTATTAAGCTAACATTGGATTGCTACAAATCTACGGTCTAGTGGTAAGGTGTCAGACTTCTGTGCTGGCGGCCGAGTTTCAATCCTCGGTCCCGGCACAGATTTATCTGATTACCAAACCCTTCCTTCACCTCTGACAAGACATCTTGTGAATGTGGGGAATGCCAGGCCTCCACCGTGGTTCGGATTCCATGTTAAACTGTAGGTCCTCCATTTCATCTCACAATCACCCTACCATTACACATTAGTGCAAGTGCGTATAACCCGAACGGGTAATAAGACGCGGTGCTAATAATAATAATAATAATACTAATCTACATTAATCGAGAAAATTAACTAATTGGTATACGTCACAATTTTTTTAAATACCACATTTGGGTTATTATATAATTCGATTCGCACCATCCCAACTGCATATTTAGCTGTTAAAAAGTGGCGTTTTTCAACTATAAAATTGAGCCTCATATGATTTATCTGACTTAACAATATAAAGTGAGTTCATACATTAGACTCTGTATTCAAATGTATCTTAAAAAGAGTGTCACTTTGTTCATTCATAAGAAACCACTGTGACAAATGGTTTAAGTCGTGAACACTGAGAAATACAATTAATAACATTGAGAATAAATGGCGAGGTATTTTATTATTCATGAATAGTAACTTGAGACAGATTACTCTGCCCTCGCATTTCTTAGATCAAAGAACGTGATTGGTATGACAGAGCATAGCGTCGTCAGTCAGACCGGATGGCTATATATAAAAAAAAGTCTACTCTGACCGAACGCTTTAGAACACATTACATTCAACTTTAGTATGCCTAGTATTATTCCCAGATAAGAAGCTTTATTTAACCATTATTATCCTAGCATAAAATACAATAGTTACTCCATTCCAGTGGTGCACCCAGAACTTTGATTTGAGGGAAGTATTTAATCAGATATGTAACCGAAATTCAATTTAGAAGAAACCGGCCCCGTGGCGTAGTGGTCAGTGAACCTGGCTAAGAGCTTAGGGGTCCCGAGTTCGTTTCCAGACTTGTACTTTTGTTATTTTCCCCTTTAGGGTAATAACCTCTATGGTCACCAGGGTTTGGCTAATTTGGCTCAAGTCAGGTTAAGATTCACACAAGCTCCATAATAACTATAATCACATCATATTATATTATTGCGGGTACAGCGTGTAGACAACCTCCTATGGTGCACCCTGGACAATGGTCTGTGCAAACAGAACTGCTAATATTATGCCTGGTGATCTGGCGGTCTAGGGGTAAGGTGTCAGACTTCTATGCTGGGGGCCGGGGTTCAATCCTCGGTCCCGGCGCAGATTTGTCTGATTACCAAACCCTTCCTTCACCTCTGACAAGACATCTTGTGAATGTGGGGAATGCCAGGCCTCCACCGTGGTTCGGATTCCACGTTAAACTGTAGGTCCTCCATTTCATCTCACAATCACCCTACCATTACACATTAGCGTAAGTGCGTATAACCCGAACGGGTAGTNACCCCCCTCAAAGTACTATACGATAAATAACTTCCTTACCATAAGTAACCAAGATAGTTAATGTATATATTAAGGGGCTTTAGAAGCTATTTTAAGTTTTTTTCCTATGGTAACTAAGGACAGTGATTTAATAAATCTATGTGGCCTTGCATACAAAGTATAAAAACTATTATTGGTGTATTTTGTTTTTTCAATGAAGATTCAGAGGTAGTTTTACTGTGTTTAAAGGCTTACATTTGAATATTAAAGTCGTAAACGTGGTCATAAAATGTAACCCAATCCTATAGATTCAACACATCTTCAATGACCCTCTTCGGTGGCCTCATGGTCTAGCGCGCTATTCTCACAGTAGATCAGACTACCGATGACGGGAAGATTGAGATTTGAATCTCAGACGGGTGTACTGAAGTTTTTTTTTTCAAAATGTGTTTCCACTCTCCCTTCACGTAAATGTGGGTACACTTAATTTAAATATAACCTTCTAAATCCCTAAAATCACTAGCGTAATTAGCACATAAGGGTATAACCCGATCGGGCAGTAAAACGCGGTGCTAAACAAATGTGTTCGGTGATTCATATTTAAGTTTTTCTTACAATTATTTATGGTTTTTGTGGGTCAAATGTCCCACCTGCCCCACCCTTGGGTGCGTCACTATTACACCCAGAGTATCTATCTCTGGTAGCATCTTCAAAATGTATTAAAGTTCCTTTATAATGTTTTAGTTCTCACTCAGCCTATACTGATGGTCTAAAGGCTCATTCAGAACAAATAAGATACTCGCGAGATGTTCTAGAAAGCCACCAAAACATTTATCCTCTCGAACAGTTTGTTTGTTTGTTCGTTCCATAATATCTTGCCGAAGTGTTTTTCTCCTGATCACTGAAAAACTATTGTTCTGTAAAAACCGGTACTAAGACGCGATGAAAACATATTTTAACATCCTTATTGTTATATTTATTTCTCAACAGTATATATATATATATGTTTCTTTGCTGGTAAGAACCCACTCTTATCTTGACCTGGGCTAAGGGAAGGCATGTTGAGCAAACTACTCTGGTTTGGCGTGAATCCGATACTGCAGGGCGATTTATTTTAATATTACTCACGATTATGTTGTGGTCCTAGGTGTGTTCTTAGAAAACAAGAGGTAATTTCATTTTATAGGTTTATTTTACTTGCGAAAACCATCGTTCTGACTCCATCGCTAAGACCCGATTTCTCATACCTATTATAAACATTACAATACTTGTTTCTTTAAGATATTAAAATTTGAAACGTAGTCTTGCAATCAGCAAATTTTATGTACGCCACTTGGACATAATTTTTTTTGTGATGAATGTGTATAGTTGTGTTCTATTATACCTTGATTTTATTACAACTTAACCTTCGGAAGTCTTAAACCTTAGCTCGGTTGGTAGCGTATCTGTCAATTGGCCTAAGGTTCGATTCCCGGTATGGCAGAAAGTTATTACTGGTAAAATATGGGTTTCCCATTTACAGTGATGAATTAACGGACGGAGGTTGGATGTTGTGTCTATTGTAGGTTTAAGTTAGTTTATAAGTCGTGTGCTGATATAATTAGTCGGTTCAGGAAGTGCGCGTTAAATATATCAAAGAAATGCAAAAAAAAAAAAAAAAAAAAAAATCAAAAGTTGA
>CABFVX010000420.1:142925-157777 GCA_902151425.1 Timema shepardi
ACACCCTATCCCTATCTTGAGCTAGTTCTATCCAGTCCGCCTCATTACACCCTAACCCTATCTTGAGCTAGTTCTATCCAGTCCAGCTCATTACACCCTATCTCTATCTTGAGTTATTTCTATCCAGTCCACCTCATTACACCCTATCCCTATCTTGAGCTAGTTCTATCCAGTCCACCTCACTACACCCTGTCTCTTTCAGGTCCATTCTAATGTTATCCTCCCATCTGCGTCTCGGTCTTCCCAATGGTCTCGTCTAATTGGGTCTACCATTCAATACCCTTAATGCGGTTATAGATTCTCCCATTCGTGGGGCATGTCCTGCCCACCATATAAGACCCTTTCTATAAAAATTGGGCTTTACGAGTGTACGTCCCCTTGATGTGGGTAGAAAATTTAGTATTTTAATGTATTTAAAATATTTATTGATTCAAAACAATAAGATAGTTTTTTAAATATATATATGTGTGTTTGACTTATAGTTACAAGTTTTTAGATAATGATCTATGAATATCACCGTACCAGTGGTTAAAAAGTCTAGGGCGTCAAGCTCAAAATAGTATCAATCGCCGGTAGTGAGGGGAGGTTGCCACTGCCAAGTTTTATCAATGTGTTTTTTCAAGCCTCTTTCTATAATAATGCGGGTGTATTTACTATAAGATATAACTCCACGAGAATAAGTATTTACCCACTTCAGTGTATACACCACTCTCACAATAGCTCGGAATGCTGAATATAGATAGAACGGGATTCGATCCCGGTCTGGTATACTGGGTGTGGTTTATCATAAATAGTTTCCCACTCTTCTTCCCCACAAATGCTGGTATATTACTTCTAAAATGCTTTCTTACTCATGCCTACTCCATAATATATGCGTACATCCAAATTAGGTGGTAAGACGTGGTGGTAAAAAAAAATATCAATGCTTACTTTTACTGTTCTTAAAAATGATATAAACTGCATTTAAACCAATATTTATTCCTTAAGCTTTTGTAGCAAATAATCGTTCTACCTTGAGATGTCATTTGCATTGCTGCAGACGACATATTATGTTTTAAGGATCGGGAATAAGTATTTAAATAAAAACGTATATAAAACAACACCTATTCATTTTGTCCTGTGGACCTACCTACAACACGCGTGGATGTTAAATAAACTAGCATTGGAGATTCACATAGAAGTTTAGACTTCGCAACATTATAAGCGCTTGGTGTCTTGCCCTTGTTCGAAACCATGGTTAATAAAAAAAACAGCTTTATCTTACTTGAGAGAGTATAGGAAAATTTATGCTACAAACCAACACTAGGCTTGTCTCATCTTCTTGTCGCTGTAGTGGTGTGGTACCTGTTTTTATAGCTAAGGCAGGTGAAGGCCAGCGACTTTGCAAAAAATATATACTTATATAAAATAACAAAAATTGTAGCTATAAGCCTTCCAATAAATAAAACGAATCACTGTGTATTTTTAACAAAAATAATAACGTCAAACATATCATGGTCTCATTGAAATCACGATTTTGTCAAGGTTATTCACTTGATTTATTTTTTATTTTTTATAGAATACAAAATGTTTAAAATCCCTTCTTGTTTTCTTGTTAGATATTTTAAATAATTGGGAAAGGCTATTCGAAGGCTAAAGCGAATAAAGATATAAATTATTCTCACGTTTTATGGGATTCATTTTTCATGGGGGGGCTAAGATTTTTTTCTATTAGGTCTACTTATTCAATTTTTTTTAACCAGATATTTGATTTTGGTTTACAACTAGGTTTACATGTACTTGTTTCGTACTGTATTCTCTAGTTAAACTATATTTTGTTCGATTTGTACTTTCTAGTTATACTACCTATGGTTCGAGTTATTTTACATATATAAGTAACACATGGTCCCCACTGTATTAACTATCAAGGTAACGTCCGGTTGGAGCTATATTACCTATATAAGTAACATCTGGTTATCACTGTGTTACCTAGCTAGGTTACGTCTAGTTGGAGTTATATTACCTGTCTAAGTAACATCTGGTTATCACTGTGTTACCTAGCTAGGTTACGTCTAGTTGGAGTTATATTACCTGTCTAAGTAACATCTGGTTCTCACTGTGTTAACTAGCTAGGTTACGTCCGGTTGGAGCTATATTACCTATCTAAGTAACATCTGGTTCTCACTGTGTTACCTAGCTAGGCTACGTCTAGTTAGAGTTATATTACCTGTCTAAGTAACATCTGGTTCTCACTGTGTTACCTAGCTAGGTTACGTCCAGTTGGAGCTATATTACCTGTCTAAGTAACATCTGGTTCTCACTGTGTTACCTAGCTAGGCTACGTCTAGTTGAAGTTATATTACCTGTCTAAATAACATCTGGTTCTCACTATATTATCTAGCTATTACCTAGCAATATTACGTCTGATTAGGCCAATATTACCTATTGAAGTCATGCTTTTTTCGAACTATATTACCTATTTAAATTTTTGGAATTTAATCAAATCAAGAATGGACCTTTTATTATACCCAGCCAATAACTATATAATATCTATATCTGAAGTTTGAATGCAATTTATCAAACGTTTTGACTGAAGTCCGGATATAGACAAATAAACAGAAAGACTTGTAAAACTAGCATTTTTTTAGCTCGAGAACACATAAAATTATATGAGAAACACACATTTTTTTAGCGCATATATTATAATTTTTACTTAAGAAAATGCAGTCAACTCTGACTTCGCCCGGCCGCTAACTGAATAAACGGGCTGGTCCTATCTGCTAACAACGACAAATCAGGGTCGGGAGACAGCTAGCCGCCTGAAGAAATACTTTCTAAAACAAACTTGACGTAATAATTATCATCTCCTCAAAAGATAAATTTAACATTTCATCTCTTTAAAGTTATTATCCTGTTAAAATAGTTGTAAATACATCTTCAAGCTATTAGTCATGGTGTTTAAAGCCCGCCTTGACGGCCGCGTGGTATGAGGAGCTAGACTCACGTTGCATTTGCTCGCCTTGATCTACATATATATAAAATCTAGACACTGTTTTTATTTTTATAAACAAGATGGAAACTCTCATTTTCCGATTAAAATGACTTTTAAGAGTACTTTATATGGGACAAATTTTAAAATTTTGATAATTTTCCCATCCTTATTTGAGATACTCAATAATTTATCATTTTAAAACTGTAGTACAATTAAAGATAAAAATCTTTTAATTAAAATAATTTTTTGTAAAACTAATAATTTCTGAGCTGGAGGAAAATATGTATAATTTTTAATTCAGGTCTTTGAAAATGAATTTGATTCTTATTCTCTTTGGTGGACAAAGATGTTTCTCTTTTCACAATTTTTCTGTAACAGTGTTCCTAGTTGCTAATGCCATAAAGTAAGTAAGTAACAGTGCATATTATTTCATTTACGATTTTTGATGGAGGGTTTCTACTTTCTATAACAATGCATAGACCTATTATTTAGTTTCCCAAATCTCACGAGTTTTTAGTATATGTATATTTAAAATAGCGATAAAAAGTCTGTGCGGTGCACATTACGATTTATTTTTTTATGTTTCGAAGAAATTTCCAAATCATTTTAATTATGGACTACTTAGGGACACAGAAACACAAACATATTAACTTAATGTTAATTTTACTCTCACTAATCACCACTTATGTAACATAAACTAAGCCTATCGCATTATCCATTAAATACTAGCTTCGTATTCAAAATACTATGTTTCAGCTGAACCCTAATATTAATTCAAGATTTTTACTGTATGTTATTAGCTATCTATTAATTAATTAGTACTTAATTTACATAATCTTATTATTACTATTATTATTATTAGCACCGCGTCTTACTACCCGTTCGGGTTATACTCACTTACGCTAATGTGAAATGGTAGGGTGATTGTGAGATGAAATGAAGGACCTACAGTTTAACGTGGAATCCGAACCACGGTGGCGGCCTGGCATTCCCCACATTCACAAGATGTCTTTTCAGAGGTGAAGGAAGGGTTTGGTAATCAGATAAATCTGTGCTGGGACCGAGGATTGAACCCCGGCCGCCAGCACAGAGGTCTGACACCTTACCCCTAGACCACCAGGTCACCTTAAATAATCTTCTTTCATTAATTACATAGGTATACTTGTTCAAATAATATCATAAAATTCTGATCTTCTCCAAAACATATCTGTGTGCATTACACAGCCACGTGATTAATCTTATCTTAGATTTAATATTTCTCAAGTATATATGTAGGTGACATAGATAACTTTTTTTTAGGTATTTTAGTGCACTTTCTGAGCCAACTGATTATATCAGCACACAACTTACAAACTAATAAATCTAGAACGGACACAACATCCAACCCCCGGCGGTTGATTAATCACTGTGAAATGATAAACTTTTCAGCCATGCTGGGAATAAAACCCGAGACCTTTAACTAAGTAGACCAACATGCTACCAACCGTCCACTTGCAGTATGAGCTCGTATTTGAAGCGCTAATGTCCACATAAATGAATCAAGGTCAATCTCTTTTATAAGGGTATACAATGCATGTGTGAAATAACTGAAATATTGCAATTAAGTAAATTATTCAAACAATTCAGTCAACTAAATTCTATATTGAAGAGAAATTTATTTTGAAGCACATAACATGGCTCTAGTAGGTAACCTTAGATTGATCGGAATATTATATAAATCACAAATAATGCGGACTTACACACTGATGTGTATTGGTGGTTTAATTTGTATTAAGAGATTATTAAGTGCAGGGTTAGTTTTAAAATAAACAAGCCAAACCTATTAAATATAGAATGAATAATCAATCATAACTGAGAAAATCAAATATTCCCCACTGCGCCTGTTCGTGGATCCCTGGCCTCACATGTCAGAGTGCCTGAGGGACGCAAACCTGCCGGGTGTGTCTGTCGTTGGTGTCGCACACCCTGTATAACTTCATATGAAACAATAACTGAACCACTGTTCTGGAGCCTGGGATCTGATTCATTTCTAGAGTTGAAGTCCAGGTGCAAGGGCAGTGAGGGATTGTATACCTGCGAGATTATTGCGGAGGTTAAAGGCTAATGACGAGCTGCTGCAAGTAATCTATCTTAACAGGCCTCCCTACGGAGTCTGCGATATTTCTCAAGGAGAGCCGGATCCGGTTCGCTTCAGGAAGTTGGGATGGTCATCTGTACCTGTTATGGTGGTGGATGTCCGTGGATAAATATTCCCAGGTTGGAGTGTAGGGAATTGTTGTACAGGGCATACTTTGTACTCATTGTCACATATGCAGCATACACATGGACATTGAATGTAAGAGAGACTAGGAAGGTGGAATGAAGTTTGTGAGGAACATGTTATCCGTCACTAGAAGGAACAGGATTAGGAATAAATCCATTCGAGAAAGAGTGAGGGTACAGGGAGTACATGAGATAGTAGAGGAAGCAAGACTGTGATGGTTTGGGCTTGTAATGAGGATGGAAAAATAAAGGATTTCAAAGAGGATGAAGGAGATAGGGAAAAATAACGCAAGGAAGATCAAGAAAGAGATGGGAGAAGCAGATAGCCGAAAGTATGGAAGCGAGATGAGAAAAGTGGAAGTAATTAAAGGAGGAAGAATGGTGGAAGGATCGAAGAAGATGTAGGCATTTTACTTAACTGACCTGGCCACATGCTAGAAAGAGGATGATTATGAGATTCCCAAGAGTAAAGTGGCGTGTAACTTGAGACAAAGATACGCCTGGTGCATGCCCTTTTTACAGGGCGAAGGATGCGGGCAAACACCGATCACAAGTAAAATAAATGGTACAACACCGAGCAGACTTTCTCTTTCCTTCATCTATAAATGAAGTCATTTACTTAAAATCCGTAAGATCTATGACAGGGGTTCTCAACAAGTGGTCCACAAAGGATGTCAGTTCAGCCCACGGTAATTAATTAATCCGAATATATATATATATACACTGTTTATTTAACTCAACAACACTGTTTTACACCGCACGTCTGACCACTCTGCGCTAGGCATGACAGGAGAAGGGAAGGTGAAGTTTATTACGGGAGGGCTAGGTTCATTTACCTAATATGGACCATATGAACTTCCATTTTGAATTAATTTATGTTCAAAATTCAGAAGAGCTGAAAAAATTTTTACGGGCAAGTCAATGTGTAATTGTTGGGCTATATTTATGAACAGATATACAAATTGTAAGAAACTTGCCATTAAAATTTTAACTATGTTTGGGTTTTATAAAATCTGAAACCTGAACACAGGAATCAAACCCGGGACCTTTGGCTTAGTACGCCAATGCTCTAACCACTGAGCTATCCAGGAATCGTCCCGTGCCCAGGGTTATTCCTAACTCATATTTTTAAGGCAGAGTCTAAGATGGATGTGAGGAAATCGTCTGCTACAAATGTGTGGTTTATTAAGATCACGAGCTATCAAATAACGCAGCCAACTTCGACGTACAAGTGGCAGCTTTAATCCAACTATAGAGTCAAAGTTGGCTGCGTTATCTGATAGCTCGTGATCTTAACAAATCACACATTTGTAGCCGAAGATTTCCACACGTCCCTCATAGACTTTGCCTTAAAATATGAGTGAAGAATGAACCTGGGCACGGGACGATTCCTGGATAGCTCAGGGGTTAGATAATTGGCGTACTAAGGCAAAGGTCCCGGGTTTGATTACTGTGTCTAGGTGTCATTTTTCAAATATCAGAATATGATATTTAGATGGAGAATTATAGCTAAAGTAAAGTTTGTTTTATAATCTATATCTTATAAATCCTAGAATAAAAATAGTGTTCATAATATTATGAGGTACTTAGTTTTAATTTTGATAACATTTTGTTAATTTTTCAAACTAAGTTTTCACAACCTCTGGCCCGGTCCATGTAAACAAAATATAACTGCGTCCCAAGCTGAGAAGTAGTTGAGAACCACTGATCTATGAGAATAGATAATATAACCTGGTGCATGGACATAATGGGAAAAAGAGCATCACATTCCAAATGTTGTTAAAAAAGTAAAATCTCTGCTCACCAAAGAGGAATAACAATCATTCCCCATTTCTTGAACTTCATTTACAAAATATATATTCTTATATATATCAGAAACTATTGTTTTTATAAGAATATATTTTGAATACAAGTTTTTTTTAAACTTTAATAGAACTACAACGTTACTATGAAAGGTTATTTCATATATAGAATATTGGCGGATATATGACCAAACATTTGGATATCCACATATTATGTAGGTAATTTTTTTGCCGAAAATGAAGACGCACCATTTTATTTGTAATGTTAAACAGTGTCTATATGCAAATTTTAATCAAAATCATAAGAACAGATTTGTATAATTCTCACTACTCCCATTTTACTCTTAAGTTAAACTATCCTTAACTGTAGAGTAAGATAATTAGTTCGTAAATTCATGCTGGGGAACCTTTTGAAAACGCTAGATACCAAGCTTTATCAAGATCAGTAAGATAATTTTCTTCTCTAGGTCAAGATACAGACAGACAAACAGACAGACAGATATAATTGTGAAAACCACATTTTCGGGTTTAGCGTGTCATGAAGAGTCGATATCTATAAAAATAAATAACTATAATTTTTTGACTATCACAGTTCTAATGTTTATTCCAGAGGGGTCGTGATAAAGTAAATAATGAATTCAAACAATTTGCAAATTATCTAATTTAAACCTACTCCATAATTCGAGTTTCTGATGATTCTAAGAACCCACCCATCTCCGTAATATTTTAATTTGGATGCAAAAGTAGATTGTTGTTTGGAAAACATACCAGGAGAGGTATTAGAACCCCGAACCTTTGAATAAATACGCAGTGATTTACCAATACAAAGGTCTAGGGTTGTACGAAGGAAAGTGTCTCAAACGTTGCACATACAATAACTCAGTCGGTAAAGAAGTGGCACCTTGATCTAGAGGTAAAGGTCCAGAGTTCGACTAATTATCCGGGAATATATTTTCAAATAGGTTATCATCATATTTCAGTCAGCGGGAACTCAACTTTTAACAAACAGTTATTTAACTCGAACACGTGTGAGATATTCATCTCCTGGTTGTTCTATATATGGTTCAACAGCGAGATTGTGCGAGGAGAATGATGTGTGTAATAAGGATGAAGGTAACTCGAGATTCCGGACATGTGAACAGTTTCCCGGCGAGAACCTGTTTAGGAATCTTCATCCCTGAGGCAGGACGAGTGCGTGTGAGATGGGTCTTTGAAGGTGGACTGCTAGCCACAGTCGGCGGCTTCCTGTCTTCACTCCACTGGGACATCCTCGAGGGTTACATTCTTTATTTCTGGACGACCGGATTGAAATATAGAGAAACGCTTAGTAGTCTTAAAACTATTGTACATCAAAATAATGTTTTTGTTTGAATAGTATATATATATATATATATATATATATATATATATATATATATAGCATGGCGTCTTACTACCCGTTCGGGTTATACGCTTTAGTAACAATTAATCTAGTGAGCTAGGAATAGGGAAAGTTGAATATAGAGGAAGTAAGCTCGCATTTGCGTAGAGGAAAAGTGGAAAACAACTTTGGGACCCCCCCCCCTCCCCAGTGCACCCAAGAGCGATTCAAACCTCAATCTCCCCGTCCTCAGTAGTCTAGCTCAAAACGAAACCAACGCGTTAACTAACTACGCCCCCGAGGTGGGTTGTATATATATATATATTAATAAATATAAATAATATATATATAAATAAATATAAATTATATATAAAGAGAGAGTAGAGACTTAGCCATCCTAAATAAAAGGGGTGGCCTCGATTTCGGACAACCAACATTTTGGATGGTTTGTAAATTTGAGCTGTGAAGGAAAGGATAAACTTTTATTCAGAAACACATTTTATAATAATACAATAATTATTTATAAAATATGTAAGAAATACGTAAATCGAGACGACATAAGTTTTGTTTCCCTGCATGTATATACAGTACATATATACACATTTAATTGACATATGTAGGCCTACCCAGATTTATCCGAATCCTTGGCCAACATTAATTTTCATCTTTATCTATCGTCGGTGACCTGGCGGTCTAGGGGTAAGGTGTCAAACTTCTGTGCTGGCGGCCGGGGTTCAATCCTAGGTCCCGGCACAGATTTATCTGATTACCAAACCCTTCCTTCACCTCTGACAAGACATCCTGTGAATGTGGGGAATGCCAGGCCTCCACCGTTGTTCGGATTCCACGTTAAACTGCAGGTCCTCCATTTCATCTCACAATCACCCTACCATTACACATTAGCGTAAGTGCATATAACCCGAACGGGTAGTAAGACGCGGTGCTAATAATATTAATAATCTTTCTCTATCTGTTAAGCTGTGCTATTAATATTTTTTCCCCTTGTATTCCCTGGTTTGAATCCTAAGTACGCTCTGTTCACTCTAAAGGAGGCAATCTTACCTCGACTAACTTAACTAGGTCCCTATTTTTTAGTTACACCATAATACACAAAAGGGAGGTAATCTTTTTACCTTTCAAAATAAGCGAAGAGTACATTTGAACTCTAGTTATCATATAACGATTAGTAAAAATAAATGATTTCACAGCAATTTTAAATTCAAAGACACGGGCATAAGACCATAATTAGGGCGTCAGGTGTTCTCAGTGATTCTAATGATAGGTATGCTTATTTTATTAATAAGTACCTGTTTAGATACATATATATTCAACGTGTTTAAAAATATGTCAATTTAAACTTTGACCAGAGATATAAAGTTAGAAATAACAACATTTTGAAGATACTGTTTCTTGAACAGTGACCATGCTTATTTTTATTTTATATATTTTAACGAAAGATATATTTAAATGGCTTAATCTACGAAGAAGGTATAGGAAATGCACCCACAAAACGTGGAGGTAGGTTGATAAAACCATCAGGCTTGGATTTGATCTTCCAAATCCACATCAGCGCCATTTCAATAGGTCTATATTGTGGGTTTGAGACTTTCTAATTACCAGTGAGGGTATTTCAGCCATTAATAATAATTAACATCAACGTTTGAAGATGTGTTTAAGTTTGCAATATGTGAGTTTACCAAACATCCTAATAAACTCTCTTAACTTGACCCAGACTCGAATAATGAACTAACAGGCTTTAGATATAAGAAAAAGAAATATATAATAACCTCGGATCCAGATATATTGAACTGTTCATCTTTTGATAAAATTATTATTATTATTAGCACCACTTCTTACTACCCGTTCGGGTTGTAAGCACTTACACTAATGTGTAATGGTAGGGTGAGTGTGAGATTAAATGGAGGACCTACAGTTTAACGTGGGATCCGAACCACGGTGGAGACCTGGCATTCCCCAAATTCACAAGATGTCTTGTCAGAGGTGAAGGAAGGGTTTGGTAATCAGATAAATCTTTGCCGAGACCGAGGATTGAACCCCGGCCGCCAGCACAGATGTCTGACACCTTACCCCTAGACCGCCAGGTTACCCTTAATAGAAGAAACTTAAATACCTTGTAAATTCAGACTCTGATAGTGAACTAACCAACTTTGTATAGAGAGTAGGCCTATATCTAATAAACTAAGAGTCAGAGGTTTTGGACATGAGAGAAAGAAATATCTAATGGACCCAGACTAAGATAATGATCTAACGGGCTTTGTATGGAATGAAAAGAAACAAATAATAAACCCGGACTAGGACAGGCTTTGGTTGGAAGGGCAAGAAATATCTAACTATCTCAGAATCGGATAAAGAACTAAATTGATTTTGATAGGAGAAAAATAAACATTTAATGGACCCAGATTCGGATAGTGAGCTAAAAAAAATACTTTGAACAATAAGAAAATAAACATTGAATGAACCCAGATAATGATAATAAACTGGCCGGCTTTGTGAAGAAGGAGAATACATATCTTACAAACATGAGAGTAAATTCAATAGTATGGAATAAAGATTAATCCTAGAGGTGGACTGACCAGTAATTTATTTGACAGCGCAATTATTAGGTGGCTAGGTTTGTTGTTACTGGCTACCAAGCGGTTCCTTGTTGTATGTGTCTAGTTTTGGAACGTAGAATCTGTTTCCTATTAACAGCTATTAAGCGTGTTTGTAGGAAAAGGCGTGTCCAAGGAGGGTGGGAGAAGAAATTAGTATAAACATCTCCTTTAATACAGGGTGGGTCGGAAACAATTAGACGATATATGCTGAGGTTTGTCTGACGTCCGGTGGGGCTCACCTGAGTTACATTATCTTCAAAAAATGGGGTGTGGCTGTGTCATGGACACGGCCGTGTGTTGTACGTGATTACGTTTATGTAACGGGTTATATATTTTTTTAAATAAAATATTTTTATTTATATATTTAGGATAAAATCAAGGAAACAAATAATTATCTTGTTACAATATAACTTTATTAATTATAGGTCTGTGATACGAAAAGTACGATACAAATGGCATACAAGATACATCGAGATTTCTAGTATTATAACACCTTATTATGTTCACTGTCACCACTTTAAACTAATGTTGGTCTCCACCGGGGTTCGGATTCCACGTTAAACTGTAGGTCCTTCATTTCATCTCACAATCACCCTACCATTGCACATTAGCGTAGGTGCGTATAACCCGAACGGGTAGTAAGACGCGGTGCTAATAATAATAAACTAATGTTTTATATACAATCGATGTATTTTTGATAATTTTTTTTATTCTAACACTTGATTATATTCACTGTCACTACTTTAAACTAATGATTTATATACAATCGATAGCTTTTGACGACAGATGACGATTAAAACCTAAATGAACATCGTAGCTTCTCCGAGTCAAAAGTTATACTAATTGCAAATCTCGATACGCACCAAAATAACTCCAAAATGGCGGCGCTTCCCCCTCCACCGCGCGCGATGCGTCACTGTTCTAGCGTATCGTAATGCATTCTTTGATCCTTTAGCTATCCAGTGGTATAATTTAATTTTGGATGTAGAGGATAGATTTTAAACTACAACGCCAAACTGTATCCCCCGATTTTGTTATCATTAAGTTTTTTGGATTTCCCCCGTATAGTAGCAAATTTAAAGACGTATTCACGTCAAAAGTGCTTTTAGTTAGCTAGTGAATAATTGCTTTTCAATTAAATTGTTAGTTTTCATGTTATTATTCGTCTAATTATTTTGGCACCACCGTGTACTTATGTTGGAATGTTATAATAACATTCCTATATATTTTTTAAATACGCTGGACTATGTACTGTACAATAGTGCACTTTGTGATTTTGGGAAGACTCACCCACGAAATGTAGGCTTTAATTAAACATGTATTGGCTTAGTTATGAGCACTAATTGGTGTGTGGGTATAATATAATGTGTGTATATATGTTTCAAATATCACTTATGGAATTTTGGTGCTTATTAATTGGAACTATCTGGGCTCCCAGCTACGGTAACTCTTGGAGCGATTTGCAACTTTGCTGTAACTTCCGAAAGTTACTTTTAAAACTACTTTAGTGCAAACAATACTTTGTAAAATTGAATAACAATTCTGGCTTGTTAACAAAACATTTTTAAAAATTTCAGAAACATAATTTGAACATGAACATTAAAGCAGGTTCTAAATTTGGGCAAAGTTTTCGACAACGTACGATCCTGGCTAGCTCGGTGTTAACTCACCAAAATATCTTGAATTCCATTTTTGGACCCAAGCTGTATATTTAAATAACAGTTGACCACATTAAAAACACGTATATAATAGTTATTACAGTTTAATACTTTTTCTAACACCTTTTGATAGTAGCTAAAAATAAATATAAATAATAAGTTAGGTCTAACAAAAATGGCTACTTCTCATATCTGTTGTAGAAGTTTTTTTTAACACCTCATCTTACTACATGCTCGGACCATACGATTATATAGAGTCTACTAATCACTCTAATGGGTTATGGATGAGAAAGGCTGAATTTAAAGTAAGTATATCAGCATTTGCGTAGTGAGAGGAAGAGAGAGAGAGTGAAAAATATTTTTAGGATAAGCCACCCTCAGTACACCCAACAGGGATCGAACCATGACCTCACAATCGGAAATCTGGTGTGTTGTGAGACCATATGTCCACAGAAGCGGGTTATATAGAAGTTACTAAACAAACTAAATTACAAAAAATTAATATGTTTAGTTGAAGAATTGCAAAAATCACATATACATACTTTCATTCAAAATTGATCAAAAAACAATTTTTGTGTTTTATTTATTTGACTAACTCTTTATGTTTCATTAGGGATTTACAAACATAATATAATTTATAGATTAATAGAATGAAATACTGTGACTATAAAATATTGAACTTTTTTCTTTCATACTAGTCAAGATAGAATATATCCAGATGCGAGGGGAAATACCAAGGGCCTGTTTCATAAAGCTACACGTAAACACTAATTATAAGTAAAATTTTATAATTTACAGTTTTTTTACAAGTGAGATTAGAGTTTGGTTTCATAAACTACTTTTAGTTTACCAGCACTTGTAAATCAAGGAGTATTTTCTACAAGAGCAATTTTAATGTGTTATTTTTGTACATAGCATAATAAGTTAAGGATACGACTTTAAGGAACCAATCATCTGTGTAAACTTATTAAGTAGCATACATATTATTTTTATAAACTTATGATTAGGGTGTAGAATGATGATTATTGAGGTTAGGATACAAGATGATTATTGAGGTTAGGATACAAGGTGATTATGGAGGTTAGGATACAAGTTGATTATGGAGGTTAGGATACAATGTGATTATGAAGGTTAGGATACAAGGTGATTATGGAGGTTAGGATACAAGGTGATTATGGAGGTTAGGATACAAGGTGATTATGGAGGTTAGGATACAAGGCAATTATTGAGGTTAGGATACAAGGAGATTATGGAGGTTAGGATACAAGGCGATTATGGAGGTTAGGATACAAGGCGATTATGGAGGTTAGGATGCAAGGTGATTATGGAGGTTGGGATACAAGGCGATTATGGAGGTTAGGATACAAGGCGATTATTGAGGTTAGGATACAAGGTGATTATGGAGGTTAGGATACAAGGTGATTATGGAGGTTAGGATACAAGATGAATATTAAGGTTAGGAGACCGAAAATATATGAACAGTCTCGAATGACTTAATTGAAAAGTGAGAAATTATAAAAGATATTGGTAATTATTGTTGAACAAAATAAATTAACAGCTCCCTTAGCGGATAACCCGAATTAATAGTAAGATGTTTTGCTTAAAAACTCACTTAGCCCAGACAAAATTAAACTATGCAGTGTCCTAAAGTATTTTTTTATATCCATTACTGTTTCCAACCTGTGGCCTGGGTCAGTTTTATATTCAATCAATTTATTTTCCACTACTAGGCCTGTCGTAGCTTCATATATATGCCTTATAATATAGCTTAAATCTAGAACAGACACAACATCCAGTCCCCGACGTTAATTCATCACTTTGAAAGGGTAAACCAACATTTCACCAACTATATATTTTTCTGTCATGTAAGGAATCGAACCCGGGACCTTTAGTTCAGTAGACAGACATGGTATTGACTGAGCTAAGGTGTCGGATCCTTCAGTAATGTTGAGTTTCAAAAACTAAGAACATGAGAATAATATACTTTATTCTATTGTTCTATTTTATTTCTTAACTCAAATTTAGGAAGCTCCTAACAAAATGTATTCATGTCCATACTTTTTATTTTAGTAACAGATATTTCAATATCTGACTAAAGTTGCCACACAAACATTTTAAAATGGTATGTGTACTTTTGATTACTCTAACAATGGGGGACTACATTATATATATATATATATATAT
>CABFVX010000420.1:157861-215897 GCA_902151425.1 Timema shepardi
ATATATATATATATATATATATATATATATATATATATATATATATATATATATATATATATAATAAAATATTTCACTTGTAAATAAAACAGCTGATTTGTAAATACTGTCTACAATAATTTCACTAGAATCTACAAGTTAAACTATTTTCTCTATGAAACCCTTTACTTTTGCAATTAATAATGATAATATTTAGCACCGCGTCTTACTACCCGTTCGGATTATACGCTTTAAGTACTAATTACTCCAATGGATTAGTAATTAGGAAGGATGAATTAGAGGAAGTGAACCCGCATTTGCGTGGAGGGAGAGTGGAAACCCGTTTAGGAAAAAACCACCCCCAGTTCACCCGACCGAGATTCTAACCTCGATCTCCCCGTCCTCAGCAGTCGAGCAGATCAACACGACTAGCGCGTTAGCCAACTACGCCACCGAGGCGGGTTACTTTTGCAATTGAAAAACATTAATTTGTAACTTGTAGATTATAAATTTTAGACTTGTAGTTCTATGATACAGGCCTCAGTTGTCCACAAATATATTTCTGTGCAAACGAGTGAATTATCTCTCCATACCGCAACACTATCTATATACACCTCCCCCTGAAATGACAACATTCCGGACTTGCAGCGGTTGGCACGCTGTCAACTTGGCAAGACCGACCTGCAGTCGATGCAAACGGGGACAGCGATCGGCGGTCAAAGGAACGAATCACAAGAGAAGACAAAGCCAAGATTTCTTTGTATCCTAAGGGCTCGTCTATTATTTTGTCATCACCACGTCTTACTACCCGTTCAGTATATATGCATTTATTAAAACTATTCTAATGCGGTAAGAATGACAAAGGAACCATTTTAGAGGTAATCTACCAGCATTTGCATGGAAGGAGGGTGGGACACTATTGAGGAAAACCACCTTGATTAGACCCAACCGGTATTCGGACCTCGATCTATCCGTATTAAGCAAGCCAGTCTAACACAAGGGTGACGCCTTAGACCATTCGGCCACTCAGGCCAGTGTCTTACCATTCAATTTTTTTGTATGTTCATCGCCTCTGGCTATCTACCTCAATGGTTAGAGGGAATGAAGATATAATTTAGAGTAAATGAACCCGAATTTGCTCGGAAGGAAAGTGGGGAAAAAATTAAGTTAAAACAACTCATTATGTATGGTTATGTTTCAAAACCTGGTAAAATACAAACAACTACATACATAAGATTGTAATAGTTAAAGTTTTTGCCTATCGTTGAGTACAAAATCTTGCCTATCATTTTAATAAATAATTTATTGTCAATTTAAGTTTAATGGATTGACTGAATATTCTACACGCCCTTCTTGAGGTTATATTGTTTAATTTAAAAATTTAAATTGATTTTGGTTTAGTGATCATTTGATTTCTAATGTATTATTAATTATTTTATCTTCCCTACCAAATTTAAATTACAATTTACTTTAAATATGCCCATCAATTAGTCAATTCTAGGTAATACAATATACATTCTAACTGTCCTTGTATCGTATTGGCTTTAAATTAAATAGACCGTAATCACTGTAATCCTTCCTATCGATAAATTACTACAAGTTACAAAAAAAAATTATGTACGCGTATCAACATATTTGTTTATTGTCACCTTGCTATATAAATACATCAATTAAATCAACGTAAGAAGGATTAATTTACATATCCTGATCATATTATATAATTACTTGGAAAGTATGAAAAACTAACACAGAAATGGCTTGTTTATCAACATTTACATTAACCCGCCTCAGTGGCGTAGTTGACTAACACGCTAGTCGTGTCGAGCTCGACTGCTGAGGACGGGGAGATCAAGGTTCGAATCTCGGTCGGGTGAACTGGGGGTGGTTTTCCCTAAATGGTTTTCCACTCTCCCTCCACGCAAATGCGGGTTCACTTCCTCTAATTCAACCTTCCCAATTCCTAATCCATTAGCGTAATTAGTACTTAAAGCGTATAACCCGAACGGGTAGTAAGACGCGGTGCTAAATATTATTATAATATCTTAAGCAATCATAAACCATAGTAACTATATAAAATAAATTAATTACAATAACTAAATGCCAATGGCAAATTTTTAGCTGCTGAAAAATTGTTTAATTGTGTAGCACACATTTTCTTGTGCTGTTTTATTGATTTTTGATTTTTACATATGTGACTTTAGAATATTCTTATCAACCTCGGTTGAATTTTTTTTTTAATTCACCTTTGATACCAACTGATGCTGTTTAGTAATACTTTTTTCTAAGCGTATGGCATCTTCAGACGGGACAGATATTATATATTATCTAGTTCTGTCGTCTGTTTGTGTAGACATCCTGGTGGGAGGTTGTCTACACGTCGTGTCCGCAATGAAATTATGTGATTGATGATAGTTATTAAGAATGTGTGAAACCAGGAGTGTTCTTGATTCCAACTTAAACCTAATCAACCAAACCATGGTGACCGTTGGAATAATACCTCTTTCGGAAATAATATCTATAGTACCAGTCGGGAATCTAGCCCTAGACCCTTAGACTTGTAGCCAGGTGCATTGACCACTACACCACGGGGCTGGTTTAGAATAACTATGAACATGTGCAACTCCGACAACCCCGTCAACGTTAAACTAGTCTATGAGGGATTGACGACGTAGACCTTGCGGCCACCGTGATTAGTCTGAGCAGGTTATAAAGATAGCCAGGTTTCAAAATACACACAATATTATATTATTATTATTATTAGCACCACGTCTTACTACCCGTTCGGGTTATACGCACTTACGCTAATGTGTAATGGTAGGGAGATTGTGAGATGAAATGGAGGACCTACAGTTTAACGTGGAATCCGAACCATGGTGGAGACCTGGCATTCCTCACATTCACAAGATGTCTAGTCAGAGGTGAAGGAAGGGTTTGGTAATCAGATAAATCTTTGCCGTGACCGAGGATTGAACCCCGGCCGCCAGCATAGAAGTCTTACACCTTACCCCTAGACCACCAGGTCACCCACACTATATTATAAAACGACGTTAAACAGC
This sequence comes from Timema shepardi, assembly GCA_902151425.1. NCBI lineage: Eukaryota > Metazoa > Arthropoda > Insecta > Phasmatodea > Timematidae > Timema > Timema shepardi. The sequence goes on from CABFVX010000420.1 coordinate 160,897, forward strand.
GACAGCAATTCTGGAATTCTAGTGACGAGACTATTGAACTAATAGCATTTCCTCTTGTTAACACTGTAGCTTTGTTCCCTTAATCTAAATATTTTCCCGCAAAATATAGGCCTACTGACCAAAGAACATACATAAAAATGAAAACGAGATAATCCGATTATTTGTTATCTAATTTATAAGGAATATAAATTGTACACATTCATTTTGTTATCTAGATTGGCTATCAATTTTTATTAAATGTTGTAATAATATGTAATTTTACAGGATGATAAGTGAGAGAGTAAGAGGAATAGTAAAGGAAGAACCAGTCCAGGAGAGGACAGAGAAGGCACGACTAAGGTGGTATGGCCATGTGAGAGGAATGGAGAGGGAAAGATGCCCGGGAGGTTGTTGGATATGGAGGTGGGAGGTAGGAGGCTGAGAGGAAGATCAAGGGACAGACGAAGGGAGGGAGGAAGGAGGAGTGTGGAGGAGAGAAGAGAGGACTGGGCCAAGGTGGAGAAAGAGAGGTGGTGGGAGAAAAGGAGGCGGTGGAGAGAAGAGAGGACTGGGCTAAGGTGGAGGGAGAGAGGTAGTGGGAGAAAAGGAGGTGGTGGAGAGAAGAGAGGACTGGACTAAGGTGGAGGGAGAGAGGTGGTGGGAGAAAAGGAGGTGGTGGAGAGAAGAGAGTACTGGGCCAACGTGGAGGGAGAGGGGGTGGGAGAAAAGGAGGTGGTGGGAGAAAAGGAGGTGGTGGAGAGAAGAGAGTACTTGGCCAAGGTAGAGGGAGAGAGGTGGTGGGAGAAAAGGAGGTGGTGGAGAGAAGGGAGTACTGGGCCAACGTGGAGGGAGAGAGGGGGTGGGAGAAAAGGAGGTGGTGGAGAGAAGGGAGTACTGGGTCAACGTGGAGGGAGAGAGGGGGTGGGAGAAAAGAAGGTGGTGGAGAGAAGAGAGGACTGGGCCAAGGTGGAGGGAGAGAGGTGGTGGGAGAAAAGGAGGTGGGGGAGAGACATGTTCCAAACAGACCCATCCAGGGGTTGGAAGCTGTTCATGATGATGATGATGATGATGAAGAATATGTAGTACTAAATGCGGTGACTTGTGATATTAAGTACACACCGTTTACACTGGGTTAGGTTGTCTTCATGTGATCTATTACTGTAGTTTTCCTACTCACTTTATGTACCAATGTGGGTACATTCCATAAAAAAAAATACCTTCCTTGTCCCTATACGACAGATAAAGCCTTCAAAACCACGTTTGTTAATAGGTATATAGTAAAAAAAAATGACAAGGCATGGGAAAAATCTTTGCAGTGGAATGTAATACACCGTTTATGTACACTCTGTTTACCCTGTAAGCTTTCTTGAAGGATTCCACCATGTCCTTATCGTATAAGCTTTGCCATTTTAGAAAGGTGCAAGGGGAGCTCGCCACCCTTCAGGGTGAACGGAGTGTACATGGGTGCCAACTGATTTGCCCTCAGAGGAAATCGTCGTGATTCATGCGTGCGTGCGTGTTCTAGCAACATGAAAGCGAAATTGAAGTGCGTGAGATTGTAGGTGCCTATGCACACTCACGACTAGATGCTTTCTCACATGTTAAATATATACCTTCAGAATTTCAACCATTAGATAAGTATGCATTGAAAGTTTTTTTTAAAAGTAAAAACGTAATTGTGAGATTGTTTTTACCATTTTCAAGTTATAAGCCGTACTGTGTTTTCACAGCTAAGATGACCAAACCAATTTTTTTACATAATAAATTTAACTGTCCATTTTCATTGGTGCAATTGACATAACGTGTTTTTTAGTTTTACATTAAATAGATTGACTCTTTAAGGTGGTATAAAATCAGATGTTTTGTGATTAATAAAATTATTGTATTTTTGAAAATTAAAGACAATATTTATGTATAGTGAAACCTTAGTGAAAGAGGAAAGAGATAAGAGCAGGATACAGGAATGTGAGATGAAATTTCTGAGGGGTAGGCTAGGAGTGACAAGGATGGACAGGGTGAGATGTAGAGAGAGAAAGAGAGAGTGAAGGAGAAGACCCTGCAGGATAAGATAGAGAAGACAAGATTGAGGTGGCATGGACATGTGTAGAGGATGAAAGAGGATAGGATTACAAGGTGGATGTTTGAAATGGAGGTGGCGGGCGGGAGGCCAAGAGGAATACCCAGAGACAGGTGGATAAAGGGAGATGAGTGAATTGGGCTGGCGTGAAGGAAGAGAGTTAGTGGGAGGACAGAAGTAAATGGGGAGGCTCATGTTTGAGACAGACCCTGCTAGTGGCAGGAAATTGTACATGATGATGATGATGATGATTTATTATAGGTCTTTGCTAGAGCTATTTAAAGATTTAACTATACGATTATTGGACCTCGGTGATCTTAAGGTAAAATTTTGGTCTTAGGAACCGAAGCTTGTGGGTTCTAACCCAACTGAACCCAACATATTTTCACTGAGCGATACTAATAATGCTTGCACATCTTTCTTCGAAGAGTTAGTAAAGCCACCTGTCTTATGCCAATTGAAGCATTTATAAGATCCATAAAATGCATGGTATGAAAGATTTTACAGCCAGAATTCGTAGGCCTTTTCTCGCTCGCTCATAAACATTCAATGAGAAAGACAATGGGAACCACCACACTTATTCACTAATTTCTTGAAACATGTTTTTTCTCCCAAATATTGTGCGTGTGCCTCCCTAACCAGCTGAAGGTCTGAGCACACGTAGTTCTTCGGACGCATCAAGAAGCACACTAACCTAACTTTTGTGCTCCAAGCACTCAATCTCAATCAACATAATGTAATCAAAGACATTTAACACATATTTTTGGTTTTAGTAAACCATTGGTGCAATGAACATTTATATTAGACAAACCCTCCTATTTAAATCGTTTCAGCTGAATATTCGTTTGGATATATGAAATATTCTATCACGTTAAATTAAATGAGTCCATTATATAATATAAAAAATTGTGGTAGGGAAATTGTCAATTCATTGTGAATATTATATACTCATTATATTTATATTTCAAAAAACAAGGAGAAAAGCTGAACAAAATTTAAATAAGTATGGTAGCTTGTAATGATACTATTTTAGACTCCTCTCATACATTAAAAAAGTCATGGATGTAATGCATTTTTCTTTAAAGTACTGTATCTAAAATATCCTATTAGTACTTCATCCATGGAGAATCGCGCGCTTTTCAGAAGTAGTTTCAATATATTACACCATACAACTTTTTTTTCTTTAAAAGATCAACTGCATTGTATTTAGCAAAATATTGTGACACACTGACTCCCTCTACCCAATAGGAAGCCAGCCTTCACCACATCAGGTCACCAGGAGTTTTTCATTTAGTTAGTTTTGACACTGGTGACAAGGGGTCCAAGAAGCAAGGAGTAGGTCATATATAAGCCGCTTGTGCCTATGAATCTACAGTGTAATATAACATTACACAGTACACGGAACACGGAGCATGTAATATCGTAGAAAACAGTCCGTAAATTAAGAAAAACTGTATCATTAATATCAAATCTTCACCACCAAAGGTGCAATCATTTAAATAAATCGTGTGCAAATTTAAAGGTCTTACTTATTTCGTAAGATAAGAATCATGTATAATCAGATCATAAAACTGTGTGATAAGTGCGCAATAACGCATACACGCGTCACCTTCTCAATAAAACCCCGATATCATTATAACCAATGCTCAATCACAGGGTAATATCACAATATATAAACAGTAACACATCAATTGGTGCCCAATCACGGGCATCATTAGTACATAAAATCAATAACTTAACAAGCTCACAGAAAATATTTGTAAAATACTGTATTTGCCTCGAAAGATAAATCAATAAGTATATACAATAGCTAATCCAATATTATAAATTATAACATGGTTTCGTAAATTTATATAACACTATAATCCCTAATTTATTTTCGAATTCTTAATGTACTCGACTCGATTAACTACTAAAATGTTTAACCCTAATGTGGTATATATATTGGGATATAAACCACAACCCAAAGTATATAGTATTGAACCCAAATTTAACGCCTAAATTATTAGACACATCAGGTAAACTCAATATTTTACTAACTTTTATTTCGGGTAGATACTTGACATTTCCAGTAAAGTCCTCGTCCACATTGCAACAATAAATGTAACCATTTGTCACATTCATCACGAACCCATCAAGCCATCTTTGGCATTCCTTTAACTCAGGGGAGCAAATCTCGTTGGTCTTAATTTCAGCCTCCGTCGTGAATGGGTTGTTTGACACCACAAACGCTATTGCTTTCTTGGCCGCTCTATCGTAGACAACTTTCCAAATCAGTTTGGGCACGGGGATGGCTTTGTCCGCGTCGTTACTGTACAGGAATGTTTGTACCGGCGAGCCGCTAGTGTTCCCGAAGATCAAGGTCCCATATGATCCCGTGTAAACTTCAATAGAGTTACTTTGACCTGACACATAACTTCTCACTTTAGTCTCTAGTTTATTCCAGTTAACGTTGTTGACCCCATTCCACTGGGGCACCGCGTTGACGTAATAGTACGTCGCGTTTCTATCCGCTGAATTTAAATCAGCGTTTGGCGTCAAATGGCCTTTGGTTAAGTGCTGTTACTTGGTAGATAAACGCTATTTTCTCCAAGTAATGAACTCAACGTTTTACGTTGCTCTTCTCGTTTGTAGAGCGTTTCTATATCTTTATTTCCCAAGCGTCCGAAGTAAAAGTCTGCAGACTGGAAGACTGGCTTTGTGTTGTTGTCTTTGGTGGAATTTAAGTCCAGGTGGTTCATCGAGTGGTTACTGTACAGCGTGATTAGATTGACGTAATCGAAACAAATGTCGATGACAGTTCTGTTTCTGGAGGTAATGCGAATGTTTGGACAGTTGATAGTGGCCCAAGATAATTTGTTCAAATCCTTGCAGGTTAACTGATCAGAATTTTTCAAGGACCTGCCTATAAATAGCTGAGAGTCCTGAACGCAGGTAGATGTAATTTCATCCATTCCGGTGATAGAATTATCGTCACATCGTAGTTTGAAATCCGCTCCTTGCTCTATGTAGACTTCTCCACGTAAACCTGTCTCAAGTCTCTTGTTTTTTAAGCTGAAGACCGATAGTTTGGATGTCGCAGGAATATAGCAACCTGTTGAAAGAACATACGATTGTTTTATTTTTTAATATCATTTGAAGATAGGACTTTTGATAAAGGAGAAACAAGAAAAGTGGAGGCCATGGGAATGAAGTTTTTGAGAAGCATGCTTGCTGTCACCAGAAGAGATAGGATTAGGAATGAAGATGTTTGGCCAATCGTTGTGGTATATGAGATAGCTGAGATATACCCAACCAGGATTCTAAACCCTGAACGCCCTGCCGTCGGCAGTCTAGTCCAACATAAGAGTGACGCCATAGAACAGGGAAAGCAGAACTTTTCTGAGCATTGTGCCAATTAAAGACTAGCTGAATGTTGAACTAGTCTTGTGTTCCATCTCTTATTTACGTTTCTAAACGAGTATTTAAGAATAAAAGCTCTTTGAATATTGTAATGAAAGAATAACTCAAATTAAATTGAAAATATTTTAATAGTCCCTTAATTCTAAAGAAGAAAAATGATTTAATTATATAAGTGGACAATTTTAATTTCATTAACTTAAGCCAAAACATTGAAAGTAAAATCCTTCAGGGGAAAAGAAACAAATTGATATAAATGTTAAAATAAAATATTTAAATACACTTTTAGATAATTATTAGTTTGAAAAATGTTGTATTTTGATAGCCAATATAGTTCTAATGAATATCAACACACAGGTTACATATGATTGCAATTACGGGAGTTGTCCATATGGATTAAACTACATTTCAATTTTTTTTAATTAGTTGAAAATGTCACCTGGACACGGGAATCGATCCAGAGATTTTTGGTTTAGCGCTTCAATGATCTGATACTATAATTCTATAATGGACGTGTGGAATCGTCCGCTCTCATGAGTCACAGGTGGCTGCGGTATCTAATAATAACTTGCGTCACTATTGGTCGTTCATATGTATCTGATGAGTACACACGTCAATCACAGACTCAGCCTTGAACTATGGGTAAAGAATTACCCTGAGTACTGGACGAGTCCTTTATAACTCAGTGTTAGAGCATTGGAGTGCTAAGCCAAAAGTCCTGGGTTCAATTCCAGTGTCCAGGTGTCATTTTTAATCTGATTTAAATCAAGAGATTTATGTCTACTTCATGGCTTGTCTTCAATAGCCCACGAAACTATTACTAACCGAAATATTATCACTTCAAAATATTATACCACTTATGAAAAATGTGTCGACCCCAGCTGTGTTTGAACCCACGAACATCGGATAGTGAGGTGAGCACTCTAAGTCACCCAAATAGGGGCACGCGTGTCATAGATTTGCCAATCCCTGCTTTAGACCATGCGGCCAACGAAGTGGGTAATACACATTTTAACTAATCTAATTTAGCAAGGATGTGCAAACCAAAAATTAGAGTACCTGTATCCTATTTTCGTGGAGGGAGAGTGGAAAAATATTTAGAAATCAACACCCTTAATCCACTCATCCAGATATCGATCAATGACCTTTCAGTCAAAGACAATTATAACTAGATGAGCGTATAGTTAAATACACTCGTCCATCGATCAGGGTTACAAACTAATAATTATTAGTGCCTACTTCGGTGGCTGCATGGTCAAAGGCGCTACTCTCGAAATAGACTAGACTGCTGAAGACGAGGAGATCGGAGCTCAATTCCGGTTGGGTGTACTGGGGGCGGTTTTCCCAAAATTGTTTTCCATTCTACTCCGAGAAAATACGGGTACACTTCCTATAAATTCAACCTTTATAATCCCTAAAACACTATAGTAATTAGTACAAAGGTGTATAGCCTAACGGATAGTAAGATGGCGTGCTAAAAATAAAAGTAAGCTTTCTAAATTTAATTTAATTTATGTAAATGTTTCTTTCATGCAAATAATTATAAAATACATTTTAAATAATAGGCTCTACACATAATTAAATAGTACTTAAGGCTTCATTAAAAACAAAACATTACTTTTTGCTTTTATATTCCCTTTTTAATCACATTTTAATCACTTATTTAGCACCGCGTTTTACTACCCGTTCGGTTCATACGAAACTAAACCAATTACGCTGATGTGTTAAGTTTGAGGAAGTTTGAATTTAAAGAAAATGTACCGGAATTTTCTTGGAGATAAAGCGGAAAACCATTAAGGAAAAAATACCCTCAATATAACTGATCGGGATTCGAGCCACGATTTCACAGACATCGACAATCCTGTCTATTGTGCGCGTGAAGCCAAAAAACAGTGTGTCCACCGAAGCAGGTCAGGTTTTAAATATTTGTATGTTCTAGTTCCAGTAATGGCAGGGTGCATTAAGTTTCAGGCCAGTTAGGGGAAGAAACTGGGATTTAGGGTGAGTAAATTTAAGTTAAGTTAGTTTAGGACCGTTCAAGATTGGGTTTATCTTACATATTTTAGGAGTAAACGGTATGGGCTGCCATGTTTGACCACAAATATTGGGTTGGAATTTCGTCCTTAGCCGGGTATATTGTTTTATATTTTTGTGGTTCGTCTTATATCCAGACAGATGATGGATGGATCATTTAATTCAAATTTACTTTACTCTACATATTGATTTAAATATAATTTTAACTACCTAACAACAATCCCATCTTTACTAAGAGAAGCTTATTAAAACACAATAAAATAATATTTATCTTCACTTTGTGTTCACTTATAAGGCGGTTAGATGAATATAATGAAATCGTGTTTATCCAAGGAGCTGGGATTATCAATAACTAAACAAAAAGGAAAACAGTAATATTTTATCCTAAGCTAAGGCCTCTTATTTAACGAGCCAACTTGGTATCTTATTTGATTTAATAGTATCTAATCTATTTTAGCGTAAGTGTTTCTGGAATATAAAATATATTTATCACTGATAAAATTATTGTTATAAGTTCACATTTATGAAAACAAGTGCAAGGCGTCAATATCGTTTGTCCCAATATGCCCGTGATGACGTAGTCAGAATTCGAATCCCAAGTTGGTGTACTGAGGGTCAGTACTTCATTCACGGTAGGAGTTTACCTCTGAAAGGTCTTTTTCCCTACCAATATCCTACTATATAATAGATTTCTGGTAAGGAAAAAGGCCTTTCAGAGGTAAACTCCTACCGTGAACGAACTTTAGCTTTGGCAGGATTGAGAAGTAGGGGGGCTAAAGAGGGGTCATAGGAGAGGTACCCCCAACCACCGGAGGCAATTTTTTTTGACCATTATATACATCTAGAAGCTTTTTCGGAAATTGTTTTTATCGGCAATAATTGTTAACTTGATCATTTATATTTTTACTATTATACACGTGATAGTTTAACAAAACAATAAATAAACAGGCTTAAATTAAAGTTAGTTTAGCCGCCACATAGGCCTACTCTCACAAATATTACCGATTATTTATAATAGGTAAATGTGTATTCTCAGAGCCTGAAGATATCCCACTTCCATTCCATGAAAGATAGTCCACTCCTATGAACTATAAAATACATACATTTGGTGAATGATATAATAATAATAATATTTAGCACCGCGTCTTACTACCCGTTCGGGTTATACGCTTTAATTACTAACTACGCTAATAGAGTAGGAAATGGGAAGGTTGAATTAGAGGAAGTGAACCCGCATTTGCGTGGAGGGAGGGTGGAAAACCATTAAGGAAAAACCACACCCAGTTCACCCGACCGAGATTCGAACCTCGATCTCCCCGTCCTCAGCAGTCGAGCTCAACACGGCTAGCGCGTTAGACAACTACGCCACCGAGGCGGGTGTGAATGATATAGAGACCGTTTCCGATCACCTGATATTTTCTTTGCTCATAATTTTTAACTGGTCGTAACCCACCCTTACGCTCATTTTATGTTCTCTTCGGATCTGCGTAGATCTCGGGGAATNCCTCAAGCCCCTCCCGTGGGTAATCTGCTGCTGAAAGGATTTTATTTCACACAAATGTGATTACACTTTCCTCTAAAATGCGATTGTACTGATTCCTACCCCGTTAGTGTAAATACACGGATTAACATTTAATTTATTTTCGTAAAATTGTATTTTTTGAGAACCCGAAGGGTTTGGGAAAAAGTTATTGTTTCCATCATGATTTTTTTTGTATAAAAAATGTGTGTAAATAGATATTAATTAAGAATAATAAAAATATTATTGAAAGAAAGAAAGAAATACGTGGATTGCGTGGAAATCTAGCAAGATATGGTGCAAAAAAGTTTTGGTAGAAATACATTTATTTTTATCGTTATAATTTGTTCCTGGTTTGAGTATTATTCTTTACATGTTGATATTCTGCTCCAGTCAAACGATTGCATCAATATTAGAGTGTAGGCAGGCCTACAGAGTCAAAATATTCCAATATTGATAGTCCTAAGTGTAACGAAACTATCACCGATCTTTTCCTGAAACAAATATGAAACAAATATTTTTAAATTTAAATTTTATAATGTTTCAATTGTTATTTTACCTGATTTGGTGGTGGCATGGTCACTCTCGTGTTAGTCTAGACTGCCAATGACGGGAGGATTGAGGGTCGAGTCTCAGTCGGGTGTACGGAGGTTTTCCCCCCCCCCAAATAGTTTTATACTCTCCCTCCATGCAAATGCGGGTACACTTTATCTGAATTCGGCCTTCTTCATCCATAACTCAATAGCGAAATTGGTACATATGCGTAAAACCTGACCAGGTAGCGGCAATAAAAATAAATATGATATTTATTATTAATATCTAGTTAGAATTCCTACCAACTATAGATATCCATCCCAAATGAAAGAAAATGCGGGTACATTTCCTATTAATTAATATCCTAATCATATCTATACCACTAGATTAAGTCTTTTAATAAAAAAATGTCAAAACTAACCTAACATGTAAATAAAGCCAAGTAATTTGCCAAACTTATATATTCTACCAATTTACTTACTTTATGGCATTAGGAACTCGAAAGCTCATTTCCACACTAACTAAAGTAAGCCACCTATCCCTAGCATGAATTAGTTCTATCCAATCCACCTCATTACACACTATCCCTATCTTGAGATAGTTCTATCCAATACACCTCATTACACACTATCCCTATCTTGAGATAGTTCTATCCAATACACCTCATTACACACTATCCCTATCTTGAACTAGTTATATCCAGTGCATCTCATTACACACTATCCTTATCTTGAGCTAGTTCTATCCAATCCACCTCATTACACACTATCCCTATCTTGAGATAGTTCTATCCAATCCACCTCATTACACACTATCCCTATCTTGAGATATTTATATCCAATCCACCTCATTACACACTATCCCATCTTGAGATAGTTCTATCCAATCCACCTCATTACACACTATCCCTATCTTGAACTAGTTATATCCAGTGCATCTCATTACACACTATCCCTATCTTGAGCTAGTTCTACCCAGTGCATCTCATTACACACTATCCCTATCTTGAGCTAGTTCTATCCAATCCACCTCATTACACCCTATCCCTATCTTGAACTAGTTCTACCCAGTGCATCTCATTACACCCTATCCCTATCTTGAGCTAGTTCTACCCAGTGCATCTCATTACACCCTATCCCTATCTTGAGCTAGTTCTATCCAATCCACCTCATTACACACTATCCCTATCTTGAACTAGTTATATCCAGTGCATCTCATTACACACTATCCCTAGCTTGAGCTAGTTACACCCAGTGCATCTCATTACACACTATCCCTATCTTGAACTAGTTCTATCCAGTCCCCCCCATTACACCCCATCTATTCCAGGTCCACCCTAATGTTATCCTCCCATCCGCGTCTAGGTCTTCCCAATGGTCTCTTCCCATTGGATTTTCCAGTCAGTGCCCTGAACAAGGTTTTAGATGATCCCATTCACGCTGCATGTCCTGCCCATCGTAATCTACGATACTTGATTATCCTCACAATGTATTGTGATGAGTATAGGTTATGTAACTCATCATTATGTCATGTGTTCCAATCCCCAGTATCCTAATCGCTTTTTGGACCAATTATCTTCCTAAGCCCCTTGTTTTCGAGCATCTTAAATTTGGTTTTCCTAATTAAAGTTAAGAGACCACGTTTCACACACAGAGAACTACCGGTAAAATTGTTTTGTATATTCTGAGCTTTACATTCCTTGGCAGCAGGTGAGATGTCAACAACTTACTCACAGAGCCATAGCATACATTTCCCGACTATTCTTATCATTATTTCCAAGCTAATATCATTATTGCTAGTTAACATTGTTCATAAATATTTAAACTCATTAACCGTGTCAAATGATATGTGGTTCATTGTAATTTCTAAATTACCATTTCGCCAACACTTTATTGTTTTTGTCTGGCCTCTCTTAAATATAATTTATTCAACGTTGGTTAACGACTTCGGCTACTTGACAAATTCAAAGCTATTTTGGGAAATGGCTTACACCAAGCGCTCTAAGCACTATCACACTTATATGCCACTGTACGAAATAGAATGGGAGCGACGAATCCCCCTCTTCCATTGAGGAGTATAAACACTCAGGCATATTTGAGCCTGGATAGCATTGATTTGCATTTCAAAATAAATTTTGTCTTTATTCCTATTATGTTTCCTACTATAGGAAACATGTGCTTTCATGGATTATTTTAACCTACATTCTTGCAGGAAGAATTATTCTGGCCATATTTGCGAAGAAACCGACTATTCCAGGTTTTATTCTCTAAAAATGTTTACAAAAATTTACTTCAAGATAAAATAAAATTTGTTGCGTAGTAAGAAGATTTTTGGATTTTTTTTAAAGAATGTATGGTGTATGTTTCATTGCTATGTAAAATTCATCGAATAATACTTAAATAAATTATCATAGGAAATATTATCTTGACTTGCCGCTACTTGACAGGAGTAGTTAACGTCGTAAATTAAAAGATTAAAATCGGAAACACATTATAGCAATATAAATTAATCTGTAAGAAAATATGCCAATATTATGTAAGGCCTTAACTCGATTTATTTATTGTGAAAATAGACTTTATAATTGCTTGAAAATACGCTGTCTGATTCTTAATTATAGTGGATTATTAACCACTCTGTCAGATAATTTGATAATATAACAAATCTGATTTTACCCTGTGTTATGAAACCCATCAACAATGGCAGATTTTGGCCTTTATTTCCTCGGCCACGGCAAGATTTTTATAATTGAATGTACAGTACATGAAAACAGGGTTAAAACACAAATAATCTTACCAGAGTAATCTTCCGCGCATATTATTCTAGCGAAAACTTGAACTAAGATGGTAATAACACATACTCGCAAATTCATCTTTGAAATCTAAACCAGACATCCACACACTCAATAATGAGCTTTGATCTGTCAGTCGATGTGAAATGAAATGAATACCATCTGCTTGACCTCGACCACTTTACTTCAGTTAAGGTTTCATATCTCTACATTCAGATATCGTGGAAATAGAGTTACTGATAAAATATTTGTACGTAATCTTTCTTCACAATGGTCAATATGTTTTTATATGAAACTTGGTGGGAACTATTCGACATGTACAAATGATGCCAGTACGAGTTGGGTTGTACTATAAAAGCACAGTTCAATTTTTATTTAAAGAGCCTTTTGTAAAATAATTACTTTTTTTTCCCTGCTAACACTAATCACCTTTTACTATATTGTATGAATAAAATTAATGTTATTTTATAGTTATTGAACATTTATATCAAAAGTTACCGCTGTAGATTACTTGAATTGACAAATGAATGCGTAAAAGTAGATCTAGTAGCGTTCCTAGCTGTCCATAAAAATTGAACTAATTCCCAATCGTATATCCCAATATTTATAAAAAAATTTAACGATGGGATATTGCTACTTTAGATAGATTTTATCACTACTCATAAAATAACACTAAAATATAGTAGAATTTTCACTAGCAATAAAGTTTCTTTCGTGTTTTAAATAGCAACATTAACAATGAGTGCCAACAAGAACTATATGATAAAGCAGTCGTCTAATTAAATGATTGTGTTGACAAAGTGAACGCCTTTAATCTAATTAGAGCAGGAATTTCAACCTGTGTGGCGCGGCACTTAGGAGGACCGCGAGATCAGACAAAGTTGCTGAAAGATTTTAAGGAGAGTAAATGTTAAAAAACTTTAATAAATAAATTAATTAACACAAAATAATTAAAATAAGGAAACAGAAGAAAGTTTAATTTTTAGTGGGCTAACATTGTGGCTCGTTATTATGCTATTTTATTTATTTCCAAAGCTATTTTACTCTATAAATGAATTTATGTATTTTATTAAGGTTTTTTTTGTTATTTATATTAAAAAATTAACTCGGTGAGTGAATATAACTAATTCGTGACCTAAGTTTACTTGGATGACAGCTCAAAGGGTTACTAGAAATAGTAGTTGACTAACGCGCTTGTCGTGTTGAAGCTCGACTGTTGAGGATGGGGAGATCGAGGTTCGAATCTCGGTCGGGTGAACTGGGGGTGACCTTTACTAAATGGTTTTCCACTCTCCCTCCACGCAAATGCGGGTTCACTTCCTCTAATTCAACCTTCCAAATTCCTAATCCATTAGTGTAATTAGTACTTAAAGCGTATAACCCGAACGGGTAGTAAGACGTGGTGCTAAATATTATTATTATTATTATTATTATTACTAGAAATAATCCATAATATATCTCCACGCCAGCAGCTGACATCTATCACATTGGGTCACTGTAATGAAAACAAATGGTAATTTATGAATTAGAAAGTTAACCACAGTTATTTTGGCCAATTTTATTTATATATTTATTAGAGGTCGGACACAAAGCTTTTTTTTTTATAGTTTTATTCCACTTACAAAATTACTACCCACAGAACTTCTACAAAAGGTCTAACTAAAATAGCTTCAAAATGGCGCCCGACGAATTTAAATCATGTGGTTGAACATAACGTAAACAAGTATTTTACAATGATGCACCCACGCAGTGGATATAAATAATTTATTCAGTTAAATATTTTAAAATACGATAAAATAATTATAAAATAATTTATTATATACATAAAAAATACAAATATTTTATCTTTTCAAATTAAATACGATGCCTGTATTAAGAAGTATTATTGTATGCACTATATTTCACATCATAGATAACATTCCAAAACGAATAATAAGTACTTTTAATTGGGTTTAAAATATTGTTTCAAGTTGGATTAAAAAACGATTAAAAGTAATAAAATAGTATGAGAAAACTTAATTTTACGTAATTTTAAATGTAAATTATACCAGGTATTTAAAAAACTTAACATTTATAACAAAACAGCGATCTTTAACAAGTGTTGGCAACCCAAAACCTAAACATATGATTTTTGAACTGTCATTCCGGTAAAAACCTATCATGAACAGACTATAAGTAAAAATGTTATTTCGATTTTAAATAGTTACGAAATTAAAACATTTACTTGATTAATATGCTACTCTGATATATTCTACTTGGAATTTAAAAATAAATAAAAAATTTGAAAAACAAAATACTTACGAAAATTCTTACTTAAATGCTACACGAGATTCTGATCCCCTTCCCACGGGCTTAGTGAGCCTAGAAAGGTTGGTAATCCCTAATTAGAGGCCACAAACAAAGCTATTGTTTAAACCTCTTCTAACTACTGGTTCGGGCTATCCACATTTAATTGCACTACTGTGGTAGGAGAGAGGAAGCTAGAATAGAGTGGAAATTTGCCCGAAATTGAGCAGAGGGAGAGTGGAAAACCATTTAGTAAAATCACCCGCAGAACACTCATTCGGGTTTCGAGCCCAAGCCTTCCCGTCATCATAAAACCGGACTAAGTGAGCTTGAAGTTTATTCCGCGCGCTCACCGATACGGGTAACAAGTATGTTATTCTAAAGATAATCTGTTCATGGTCAGTTTTCACTATTGTATATTTAAACACCACAAAAACTGGTAATAAATCAATTTACCAAATAAATTGGTTGCTATATTTTCATATATGAATAGATTTGGTGGGTCGAGTGAAGTACGGCTTATTAATATAAACTATGTTATTAATCTTTATGTCAGAAAATTTACAAACACCAAACAAAAAAAAAACATATCATATGTCCTCATCTGGGATTTAAACACGTACCTCCCAACCTGTTTATTCAGTTCCATCAAACACAACGCGTGCCTCTGACCTGTAGGGTCAAGGGTGAAACTTAACTGTGCTATCGGTGACCTGGTGGTCTAGGGGTATGGTGTCAGACTTCTATGCTGGCGGCCGGGGCTCAATCCTCGGTCCCGGCAAAGATTTATCTGATTACCAAACCCTTCCTTCACCTCTGACAAGACATCTTGTGAATGTGAGGAAAGCCAGGTCTCCACCGTGGTTCGGATTCCACGTTAAACTGTAGGTCCTTCATTTCATCTCACAATCACCCTACCATTACACATTAGCGTAAGTGCGTATAACCCGAACGGGTAGTAGGACGCGGTGCTAATAATAATAACTGTGCTATCCTTGTCTGATAGGTTCATTTCTCTCTTTACACACCCCACTTCTCCACAGGCGTTCTCTGCCCCACAGAAAATAATAATTTTTTATTTACCTGGTGTGTTAAAAGGACTTAAATGCCTTTTATTTTTATGTTTTTGAGCGGACGAGTAATTTAGGTCTTAAACTAGGAAAGACTACCAAGTGAGTTCTTGAGAGCCAAAGCAGATATATTTCAGTGTCTTGGGAGAAGGAGGGATTCTTGGACTGGGTCATTTTTTTAATTATATATATTCATTTGGAACTCAATTCAGCCCATGACCATTTTACAACGTGCAAGATTCCCTTTAATATGATAATGCAAGGGACGCCAGAGAAGGGCAGTGTTTTTTTTACAGTTTTTATAGCAAAACTTTTTTTTCCCAAAATAAATAAAATATTGATTCAGTACAAACATGTAGTTTAAATTTATTCACATGGTGATATCAACAGTTGTTGAATATCTATCATGATCATAGTGGAATTAGATGAGAAACTTTTTTAAACAAAGAGAAACAGTTGTCATCAAATTCCAGGGCATATATTCAACCCCTGATAAGGTCACCGTGTGAAGAAAATAAAATTGTATATTTCTACTGGAGAAATATTTGATTTATTTTGGCAAAAAAATAAAATAATTTGCTATAAAAATTGCGATAACACTTACCTTTTCTCGCGTCCCCTACGTTCCCGCCTTAATAAGATGAAAATGATCTTTGGTTTGTATTTTGAAGGATGTTGATACAAACTGCTCTTGTCAATGAACACGATATTTGGTTTGTTATTTTGAAGGATGTTGATACAAACTGCTCTTGTCAATGAACACGATCTTTGGTTTGTTATTTTGAAGGATGTTGATACAAACTGCTCTTGTCAATGAACACGATCTTTGGTTTGTTATTTTGAAGGATGTTGATACAAACTGCTCTTGTCAATGAACACGATCTTTGGTTTGTTATTTTGAAGGATGTTGATACAAACTGCTCTTGTCAATGAACACGATCTTTGGTTTGTTATTTTGAAGGATGTTGATACAAACTGCTCTTGTCAATGAACACGATCTTTGGTTTGTTATTTTGAAGGATGTTGATACAAACTGCTCTTGTCAATGAACACGATCTTTGGTTTGTTATTTTGAAGGATGTTGATACAAACTGCTCTTGTCAATGAACACGATCTTTGGTTTGTTATTTTGAAGGATGTTGATACAAACTGCTCTTGTCAATGAACACGATCTTTGGTTTGTTATTTTGAAGGATGTTGATACAAAATGCTCTTGTCAATGAACACGATCTTTGGTTTGTTATTTTGAAGGATGTTGATACAAAATGCTCTTGTCAATGAACACGATATTTGGTTTGTTATTTTGAAGGATGTTGATACAAAATGCTCTTGTCAATGAACACGATCTTTGGTTTGTATTTTGAAGGATGTTGATATAAACTTATCTTGTCAATGAACACGATATTTGGGTTGTATTTTCAAAGATGTTGATATAAACTACTCTTGTCAATGAACACGGTCTTTGGTTTGTATTTTCAAAGATGTTGATATAAACTACTCTTGTCAATGAACACGATCTTTGGTTTGTATTTTGAAGGATGTTGATACAAATTGCTCTTGTCAATGAACACGATCTTTGGTTTGTATTTTGAAGGATGTTGATATAAACTTCTCTTGTCAATGAACACGATCTTTGGTTTGTATTTTGAAGGATGTTGATATAAACTTATCTTGTCAATGAACACGATATTTGGTTTGTATTTTCAAAGATGTTGATATAAACTACTCTTGTCAATGAACACGGTATTTGGTTTGTATTTTGAAGGATGTTGATACAAACTGCTCTTGTCAAAGAACACGGTCTTTGGTTTGTATTTTGAAGGATGTTGATACAAACTGCTCTTGTAAATGAACACGGTATTTGGTTTGTATTTTTAAGGATGTTGATACAAACTGCTCTTGTCAATGAACACGATCTTTGGTTTGTTATTTTGAAGGATGTTGATACAAACTGATCTTGTCAATGAACACGGTATTTGGTTTGTATTTTTAAGGATGTTGATACAAACTGCTCTTGTCAATGAACACGATCTTTGGTTTGTTATTTTGAAGGATGTTGATACAAACTGATCTTGGCAATGAAATGTGAGTGCATCGAAATCACATTCGCTCTCCTTGTCAAACTCTGAAGCTCATCTGAGGGCCTGGGGGATATTTTCGTCTCGTCGCGAGTCGCCAAAGTAAAGACTGCTATCCCGAAATAACTACTCAGTCGTCTGCGTCCCCCTCCCCCGAACAAAGTGTTGTTCGTTGACCCAGGTCAGACCCAGACAATTGATTGGAAACTCGCCAAAGGTAAGGTGGGGCGGAAGGGAACGCTAGTTAAGATCGCTATTTCATGCAGTTTTTATAGTAAATACCTTTTTAATAAAAAAAATAAAAATAAATGGTACGGTGCACCATACAGGTTTACTCCCGTTTTTATCTTAAAATAAACATTTACTAAAAACTTGTAAGATTTGTGAAACGAAATAATAGGTGTGTATATTGTTGTAGAAAAACTACACCAAAGATCACAAATGAAATAATATACACGTATACTTACTCTATGTTTGAAATAAATTGTATTGAGCAAAAAAATTTGTAATAAATGAATTGAGAGAATATTAGGAAAATAATAGAGCACAAATAAAAGTAAAAATGCTCAAACATATTTACACACACTTCAATATTTCGATGCTATTATAATATGATCTTCCTCAGGAAGTAGTACTAGTAAGACTAAACAGGATGTTGTCTTCAGTAATGTCAACTTGATTGGGTTTGATTAAAACTTCTCTGGTGGAATTGAAATTCTCTTATGGTTCCTCTATTAGTCTGTGGATGCTAGATGGTACAAGTGTAGCCTCTGGGTTGAAATTAGCGAGTATCTAGTTTGGGTAGTTTTCTAGACTTTGTGATTCATTGATGTGCCATTTCCCATCTTATTATCTGGGTCGTGTCGCACTCTATCTTGTCAAAGTGTTAAAATAATTCAACAATACAAAATGCAATACATCTCAGCTGAGAAGATGTGATCGTAAAAAAAAAAATCGTATCCCGGATTTTGATAAAAAAAATGTTGTCTGCATCTCGAGCTAGAGCCGAAACCATTTTAGCTTCTGGGCCAAAATTTGGCACCTAAGGCTTCCATGAGGTTCCAAAAGTTTAATTTTCTTTAGGTATTTAACTCTAAATTTAAGGGAAGCTTAGTGAAGGGTGAAAAAAAAAGAGAAAAATAGATTTTCTCAAAATACTCTCTAACAATTTTGATGACATGTTATATCTAGACGCTGTTTAACATTACAAACATTATTATACAATAAAACTCAACTTTTAGTGAAGATTGGTTGTCCTAGTTGTATTAATTTAACGTGAAAGACATAAATATGTAATGTAGAATAGTAATATAAATGCACAATATATGATTAATATTTGAAGAGATTGGTAATAACAATTACAGGTTATAGCACATAATAATAAATAAATCTTTAAATTTTAACACACGTCTAAAAATTTCAATAAATCTATAAAAATGGTAGATTTTTGAGTCGATTACATTTAAAACTATGTTTTTAAAAAACAACAAAGGATGATGTAATCATGCATATATTTCGTATCTTATTATTAAATTGAGAGTAGCCAGAACAAGTTGTATAGTTTAAAAAAATTTAAGAATATATAAAAATCTAGTTTGTTTCTTATGTGAATTCCATGTTCCTTTATTCTGCTGCAAATGCTGCAACGTTATAAATACTACAACATGTTTCGATGCTACGACGGCATTATTTTCAGGTCTAATGAAATAGAAAAATACACCAAATCAAATCATGATCAAAACACAATGCGTTAACCAATGTGATATAATTTTAGGAAACAGATTTGTTCTGGTCTGTTCTAAGTAAACCTATATGTTTTTATGGAGTACTTTGAAATATGAAATTAATTTCTGTGCACTTTCTCATTGTGTTATGTATTAATACATTTATACTCCTTGGTGAAGTGTTTTTAGATAGTATATAATTTAACAAATTTAACGAGTTTTTCGTAAATGTCTCTATTTTAAGATTAAAGAGATACAAAGTCTGTGCTGTGCACCGTACATTTAATCTTTTGACACACTCTGTATTTTATCTCACGGGCTGCTGATATAATTATTATTAAATCCCTGTGGTAAGGATAAACAGTTATTACTTTTAGCTCCACATCTTATTACTTGTTTGGGTTATAAGATTATGGACTAAATACGCTAATGAGTTAGGGATGAGGAAGATTGAATTTACAGAAAGTGTAACCGAAATTGCTTAGAAGGAATGTGGAGAATCATTTAGAAAAATCCTCCCTTAGTACACCCGACTAGGATTTGAACCTCGATCTCCCTGTCATCAGCAGTCTCTATCGAGAGAGTGACGCCTTGAAATATATGGCCACTAAAGAAGGCGATAGGAAGCTGTTTAGAGGAAATGCACCTTAATTATCGTTGAGTGAGAGTGGTAAAACTATGGAGATAAATCATATTTGGGATACTCCCACCCACCAGGGCACCTTACTGAGATTCTAACCTCAACATTTTCATGTTTGGTAATCTCGTACATTATTAGACTAAAATCCTAGATTATATGACGAGATATATGGGTCTTGCCTTAGGTTAAGCTAATATTTAGGTCGTGAATTAGTATAAATAGGGTTTTTTAGAATATGCATATAAAATAGTTCTACTGTAATCAAAATAATAAATAATATAAATACGAACAATAGTTTTATCTTTATAAACATAGAGTCAACAAATTTATACCCGTACAGGTGAGCACGCAGACAAAGCCGTCAGTATCGTCTAGTCTATTTTGTCGGTGATGGAGAGGTGAAGATCGAATCTCAACCGAGTGTACTAAGGTGTATTTTCCTAAATGATTTTCCACTCTTCTTTCACGTAGATGCAGGTACACTTAATCTAAATAGAGCCTCCTTCATCCATAAACTATTAATATAAATATGCGGTATGACGTGGAGCATGACTGGAACAAATTTCACTCCTCTCATCAAAGCCATCAAGGTCATCTAATCATTAATCAATGTAATACCCATGACATGGTAGCTACTGTTTTAGATGTTTTCAATCACTAAGAATATTTTGCGGTAATATATTCCTATTTTCGGTAATTTTGTGAATGTGTGTAATGATTGGAACTAATGGTAATTATACCCCTTTTAATTCTCCACACGCTTGAATCAACGTCAGGATAGTAGTGTTTACAACTAAACCAAAAGTGGATCTATTAAAAAGTTGGTTTCCCTCTATTTTTTTTCCTTCCCAATTTCAATAACGTTATTTTCAATCTAATGCGTCTATTCAATAGACCTATTGCTAGTACCAAATCAATAAATGTCAAAACTCAAGAACTTCCAATATAATTTACGATTAGGTTAATTTTGCTTGTACGTTAGGAATTGGACCATTAATTAATCGTGCTCAAGCTACATTTTAATAAACAATATAGACCTATATCAACACGTTTCGGTGGCCGCGACGTCTAACGCCCTACCCTCGCAGTAGATAATGCTGCCGATGACGGGGAGATAGAGGTTCGAATCTCAGTCGGGTATACTGAGGGTGGTTTCCCAAAATAGTTTCCACGCAAATGCGGGTACACTTTCTATAAATATAACCTTGATAATCCCTAAAACCATTGACGTAATTATTACCTAAGTGTATATCTCGGACGGATAGTAAGACGTGGTTATTATATATATGTATATAATATATAAGCACCATGTCTTACTATCCGTTCGAGCTATAGGCTTATGTTAAATAATTTATAGGTCTACTATGTATATAAATAATAGTAAGCCTATAAATTATTTAAGGTTTGATGTAAGATAATGTAAGAAAAAAGGCTCTCTGCATAATCAGTCAAACAAAGTAGTTCCCATAGTTCCCTACAGATAACACTAGCATCACTACATTGATTGAACATATTTCTGGTGATCTGTCTGCGGTCCTCTCAAACAATATAACAACTTTCAAAATGGCGGATTTAATATCTTATCTTGTTTCGTGACTTATGACTTTTCTGACCGATTCAGTCTGTTAAGTGCAGTATTTTTGAAGTTTTATGGACACATTTATTTTTTGGCCAAAATAAATAAAGTATTGCTTCAGAAGATTAAATTAAATTAAATTTTCTTCACATAATATTCTCAATAATTCTTGAATACTTGTAATGAACATATGGGAATTTGATGAGAAATTCTTTAAATGGATAGAAAATGTTTTCATAAAATTTCAGGATTCTTGTGACAAAATATAAAAGAACTGATGAAATTAATATATTATCTATTTTTCCCAAAAACGTTATTTTTATAAACAAAATTGCGAAAATAATGGCCCTAGCTCCCATCATTTTACACCTCTCCTTAAACCCTTATTTTCACATTGGCTATTTCTTAAACTTGACTAGGTTATTTGCAGTTTGAACCTCTCAATAAAGTCGGTTAATCATGCAGTAAAAGCAAGGTTTGTACCAGATGCACTGTTAGGTGAGAAAACAAAGCTTTAAGAATCCTTGGTTACGACAAGGCCTAATAATTATAATGAACTCATCACGGGCGTGTCATGGACGTTTCTTATGGTAATTCAGTGAGTTACGTCACAATATTGCATTGTTATATTATTTACAGGTTAATGATTAGCATTGTTGAGTGTCTGGTATGTATGATTTCAAATATACATCTTGTATCTACAGGACACTCACTACAGTATAGTATATACAGGACACTCACCACAGTATAGTATCCACATGGCACTCGCTACAATATAGTATATACAGGACACTCACCACAGTATAGTATATACAGGACACTCACCACAGTATAGTATCCACATGGCACTCACCATAGTATAGTATCCACATGGCACTCACTACAGTATAGTATATACAGGACACTCACTACAGTATAGTATCTTCAAGACACTTACAACACTATAATATCTACAGAACACTCACTACAATATAGTATATACAGGACACTCACTACAGTATAGTATATACAGGACACTCACAACAGTATAGTATATACAGGACACTCACTACAGTATAGTATATACAGGACACTCACTACAGTATAGTATCTTCAAGACACTTACAACACTATAATATCTACAGAACAACTTACTACAATATAGTATATACAGGACACTCTCTACAGTATAGTATATAATGGACATTGGGATTCTAGATGTAGGCCTAACATTTAAGTTTTGCAACAAACACACAACATCTAACACTGAACACAATTAGTGATAATCCAAAGCAATGGTTGTTGGCTACTTGTCGGTCAAGTGGAAATTCTCAGTCGGTTGCGGAGGAAAACTACATCGACATTAAAAGTTGAGCTTTAATTTGTCTATATCTACCCGTAAATTGGGCTGTATAAAGTAACTTAAAATAATATTTGAGTGTAACCATTACCTTGGTAGATCATAATCTTTTTTAACGTATTTTACCCGCCTCGGTGGCGTAGTTGGCTAACGCGCTTGTCGTGTTGAGCTCGACTGCTGAGGACGGGGAGATCGAGGTTCAAATCTACGGTCAGGTGAACTGGGGCTGGTTTTTCCTAAATGGTTTTTCACTCTCCCTCCACGCAAATGCGGGCTCACTTCCTCTAAATAAACCTTCCCAATTCCTAATCCATTAGAGTAAGTACTTAAAGCATATAGCCCGAACGAGTAGTAAGACGCGGTGCTAAATATTATATTAATATTACTATTATTATTTAACGTATTTATTTTATTCATGATATTAAGCGTGTAATTTTTGAACCAACTGATTATACCAGCACACGAAAATTTCTATGAGTGAGTGCGAAAGCTACTACCAACTTTGCTTTGAAAAACAATTTAACTTACATTTCAGGGTGCTTTTACATGCCACAATTGAAATGGGACAGACGGTTTTACTTCCCCTCCAAAGGAAGCTGGAAGATGGATATTTATCCCTCAAGAAAAATTCATCGACCCCGGCTGTGCTTGAACCCATGAATATTGGATCCTGAAGCAAGCACTCTACGCCAAGACAACCGCGGTTTATTGGATATACTTGGTAATGCTATAATATAATATAATATAATATAATATAATATAATATAATATAATATAATAATTATTATTATTTAGTACCACGTCTTACTACCCGTTCGGGTTATATGCTTTAAGTACTAATTACGCTAATGGATTAGGAATTGGGAAGGGTGAATTAGAGGAAGTGAACCCGCATTTGCGTGGAAGGAGAGTGGACAACCATTTAGGAAAAACCACCACCCCCAGTTCACCCGGCCGAGATTCGAGCCTCGATCTCCCCATCCTCAACAGTTGAGCTCAACACGACTAGCGCGTTAGCTATATACACCACTGAGGCGGGTTATAATATAATTAAAATAATATAATATAAAAGTGTGTATTGTATTGACTTTTTTTTTGTAGAGAAAAGGGAAGGGGCAGGGTATAGTATTTGTGGAAAGATAGAATTTGGTGGGATAGTCCGAGTCCTTAGCTCAGTAGGTACAGTTTCTGTTTACTGAGCTAAGAGTCCCGGGTTCATTTCCCGACTTGGCCGAAAGTGTGTAAAGTGGGTTTCTACTTTCACAGTGATGAATAAACGCATGGGGCTAGGGTGTTGTTTCTGTTATATATTTAAGTAAGTTTATAGGCTGTGTTCTGAGATAATCATTTGGCTCAAAAGGATCGCGGGAATTACCTAAAAAAAATTACAAGGAATAGCTATAATATATATATATATATAAAAAGTAAAATTAGACTTTTGGTGTATAAGTCGGTTGGGGTGTAAATTATTGCCGAACCCTGATCTAAAACTTAAGGTGAGAAGAGTAACTCAGGGTAGATGCAACCGGATTATCATGGAAAGACTTACTGAAACGCACGTGTGTTAAGCCGATGAACCCTTACTGATCTAAACCCAGGCCCTTCCTTAAAAAGCGAGCCGTTCCATTGAGAGTTGATAAAAGACCGGCTACACCGGCGCGGATGAATCGTTGAGAGAGCATTGCTCGGTGCGGACCGTGTAGACACCTACCACCGGAAATAAATGTTCGGGAGATCCCGAACTGCGTTTCTTTCACAGCCGTGTCACGTGTGACGCTGTAGTAATTGTTTACAACATTACGTACAAGATAAATAATATTATATAACCCGCCTCGGTGGCGTAGTTGGCTAACGCGCTAGTCGTGTTGAGCTCGACTGCTGAGGACGGAGAGAACAAGGTTCTAATCTCTGTCGGGTGAATTGGGGGTGGTTTTTCCTAAATGTTTTTCCACCCTCTCTCTCTCTACACGAAAATGTGGGTTCACTTCCTCTAATTCAACCTTATCAATTCCTAATCCATTAGCGTAATTAGTACTTAATGCGTATAACCTATATACAACAACTTATTAAACAACAAACAATCTTCTTCTTAATTGTTAGATAAATTAAAACTTTATTCTTCGTAATTAATAGCTAACTTAATTATATGAAAATAGGTGAAAACCTATGCAAGTAAAAATAAAAGTACGGACTTATTTTATAATAGAACTCAGTCTATAAAGAATATAAAGATGTTTTTTTTTTATCTTATGCTTGGTTTAGTAAAGTGAATTAGTTAAAAATCCTACGCGATGTTATTGTAAATAAATTCACTTTAGTTGCGGGTTGGCTCCGTGTAACCATACCTTAACGCCTCAAGACCACACGGACACCGCTCCGGGCTTAGGGAGTGTACTTGTTCCATTGAAACCATAAGTACCATCGCAAACTTCTCAAATGTAGCGGACTTGCGTGCCAGAGACCACTTATGTACCCCGAGTCCTCGTGTAACAGGAGGCGAGACAAGAGCTGAGTCTGTACAGAGGTGTGTCTGTGTGAGAACCACTTGCTGCTCACGGTATTAAGGAGGAGCTTTCCGTGCGGTGATCGTAACGAGAACCTCTCCACTGCCTCGAGCGGTGACGTCATATTTTAGAGAGCCTCCATGATTGTGAAACATGGGCTCTTACCTACAGTGGCACGCACAGAAATTTTATTTGAGAGGGGCAAACCATATGGCTGTTTTTATAGTTAAATTTAGGAGAAAAGAAGGATTTAGGGGTCACAGATCCATAACCACCGGAGGCGAAGATATTTTATAAATATTAAATGTCTCTAGAAGCTATTGAAATGGTCTTTGTTGAAAAAAAAAGTCTGGAGACTGGGAGTAGTAACTGCTCCATCCCCCCCNCCCCCCCCCGCCCCACCATCCCCGCCTTCCCTTGGGTGCACCACTACAATTAAATTACATGATGAGAATAAATTTAGGGTGCTCGAAAACAAAGAACCTAGTAAAATAATTGGTACTAAAAGCGATGACGTTATTGGAGAGTAGAGGAGGTTACATATTGATGATTTAAATACACTGTAATCATCACCAGAGATAGTTAGGGTAGTCAAATCAAGCAGGCTATGGTGGGCAGGATATGCAGGACTAATGGAAGGATCTAGAACTGTGTTCATGTTATTGACTGGCAAACCCATTGAGACGAGACCATTGGGAAGTCTTAGACACAGATGAGAGGATAACATTAACAAGGACCTGATAAGAGATAGGGCGTAATGAGGTGGACTGGATAGAACTCGCTCAAGATAGAGATAGGGTGGAGTGAGCTGGACAAGATAGAACTAGCTCAAGATAGATATAGGGTTAAGTGAGCTGGACAAGATAGAACTAGCTCCAAATAGAGATATGGTGGAGTGAGCTGGAAAAGATAGAACTAGCTCAAGATAGATATAGGGTTAAGTGAGCTGGACAAGATAGAACTAGCTCAAGATAGATATAGGGTTAAGTGAGCTGGACAAGATAGAACTAGCTCCAGATAGATATAGGGTTAAGTGAGCTGGACAAGATAGAACTAGCTCCAGATAGATATAGGGTGGAGTGAGGGAGACTAGATAGAACTAGCTCAAGATAGATATAGGGTGGAGTTAGGGGGACTAGATAGAACTAGCTCAAGATAGAGATAGGGTGGAGTGAGCTGGACAAGATAGAACTAGCTCAAGATAGAGATAGGGTGGAGTGAGCTGGACAAGATAGAACTAGCTCCAGATAGATATAGGGTTAAGTGAGCTGGACAAGATAGAACTAGCTCCAGATAGATATAAGGGTGAAGTGAGGGGGACTACATAGAACTAGCTCAAGATAGATATAGGGTGGAGTGAGCTGGACAAGATAGAACTAGCTCAAGATAGATATAGGGTGTAGTGAGGGTGACTAGATAGAACTAGCTCAAGATTGATATAGGGTTAAGTGAGCTGGACAAGATAGAACTAGCTCCAGATAGATATAGGGTTAAGTGAGCTGGACAAGATAGAACTAGCTCCAGATAGATATAGGGTTAAGTGAGCTGGACAAGATAGAACTAGCTCCAAATAGAGATATGGTGGAGTGAGCTGGAAAAGATAGAACTAGCTCAAGATAGATATAGGGTTAAGTGAGCTGGACAAGATAGAACTAGCTCAAGATAGATATAGGGTGTAGTGAGGGGGACTAGATAGAACTAGCTCAAGATAGGGTTAGATGGTGCACGTTTGTAAATGCAGCAATTAACTTTCTAGTTCCTAACGCATTACGCCAATCTGCTAGGGATGAAAAAGGTTGCATTTAGAGGAATTGTACCCGCATTGATGTAGAAGGAGAGCAGAAAACAATATAGTAAATAAAACCTTCAGTACACACAACAGGGATTCGAAGCCCGATCTCCTCATCATCGGAAGTCTAGAATATTGCAAGAGTGACGGCTTAGACCACGCGGACACTGAAACATATTTTTTATTACTAAAGATGAAGTTGCGTGGCTTTTCTTGTTCGACTTTTTCTAAAACTAAACTAATATAATTCAAGGAATAAAATTTAATCTCCCCTTTTAAAGCGATATAAAGTGTTAATTCACAACAACGATACCGGATCATGAACACGCGTCCTACTAGCTAGTAGGGGCGGTGGATATTGGAGACGTAAGGCTTGCCTCATTGGGCATCACGAGACTTGAAGGGAATTTCACAAAAATCTAGTAAAAAAACCAACCGACATCACGTAAGCGATGAGCCTTACATTCTAATACCGAGTTTTATGTTGTGGTTAAACAGTGATTTCAACATTTTGCACTTATACACACATCAGCGGTGGCTTGGTCCATGGCGCCACGCTCGCAATGAGCTGTATTGCTGAATACGGCGGGATCGGGGCTTTAATCCCGGCTGAGTGTCCTGAGGGTGATTTCTCTAAATGTTTTCCCAATTTCCCTAAATGAAAATGTGGTTATGTTTCCTCTAAATTATACCCTATCACTACTCCTTTAGCGTATTTAATACATGCGAATGACCGAAATGGATAGGGAGCAAAAAAACAATAACATATATTCATGGTCGATCTAAGGTATCATTTACCAAGAGTGTATTATATATAGTATAATTATGTATTATGTATACTGTGTAAATTATAAAATATCTAGTTACAAAGTAACCATTTAATATAAGGATACTTGATAGAACTGAAGATGTTGAATATTTAAAACAGATTGGACACTAATTTTTATGAACACTTTGTAAGTATGTTAAATATACATGTGCATATATATATATGGTAGAACTCTAAATCTCTCTCTGCAGGTATATAAACCACTTTATATATACAGAGAGGAAAGGAGGGTAGAGATAAAGAGGGAGAGTTCTACAAATATATATAGCTACAAAGTATTCAAACGAGGCACGAGGCAAGAGGCACGTCTGCGACCAGTGACTGTCTTGGTTTACATAGTTTATTATGTGGCCAGTTCCTTCGAGGCGACTGCGACTGACGATCAGAGCGCACGAGAGCAGTGTGGACGCACACGAACCACCGAGAAAGCGTGTTTTTTTTAGTAGAATTGTATTTAGTCTCGTCATAATTACTTGCCGACACAGGAAATTAAAATAAGTTGTTTACAACAAATACTTTAAAAGAATTTTTTTTCAAAGGAACTACGTTATTCGAGGAAATATTAGATCCCTGTCAGTACAGTTTTATGTTTGATTGGGCTCGTTTTGAAAATGGTTCAAGTTTTCTCCACAGAATAAGACGAAAATTTAATTGTAGAAGTGAAAAAGTACCCACCGATTTTTGGCATATCTTCCCAGCGTACCGGGACCAATGTGTGAAGGAAAACATATGGAAAGAGATCTCAGGAATTGTTGGTCGATCGCGTTAGTATTTTTTATCAACATTATTTCAAAATAACTAAATAACACGAAACTTTAGATATCACAATTTAAAAACCCCGATAAATGAGAAACGATCTTTACTGCACATAAAATTACCTACGACTGGCGACCAAGAGACGCATCTAGGGAAACACTGTATCCCACGTCTGCGACACACCACCCCATGTCTGCAGTCGCTGATAGGTTGCTCTAATATTTTAACATATCTAGAAATAACTTTTCTGATTGCACTGCAGAACAGTCATCAATAGCACGTTTTAACATATCAATTCTTAAAAATGTATTTCCCTTAAGAGATTTACCAATCTCTACTGTGTGGGGGCTGATGTATGAGAAGCATTGTCCTGGAGAAACAAACAACACTCCTATTGAAAGTTTTCCGCGATGTTTTGAGACCAGTTCCTACTTGAGTTAATCCAAAAACGGTATGTGGCAGTTTTCAGTGAAGGTTGTACCCTTCTCCAGTAAACAACAAACAAAATTCCGCCATCATTACAGAAAACAGATGTCAACACTTTCACTGCAGACTTCTGTGTCCTAAACTTCTGTGGACGTGAGAAACCACTGTGTCCACACTTATTTGATTGTTTTTTCATCTTTGGAACACACATATAGATCCAAGTTTCATCCATAGTAACAAGCCGTTTCAAAAATACATATAAATCTTTCGTGAAATGGTACAAAATAACCTCTGAAGCAGCCACTTGATCACGCTTTTGGTCAGCATCGAGGAATTTGGCCATCCATCTGTCTGAAAACTTCTTCTTCTTCCATATTTCATGCCTACATGTTCCCGAGGTGTGTTAAAGTTTCCTGCTATTATTTTGGAAGTTTTTCGTCATAGACTAAATACTGACGTGTACTTTCCTAAAACGAGCAACCCATTTATCATTTATTGACTGTGGAGTAGGAAGTATAATTTACACTCAATATACCAGATATATAATAAATTGGCCTGGCCAGATTTCCCCCTCTTTTTTTAATGTCATCATCGCACGGCATTCTTTTGTCGTGAAATCTCTGTGGTTAACTGCCATTTTAACTTCAGGCCTAAAAGGAATTTTAGCTAAGTCGATGGGTCAATTAGGGAAAATCAAAGACTAATCCATATTCTCTTGTACATATCAGTGACAGGTCTATTATCAGTTATTGACATTTCCTGTTCTTGACTTTAGTTTCAAGTTTTCTCTCAATTACACAAATCACTCTGTTGTAGTTCTAGGAGGCTTGGGTGGTGGATGTTGGAGAGGAGGTGGTTTTGGTTACAGTAACCAACACATGTAGTAGTATACCATTTGACTTTGCATGGACTCTAACGATTATATTTTCATATTAGATTTATTTATAGAAAGTAAAAACCACATAAAATCCACAGTTTTAACCAACTGCACGGGTGGGCACCCCTACTCATCTAATATGTCTCTCTGGTGACGGGGAGGTCAGGTTTCGAGTCCCTCCTAGGTGTAACGAGGTTCTGTATTGCTAAATGTTATCCCATTATACCTCCACGTGCTGTATAAAA
This sequence comes from Timema shepardi, assembly GCA_902151425.1. Taxonomy (NCBI): domain Eukaryota; kingdom Metazoa; phylum Arthropoda; class Insecta; order Phasmatodea; family Timematidae; genus Timema; species Timema shepardi. The sequence continues at coordinate 191,366 of CABFVX010000420.1, forward strand.
AGCGTATTACCCGCTTCGGTGGTCGAGTGGTATAAATAAGGCGTCACTCTCGCAATAGATTGGACAACCAACGATTGGGAGCTCAGGGTTCGAATTTCAGTCAGTTGTATTTAGAGATGTATTTTAAAATTGGTTTTCAACTTTCCCTCCACGAAAATTCGGGTACACTTAATATAAATTCAACCTTCCCTTCCACACCTATAGCTCACTATCGTAATAAGTACATATGAGTACTTCCTGAACGGGCAGTAAGACGCAAGGCTAAAAGAATATGCGTGTTGCCCGGACGAGTAGTAAAACGTGATTTAAAAAAAAAGTTTTCCTTAGCGAGTGATGTTATTGCAGACAAACAAAATGTACTAGTTCCATTAACTGACCACATTGTACACTGTACACTTTACCAAGTTATTATTAGTTCTCTTGGTATAGCATTAAAGAGTATGTTTTATTCCTCAGTGCCTTCCAGGCGTGCATGGGATGGAGTTAAGAAAGAGCCGGAGCTAATTATTGAGTACAAGAAAAACCGCACGTCTCTCTCTCTCTCTATTTGAGTGTAATTTAAGTGGAGATCTTAGAGCACTAAGTAATTTATTTGGACTGAGGTTTCTGTTGTTTCAAGATCGTGGAGTTTTGAACAAGATCACTCGAACTATTGCGACACACGTGATGTGGGGTCCATACATGTCTTGGGTTCGTACAGATATCAGCCCTACTCTGTCATCCTATTCAGAGAGTATTGGGTTCTGATACGGGTGGAGGAGGATCTCATAGTTTTGATATATTTGGCAATAAGAGAGGGTTTGCCGTATGGATAGGTACGAAAAATAGACAAATCACCCTTAGCATAAAACTAACTTTATTGTTTTAAATGTATATAGTCTATTTATCCAATTTAAAGTAAAATTTACTTTAAAGGTACAAGGGAAAGAGAGCGTAGGTGCAATTTTAGCCCAAATTTAGCTAGTGATGCCATCTGTTAGCAAATGATTATACCTTTCTAAGAGGTCTCCATTAAGTTTAAACTAATTTTAAAAAATAAGTATTTTCTGAGGTCCTTATAAGGTTAGAAATATAAAATTTGTCATCCTGGAAAATGTGTAAGGCCTATAATTAATATGACTCTACCCTTAATTATTATAATAATCTTATGATATCGTATAATCAGTGTTCAAAGAGGGAAAAAGGTAGTAACGCCTTAGGGACGCCACAAACAGTCGCATGGAAATAAATATCCATCTTTTGGATCTATATAATACTACAGTCATGGTAAGATCTTTAAAAAAATTAGAGCCTTCTATATCAATATTTATTTATTTATGTTAAAGTATTACTTACTTACCGACTAATAACTAGTTTTTGTAATAAATCTTAAATAAATATGATTTATTGTCATGAAAATATTTCCTCATTTAAATAATTTTTTAAACGTTGAGCTTTTAACTGTTAATTTTTTGCAAAAAACTAAATAATGTAGAAATGTTGAAGACAAATTATTTGTTTATTTTCAGGGCCTACAATTATTAACAGCTCAAGCTATAAATCTAACACTGGTTCAAAGTAGCTCTGGTTACCAGGAGAAAAAATACATTCTAATGGAGAAGCAAGGCGGCTTTCACACGTGATAGTTTACCCCCGTCTCCATGGATGGCACGTGCCTTGAATAATAATAATATTTTAGCACCGCGTCTTACTACCCGTTCGGGTTATACGCTTTAAGTACTAATTACTCTAATGGATTAGGAATTGGGAAGGTTGAATTAGAGGAAGTGAACCCGCATTTGCGTGAAGGGAGAGTGGAAAACCATTTAGGAAAAACCACCCCCAGTTTACCCGACCGAGATTTGAACCCCGATCACCCCGTACTCAGCAGTCGAGCTCAACACGATAAGCGCGTTAGCCAACTACGCCACCGAGGCGGGTTGACTTGAATAAAGACGGCCCTTACGGTCTGTACCATAGACAAGCCCTGCTTTGTTGAATTCCCTCTGATCTGCCCCTATGTTTTCTCGTTCTACTTTAGTGTACTAATATAAACCAAAATAAGAAGTTGTGTGTTTTGTTTTAGAACCGTGTCTTACTACTCTTTAGGGTTGTACGTCTATGTTATAGCTACAATAATGGTTAAGGGTTTAGGAAGATTTAATTTAAAGGAGATGCACCAACATTTGCGTGTAGGGAGAGTAAAAAATCACTACAGAAAAACCGCCCTCAGTGCATCCAACTGGGATTGAGCCCTGACCTAGCCGTCTTCAGCAGTCTAGTCTATTGTGAGATTAGCGCCTTACACCACGCGGCCACTAAAGCAGGTGCATGTTTTCTCCTGCATCCAATATGCTGCAATATTTTGCTTGGGTTGAAGTGTATTTAAAAATCCAGACCCATAAATATTCCAAAGTCTTGAGGAGCCCCCTGGACTCTGAGGAACACACTCTGAGAAACACTGTTCTACTGTAGTAACAGATCTTTTGGAATATTGACACCATGCAGCCTCTGAGGCGGGTTGTCTTCTTAAGGTCCTCGAACACCGGCATAGTATCGTATACTTACGGTGCGTGGTTTTCCATTCCACTTTGAAAGCGGAAAGACACGTACTATACTGTCATGGCGGCCGTTGCCTACCCCCACTACACCCTCTCAAACACTCCTCTCGCACATCAGTAAGTTTTTTCAGCCATTGAGGAATCATTTCGACAGTTGCCCAAATAATTTCAAGTATCTGCTAAGGCTGAACTATTTAACTTGGTCTCTTAGTATGAGAGAAGAGTATTAGAATGCGAGTACAGTTATTACCCTGGACATTTTCCCTTTTACCCTCAACAAGCATTGCAACCCCATACATCCAACTATCAGCTACCCATGATACCTCTACCTCATCAAAATGTTCCTCAGTAACTCCCTCAACAATCAATGTATCCGCTTGCTTCCCGTCATCAACTTTCCATGCTTCCTCAACCAGCTCTTGATGTTCCTCAACCAGCTCATGATGTTCCTCAACAGCCACATCCTCCCACCACATTCAACCTTTATCCTCCTATGCTTTTTTCTCATGATGTTCCTCAACAGCAAATGCACCAACCTCTAACTAAGGTATACGCAAAACTTTTTATTGTTGTGGATCAAATCTTCAAAAACAGTAAAATCTCTCCAAATACTTTTCTTATATATTTCATGCATCCCCTTCCTGGTACGGTGACCTGGTGGTCTAGGGGTAAGGTGTCAGACCTCTGTGCTGGTGGCTGGGATTCAATCCTCGGTCCCGGCACAGATTTATCCGTTTACCAAACCCTTCCTTCACCTCTGACAAGACATCTTGTGAATGTGTGGAATGCCAGGCCTATACCGTGGTTCGGATTCCACGTTAAATTGTAGGTCCTCCATTTCATCTCACAGTCACCCTACCATTACACATTAGCGTAAGTGCGTATAACCCGAACGGGTAAGTAAGACGCGGTGTTAATAATAATAATAATAATAATAATAATAATAATTTTTCTCTGGCTCCAGCAACATAGCCGCTACCACGATGTCCTCATCAGAGGAAGAATACAAGGTATTACTCATTATAATAACAGAACCACAACAATACACTCGCTTATATGCAATGCGCTGATCTCAGGTGGCGAAGGGGAATTGTAGGGTGCGTTGGGGGAAACAAGCTCTTGGGACGTACTACGTCGTATCAACGATCTCGGTGTGTGGGACGATACCATACTGCCACTATACTGCTACTGTCCTGGCCCCGTACGTATACGATACTACCGGATGATACCGGTACGCGAGGACCTTTATTGTCCAACGTCTCAGATTTGATTAAAGCACAAACCTCCCTCCAAGCTGATAATGACTCCGTCCGAAATTTGTACTCCTTTAAGCTTCTTTCCCAAAGCTCAAGACGCAATTCCACTTTTTCAATTAATGCGTCAACGTAGATTATTAAGGTTCCCGAAGCCATAATATCTACTCAATACATTGAGTAACGTGCGGACAGAAGTCGAAATACCGTGGCGTGTGGAGAGATGAATAAAAACACAATGTATAGTACCTCAACCATTTAAGGCGCATCATTTATGGCACGGCGTCCATCCCTAGATCGAGATACAACATCGTTATCACGGTATTCTCGCAGTACAGGCACGTGTGAAAGCTACAATTTAAACATATGTAACTCGATAGTCACGGCACCGGTCCGTCCGCTGCAACGGCGAAAAACCGTCACGTGTAAAGCCACATAAGTTTTAAAAAAAATGTGACATAACAAAAACAACTTATCCAGAACCTTACTTCTCATTTATTTTTTTATCACTGTCTCTTACTACCCCTTCGGTTTGTACGCTTCATTAAATGTTGATTTCAATTTGGATGTACACGTACAATAGGCTTACCTTTAGTTCCATGCATATTCAGGGAAAGAATAATTAACACTGTCAAACTACAGAAGAGTCTTTTTTACAAACCACATATATTCTGCTGCCTTTTTAAACCTAACCTCAAAGTTCTTAAGTGCGTTTGATTAAAATTAAACCTACAAACTATTGGTAAAAGAGCTAATCAAATGGTTGGGTAAGTTTACGAAACAGGTTTTTGGCAACCCACTTTAAATAAATGATTGTTAATTGAAATGGACCAATATGACGTTCCTGATTTCCATTCTTAAGCACTTTTACATGCCATGCGAGGCTAATATATGTCCCGACACAAATATACGAGTATTGTCCATTCACGTTTAATTGTTCTTTTATGACAAATGAAAAGTTAATAGAAACATCCACACTTATATGTTTGGGATCCGACACCTTAGCTCAGTCGGTAGCGTGTCTGTCTACTGAGCTAAGAGTCTCGGATTAGATTCCCAGCAAGGTCGAAACATATATATTTGGTGAAATGTGGGTTTAACCTTTCACAGTGATGAATTAACGGCTGGGGGACTAGATGTTGTGTCTGTCCTAGTCTTAAGTTAGATTATATGACATATGAAGCTATGATAAGCATAGAAAGCTGGCAGTGGAAAATATATGGCTCGAATAAAAAACCGACCTTGTTCATAGACTGCAAACAGAATGGATGTTAAAAATACACTTATTTATGTTTGGTCACATGGTTCTAAGCAGTGTTCCCTAAACTGTGGTAAGCCAAGGATTTCAGGAGGAGCTTGACGTAACGCCGAGTTTTATTGGTCATCAAATAATTTTTGATAATATTAAGCCTAATGGAACAACTTAAGATAGATTTTGACGTGATGGCATGGATTTTTAAGAGGCTCTTTTCCCCCTGTCACGGCTTTGATTAGATTACCACTGAGGCCTTATTCAAATATGGAACGACCGTTTATTGTTTACAAGATAACTTAGCAAGTAATTGTTTACTTCCTTTAAGTTATTAAGGGCTGGAAGGGATACGTTGGTTGTGGCATTACCTCGAGAGAGGTACGTTGGTCGTGGCATTACCTCGAGAGAGGTACGTTGGTCGTGAAATTACCTCGAGAGAGGTACGTTGGTTGTGGCATTACCTCGAGAGAGGTACGTTGGTTGTGGCATTACCTCGAGAGAGGTACGTTTGTCGTGACATTACCTCGAGAGAGGTACGTTGGTTGTGGCACTACCTCGACAGAGGTACGTTGGTCGTGACATTACCTCGAGAGAGGTACGTTGGTTGTGGCATTACCTCAAGAGAGGTACGTTGGTCATGACATTACCTCCAGAGAGGTACGTTGGTTGTGGCATTACCTCGAGAGAGGTACGTTGGTTGTGGCATTACCTCGAGAGAGGTACGTTGGTTGTGGCATTACCTCAAGAGAGGTACGTTGGTTGGGGTGAGTCCTATATAGAACTACGTTGATTGGGGCACAAACTTGGGACGGGTACGTTGGTTGGGGCGAGACCTAGAGTGGAGTGCGTTGATTGAGGCATGACCTTGGGAGGATTATTTTAATTGGAGCATGCCTTTAGAAGTGGTACGATGATTGGGGCACTATCTTGGGAGGGCATGTTGGTTGGGTCAAGAGCTCAAGAGAACAACTTTGATTGGGACATGACCTTGGAAGGGGTACGTGATGGCTAAAGTTTGAAAAAAACGACTTCTCTAAGGTGTGAATCTCGCAATAAACTGGTTTTCAGGGGTTCGGGAGGTCAAGATTCGAATAATGCCCGGGTGTATTCAGGGTTGATATTTCCCTAAATGTTTTCTCACCCTCCCTTAGTGAAAATTCTAAAATCTGCATTCATTATCACTGTATCATTTGTGTGAATATGCGAATGAACCGGATGGGTATTAAGACGTGTTAAACATAAAAAAAGAATCTTTGACAAGAGATAGATTCTACTTGTTAAAACATACAAGACCTATTCCTTATGTGACTCGATGCGAGATTGAATTTAGAAACTGACTGTCAAGAATTACCAATGTTAGCTTTAACATAATATCAATCTCTATTCTTCAATCGTTGGGGTACTCGTGGGTAGTATACTCCAACTACCGTACTGCTATGTTTGTAAAACCAATTAAAGCCAGTATACAGGTATATAAATCTTTTCTCTACAAGTAGGTTTTGAGTTATTATTCCTTCCAGATATGATAGTTCTTAATAGCTTCTTAATTATTGGTGAGTGCTCTAGAATAGCTAAGAGCAAGAGGGAATTATATCACTTTTAAAGTAATAAGTAAAAAAACTAAGGCTGGTGCGAAAATTTTTAAATTTCAAGTTTATTTATGTTTGTTTACCGGCAACAGGTAGGTCGATGTTCGAATCTCAATTGGTTTTATTGAGGATATTTAGTTTTAAACGATTTTTCACTTTATTTCTCCTAGTAATTTCCGGTATATTTACTTCTTTGCCATCTTACGGGTAGAGAAAGTATTGCGATCGTCAAAAACATCGAACCTGAAATTTCAATGAATCTCGACGTGTCATGACCCGCCGAGTCCGAAAAATGGTTTTTTGAATTCTCGTCTGTCTGTTGTCTGGGGTACTCCAACTAGAGCCTAATATATTTTACCAATTGGGCTAAAACTTGGTATCTAGGGATTTCATAGGGTTGCCCCAAAGATTTTTTGGAATTGGCTATCTAACCCTAAAATAAATTGTAGTTTACTGAAGGGCAAAAAGAGAAAAAGTCAATTTTCTCAAAATAGTCTCTAACAATTTTGATTAAATTTCATTTCTAAACATTTATAAATATTACAAACAAAATGGCCACTCTCAATATTTCGGCAAAATGACTTTAAGGGCTCTGGTCAAATACGTAAATTATAATTTTTTATTTTTTATCAGAAACTATTTGATATACGAAATTACTTTTCATAACAAATATGTAGATCTATTTATACTACACATATATTATTCAAAGATTATTTTTATAAAACCAATAACTTTCGGACTATACGCAAATATTTATATTTTTTTTAACTTTTCGAACACAGAGGTTAAAGTAGTGCGACGGTAAAAAACAATCTAACCTGAAATGTTGATGGAGGTCGACGTCTCGTGACCTCCCGAAACATAAACATTGTTCTTTGCAATGCCGTCTGTGTGTCTGTTTAAATTTAAAATTAAGAGTAGTTTAAGAAAGGGCGAAAAGAGAAAGAATCGATTTTCTCAAAATCGGTTCTGACGAATTTGATTAAAATGCGTATCTAGGCGTTGATTAAGATTATAAATAAACTAGATATTTTTATTTTCCCATGAAAATGACTTTTACGGTACCTTACAGAAGTTGAGATTTCCGTATCTCAGCAACTATTTGAGATACTAAATAATTATCATTGCAAAATTGTAGTACCAATAAATATAAAAAACTTTTATATGAAATACATTTTTATAAAACCAACAATTTATGAGATATTAGCAAATATATTAATAAAATTTTGTGGGTGTTATTTGTGAAGAGTTACTACTTAAGTTTTAACGCAATAATTCTCCAATGCCACAGAGTAAGTAAATTAAATTAAGTATTTCAAAAAGTTTATGTTATTTTTCCCTAGACCTCCTAGGAGAAATGTTTGTACAACAACAATCTATCTCCATTTTAGACTCAATAGTCAATATTTACATTTTTTATTTGTCGAAATTTATAAATAAGGAATTTATAGCAATGCGATGACATGAATATGTGGAACACCTAAAAAAAAGTCGACAATTTAAAATGGAAATAAAAATTTAGTACGAAGTGTTGATCCCTGTGGACCCAATATTGATATTTTTTTATCGGTCCAAATATACAAATGAAGACATAAATTCTTAAAAAATAAAATTATAAAATTAAAAACTGGGACTCAAAATATGTTTTACATAAGTATAGTGCAATTTATGCTTGGGTTTGCTAGTGTATATTATTTCGTTTCACATATATTACGAGTTTTGAGTAAATATATCTATTTTTAAACAATAGAGCGAGAAAGTCCGTGGGGAGTTCCGTACCATTTAATTTTTCTAAATTCTACTTTCCTCATCGCTAACACATTAGAGTAATTGATATATAATGCGTATGATCTGAACGGATAGTGAGACGCGATAGAACAAAAATAGTTTGAATTTTTTTTTAACAATTAATTTCAATTTAATCAATCATTTACAAAGATTTAAAAGGTATGCATATTCTATGAAACCTACAACACTGGGCATGCGTACAAAGGTGTTACTTTTGTGTTGACTAATTTACCAGTGATTGGAAGGTCAGGGTTTGAATCCCTACGGTGTGTACTGAGGATACTTTACTATAGATTTGACAGTCTTTATCCCAACCCTTCTGGTATAAATATGTGGTTAGCCTGTATGGAGAATAACACGTGGAAAACACAATGCTATTCTTACGTCAATAGCCCAAAGGTTGGTTTGATGGGATTTATATTTATCTGGTTGGTTAGTGATTCCTGCACCATCTGGTGGAAATCCCATATGCTAGGTGAGTTCAGGAAGTGTGATGGTTCCCCTTTGCCTTTCACACAGAATTTCTATGAGCGAGCATGAAAGGTCGAATCAATTTTCCCAATATAGGTGTTTTCACATACTTCAAGAGTTATTTTACATGCCACACTCACTATGGTACCAACAGATTTATTTTCACCCCGAAGGAAGTTGTGCTACAGATTTTTATCGCTTAATAAAAATCCATCGATCTCGGTTGGGTTTGAACCCACGATCAGCGGGCCCTAAGGAGATGACTTTACCCCAAGACCACCGAACTCGATGGAGCACATATATATTCCATGCAATCTTTCAAGTTTCCATGTTACATATTTACTGGCTGAAACAAGATAAGGCCAATCTTAATTTAATGATTCATTAATAAATTTACTATGCAGATTTCAGCGGTTCTGACAAGTGATATAGTAAGGTTTGGCCATTACTACTCATTTAGTAAAACCTATTTCTTTCCCCACGTCTACCTGTTTGCACTTAATAGTTAAGGAGGAGGAGGATTGGGAAATCAATGAGGAAAAAGCAACCTTAATAAACCCAACTAGAATTCGAACTCCAATTTCCTCGTGATCGGTAGTTCTCCACGTCATTGGAAGTCCAGTCTATTATAAAAGTGACTTAGGGGGGTTTCGCTGCGCTCCTTTGTCCAGCTTGAGTCCTTCAACACTCGGCTTCACTAGTGTCGCTGCTGGGTGATGATAGGACTGACAGCAGCGATCCTAGCGGTGAAGGACTCGAGCTGGCAAAAGGAGCGCAGCCATTTTAACCTGGAGGTTGAGTGTCTGGGTATACTATTTGTTTGTGACCAGAGGTCAGAAATATTTTGACCCCTCCTAGACTTATTATCGTATTAAAGGTCCCTTTACCACACATTCCTTTTTCGCTATAATTTGATTTGATTTTTTTAAATATTACATTTGTTCATTAGGTTTCTTTTTTTTTGTTGCACCAGGTGCTAATACCCGTTAGGCTAGGCTTGTGTGTTAATTACGCTAATGGGCTTAGGTAATTATAGGAAGTGTTCCTGCTATAGCGGGGAGGAAGAGTGGACAATTATTTTGTAAAAAGCACACTCAATACACCCGACCGAGATCTGAACCTCGATCTTCCCGTCATCAGCAGTCTAGTCCACAGCGAGATTAGCGCGTTAGATGACGCGGCCAATGAAGTGGATTTAAATTCAATCTTTTCTCAAATACTTACTTTACTACCTTTCTAGATAATACTTATTATGACCGAAGAAGGTTGTCTTGGTTACATTCAAATATTATTTGAAAGTACTTGATATATATATGAGTTTAAATACTCAAAGATCGACTTTTAATGACAATATAATACCCATCAGATGTGTCTAGTGAATTATATCACCGAAAATCTCTTAGGTTCAATGGAAACATTTTAATTAAGACTCGTGGTGTACATCAAATGCGAGGCTATATGTGAATAATATGTGTATAAATTTTATAATATTAACAAATTTGTATCTACTTCGCAAAAATATTTGAAAATACATTATTATCGTAATTTCCATGATTTAGCCGAAACACAACAAAAGTAGTTGAGTCTTCTTTAAAAAATGTAATAACTTTATTTCAGTATTTTTATTAATTGGTTAATTTTATTTTAAGTTTTATACTTTAAATAGTTGAGGACCATGTTTAATCATTTATATACATAAATATTAATATGTTTCTCTTGTAAAACTATATCTATATTGTGTGTATATTTATACAATGTCACATAAAATAGTTTTCTTTTGACATGATCATTACTGAATGGGTAGTAGGACGCGGTGCTAAAAAAATAGTGAAAATATGATCATCAGTTTGCTAAATTTGCGCAAGAGATTGTTAGTCAACTTTATTTAATGCTTTATCCGTGTCTTATTCAGGATATTCTCATATCAATACTAATGTATTATTTAGGAGTAAGGTAGACCTCAGTACACCCAATCGGGTTTTGAATCCTAACCCTTGTTACGGGAGCGTATTGTTTTCACCTATGTTGGTAGCGTTCTTTCAAAAAACATCGACGTTTGCGCCCGCCTAAAATAAACCGTAAGTATTTAAGCCCGTCGGCTGGTGAAAGCCGTGATACAAGCACCTGCACTGTAAGTCAATAAAAGGACGTAAATGACGTTTATTTTTAGCTTGGTCCTGTTTCAGAACTACTAGTATGAAGAAATGTTTATAGTTTAGGTTAGGTTAGGTTAGGTTAGGTTAGGTTAAGTTAGTTATTTCCTGATACCTCTATTCTGTCGGGGGTGGGGGGAGGGCGGATAAAACAAAAATTAAATGTTTTCGTATTATTATTATTATTATTATTATTATTATTATTATTATTATTATTAGCACAGCGTCTTACTACCCGTTCGGTTTATACGCACTTACGCTAATGTGTAATGGTAGGGTGATTGTGAGATGAATTGGAGGACCTACAGTTTAACATGGAATCCGAACCATGGTGGATGCCTGTCATTCCACACATTCACGAGATGATTTCATATTAAATAGTATAAAAAAAATTGGATTATTAGGTGGGAGCAAACAAACATGGTATCTTTTTTCCCAGGGTGCAAATACACACGGGTGCAAACAACATGTAGCCCTTATAACTGACGTAAGATACAAAGAGACGTAACCTCTTCATCAAAGAACTGTGAACATGAAGGTATTCAAAGAATGCGAGTCACTCGCCTTGGGGTGCAAGTAAGTGCAACGAGGTCATAAAGTACATAATTTAAATACATTTACCTGGCATAGAGAGCAACTAAATTTTCAAGAATCGACAAGGTAACAAATGCATTTACTTGACATAAGAGTGCAATTTAATATGCAATACTTGACGTGGTAACAAATGCATCTAAAAGGCATATATAGCAGGAATAAATGTTCCAAAACTTGACGTTGTAACAAATGAATTAATTTACATTCATATGGAGCATAACTAAATGTTCCAAGTTTCGACGTGGTAACAAATCTATATCTATTGTTTGCGTTATCGTGGAGGACACAAATGTTTTGAATATGATTATATAAAAATATTTTATGAGCTGACAATATAAAATGTAAACTTACACTAACGCATTGTTTTCTAGTGTATTCAGGAATATCCTAAACACTAGGGTCTTGCTCATTATAATGGAAGCTATGAAGCATCTAAATCATCAAAACAATCTTTATTTATCTTGGAATATTCTGTTGCGACCGTATTGAAACTGACTTTATTTGTTTGAAGATGTCTGGATCTATATTTGTAGCTTTATATTTTGATTTAAGATCTATGATATTTCTCGTTAAACGTAATCAAAAATAAGCTAATTATGCCTTTTCATATAATTTTTAAAAACTACAAAAAACAGAATGTAAGGTCTTTAATTCAATAGGAACAAGTGAGTACCTTTGGCCACATTTTGGAGTGTGCCATATTTTAAAATGACAAACTACTTCCTCAATAACGAGATATTTCCGAGCGTCTGCAGCACGCCTTAACGCTCCGCTATGCAACAACCTTAAGAAAGTATTTTAGCAGAAAATATTAATCTTCATATTGATTCGAAATGAGTTTTAAAAACTGGGAAAGTATATTAATATTATAAGATAAGTTTTATTATATTTAAACTCGCAGTGGTGGACCCCAAATTCAAAGTCATAATCTTATCTGTTGTTCACGGGGAGGTCAGGGTTTGATTCCCAACCGGGATACTCAACTCTTAATTTATAAATGTTATTAAAATTCCCCGACACCCAAATGTGGGTACATTTACATACTCTTTGGGAATAGCAGCTCTAAAGATCATTGCCACACTTACAAAAGAATGTCACCTATCCCTATTTTGAGATAGTTATATCCAGTCCACCTCATCACACCCTATCCCTATCCTGAGATAGTTCTATCCATTTCATATCATTACAGCCTATCCTTATCCTGAGCTAGTTATATTCATTCCACCTCATTACACGCTATCCCTTTCTTGAGATAGTTCTATCCAGGCTACCTCATTACACCCTATCCTTCTCCTGAGCTAGTTCTATCCAGTCCACTTCACTACACCCTATACCTATCATGATATAGTTATATGCAGTCCAACTCATTACACCCTATCCCTATCTTGAGCTCGTTCTATCCAGTCCACCTCATTTCACCCTATCCTGAACTAGTTCTATCCAGTCCACCTCATTTCACCTTATCCCTATCTTGAGCTCGTTCTATCCAGTCCACCTCATTACACCCTATCCCTATCCTGAGCTCGTTCTATCCAGTCCACCTCATTACACCCTATACCTATCCTGAGCTCGTTCTATCCAGTCCACCTCATTACACTCTGTCTCTTTCAGGTCCATTCTAATGTTATCCTCCCATCTGCGTCTCGGTCTTCACAATGGTCTCTTCCCATTGGGTTTTCCAGTAAATGCGATGAACGCTGTTCTAGTTCCTCCCAGTCGCACTGCATGTCCTTCCCGCCTTAATATGCAAGATTTTATCACCTCACATGGTTTGATGATGATTACAGGGTATGTAACTAATCTTTATCTAACCTACTCCCCTGTTAATAATCTTCATCCAATTTTGACAAAATATTATCCTATATACCTATTTTTCAAACAGACCTAATTTATTTTCATCAATCTTCATGTAAGATAAAAGATTAGTTATGGATGGTGGTAAATAAACCAATTAGCCTAAATTAATATCAGAAACAATATTGATATTTAGTTTGATTCTCTTAAAATTTTCAATTTCATGGCATACACTAGTCTATCCATTTGCCCAATCTACTTCTATACTGTGAATAAAAATATTCTAGTGCTATCGGGAATAATAATTTTACGATTTAAAATGTACTTTGCATGCAAACATTGTTGTTTGAGATTACAGGGCGGACTCTGAAACCCGTGATCGTTGACCCGTGTGCCCTTCAGACGATCAGGATCGTCTTCTCTAGATAGGATCACGTTGGAAGCAAAGGTGGTCTCATTTACCACATCATTGTTCAGAAATACATCCTCCTAATTCGTGCAACAAGAGTTGATTCCAACGTTGATTATAGGTTACCCAATACTATTTTAATCTATTTCCTAATACATAGTAAAAAAAACCCAATCGAATTGGGCGGTTTTTTTTGTCCGTGTTGCAATGATAGCTCCTAATTCACTGAAGGGAAATATATATCAGCCTTTAGGTTGGTATGCTTGATTAACATGTTCACCAAAAACTTTGATCATAATCTGCTTTACTAACGATGCAACTAACGTTCTAGCAAGAATATATGTTGACCCATAGTGTAACGCAAATTTAAAACTTATTTTATCAATATATATATAATTTTCCAGTGCAATGGTTCTCAACATTTTAAAACTCCGGAACACTTAAAACCTCTAAAAAACTACGTAGTCCAAAAACATATATGTTTATTTATCGTTGCTTTCCTCATCACAATTTAAAATTTGGAAACTTTTGAAAATATATTTATTAAATACTTAATTTAATTTAAATCATAAATAAATTGATATGAGAAAGTATAAAGTAAACTTAATTATTTATGAGGGATACATTACGGCTATAGCCATTTTTCAATTGAAAGCATTCTATATTTTGATGCGGTTATAACCGTAATTAACAAATATAGTAGCTTTGTTATTTAACCCATCATAGTAGGTGGACTCGTACAGTTATAATTATACTAATGGCAGCATAAAACCAACTACAGAGTCGAGGGTGCCTGAGTTATCTGATAGCCCGTGATTCTTAATTGATCAAACCTTAGTAGCCAACGATTTCCACACGTCCATAACAGATTCTGCCTTAAAATATGAGTGAAGAATGACCTTGGGCAAGGGACGAATCCTGACTAGCTCAACGATTAGAGCAGTGGCGTACTAAGCCAAAGGACCTTGGTTTCGATTCCCATGTCTGGGTGTAATTTTCAAATTTAAAGAATTTAATTATTTATACATTGCTCAAAACGTGGGTTTTTATTTTTATACTTAAAGGATGTGCGCCCAAATTTGTATGTAAAGGGAGTGGAAAACTATTTATGAATAACCACACTCAGTAAACCCGACTGGGATCCAACCCCGATATCCCTATCTTTGGCAGTCTAGTCCATCATGAGAGTAGCGCGTTAAACCATACGGCCACCTAAGAGGGTCACCGCGTCTTACTTACCACCTGTTCACATTATACGTATCTATTATGATAGTTACTACATTGGGGTAGGGATGAAGAAGGAAACATTTTAGAGGTTGTTTGCCCGCATTTGCGTGGAATGACAGTGGGATCCAATTTTAGGGAAAAAAACCCTCTCAGAAGACCCGACCAGGATTCGAACCCCAATCACCCCGTAATAATTAGGCCAGTCTAACGTGAGATTGACGCCTTATACCATTCAGCTACTAAATAATAAAATTTTAGCACCGTGTCTTACTACCCGTTCGGGTTATACGCTTTAAGTACTAACTACTCTAATGGATTAGGAATTGGGAAGGTTTAATTAGAGGAAGTTAACCCGCATTTGCGTGGAGGGAGAGTGAAAAACCATTTAGGAAAAACCACCCCCAGTTCACCCGACCGAGATTCGAACCTCGATCTCCCCGTCCTCAGCAGTCGAGCTCAACACGACAAAGCTACTAAAGCTTAATCACAATATAACGAGAATGTTTAGAGTATCAAACTATTAAATAGATCTAGATAGGCTAGTTAATTATTTAAAACTAAGACAGTACGTAATTATTGTCATCAAAATATTGGATATTCACATGCATATGTGCTCATGGCTGTAGTTCGACTCGTCCATTGTTATTGTTTTCGGAAGAAAGTAAACACATCAACTGGTCTACCCTGCGAAATAATCAACTCGTCCATCCAAACTTGGATTGTTCAGTGGAAAAGCTTGTGTAGTAAGTAATTACGACCCTAACTAACCTAAATTCTTGATTTTAATACAATGCATGTGAAATCACTGATTGTAATATTTAATATGTTGACGAACAGCTATGATACCAGTGCTGTGAAATTTTAACTACTTGATTTTGCGTTGGGGGCAGAGGGGGATTACGGTATATAGTATGTACTTAGTAAGTTTTTCCACTGAACAATCCAAGTTTGGGTAGGCGAGTCGGTGTGTCGGAGGCCAGACCAGTTGATGTGTTTACTTTCTTACGCAGAACAATAACAGTGGACAAGTCGAGTTTCACCCGTTCTCATATACACGAGCTTTTAACACAAAGTGTCGTCCAAAGGCACGGGCGTGGTTAGCAACAGTGACAGGGGGTATCTCCTCCTCCCTTACAGTGACAGGGGGCATCTCCTCCTCCTTACAGTGACAGGGGGCATCTCCTCCTCCCTTACAGTGACAGGGGGCATCTCCTCCTCCCATACAGTGACAGAGGGCACCTCCTTTTCCCCTACAGTGAAAGAGGGCACCTCCTTTTCCCCTACAGTGACAGAGGGCACCTCCTTTCTTACAGTGACAGGGGGCATCTCCTCCTCCTTGCAGTGACAGGGGGCATCTCCTCCTCCCCTACAGTGACAGGGGGCATCTCCTCCTCCCTTACAGTGACAGGGGGCATCTCCTCCTCCCCTACAGTGACAGGGGGCATCTCCTCCTCCCTTACAGTGACAGGGGGCATCTCCTCCTCCCTTACAGTGACAGGGGGCATCTCCTCCTCCCTTACAGTGACAGGGGGCATCTCCTCCTCCCTTACAGTGACAGGGGGCATCTCCTCCTCCCTTACAGTGACAGGGGGCATCTCCTCCTCCCTTACAGTGACAGGGGGCATCTCCTCCTCCCTTACAGTGACAGGGGGCATCTCCTCCTCCCTTACAGTGACAGGGGGCATCTCCTCCTCCCTTACAGTGACAGGGGGCATCTCCTCCTCCCTTACAGTGACAGGGGGCATCTCCTCCTCCCTTACAGTGACAGGGGGCATCTCCTCCTCCCTTACAGTGACAGGGGGCATCTCCTCCTCCCTTACAGTGACAGGGGGCATCTCCTCCTCCCTTACAGTGACAGGGGGCATCTCCTCCTCCCTTACAGTGACAGGGGGCATCTCCTCCTCCCTTACAGTGACAGGGGGCATCTCCTCCTCCCTTACAGTGACAGGGGGCATCTCCTCCTCCCTTACAGTGACAGGGGGCATCTCCTCCTCCCTTACAGTGACAGGGGGCATCTCCTCCTCCCTTACAGTGACAGGGGGCATCTCCTCCTCCCTTACAGTGACAGGGGGCATCTCCTCCTCCCTTACAGTGACAGGGGGCATCTCCTCCTCCCTTACAGTGACAGGGGGCATCTCCTCCTCCCTTACAGTGACAGGGGGCATCTCCTCCTCCCTTACAGTGACAGGGGGCATCTCCTCCTCCCTTACAGTGACAGGGGGCATCTCCTCCTCCCTTACAGTGACAGGGGGCATCTCCTCCTCCCTTACAGTGACAGGGGGCATCTCCTCCTCCCTTACAGTGACAGGGGGCATCTCCTCCTCCCTTACAGTGACAGGGGGCATCTCCTCCTCCCTTACGGTGACAGGGGGCATCTCCTCCTCCCTTACAGTGACAGGGGGCATCTCCTTCTCCCCTACAGTAACAGGGGGCATCTCCTCCTCCTTACAGTGACTGGGGGCATATCCTCCTCCCCTACAGTGACAAGGGGCATCTCCTCCTCCCTTACGGTGACAGGGGGCATCTCCTCCTCCCTTACAGTGACGGGGGGCATCTCCTTCTCCCTTACAGTGACAGGGGGCATCTCCTCCTCCCTTACAGGGACATGAGGCATCTCCTCCTCCCTTACAGGGACATGAGGCATCTCCTCCTCCCTTACAGGGACATGAGGCATCTCCTCCTCCCTTACAGTGACAAGGGGCATCTCCTCCTCCCTTACAGTGACAGGGGGCATCTCCTTCTCCCTTACAAAGTATGTGTCTTAAATTAAACCTTCTTTATCCCTAGCACATTAGTGTAATTAGTACATAGGCGTACTACCCGAACGTGTAGTAATAATCAGTGGTAAAAAAAAAGACGCGGTGATAAAAAAAAATGTGGTTACTGCTTTTCTTATGTAATGTTTGGTAATTGGGTGTCATGTGTGATCGCTGGATATAAGTTATTATAATTCTATTTGGCAACACAATGTGTGCGTTGACATTTTCATTTCTCCATTTGACAGATACACGCATACGTCAGAACTACTTAACTCTTATTGGAGATTTAGAACATCTGTTGCTTTGAGCTCTTTAGTGTTCATTAGCTCCCCCTTATCTCAACCCTCAAGAGTTGGGGCATTCGACCCTATCCAAACAAACTGGGACGTTTGTGACCCTGATGAATTCAGTAACTATACAGTCGAGAGTAACCAGTTTGAATGAATCATTTTAAGTTACTGTCTTTATTTCTATTGGTAACTTGAAAAGTAGCTTTAAAAAATAATATATATATATATATATAGGAAGACGCTTTGTTCAAACCTCGTGTTTATATATTTATATAAAATACAATTAATATTTGGCTTGTTGAATGCGTATTTAGACAAACCAGCATAGTTATTTGTTTTTTTAATGTTTCTTTAAAGATGAATAAGTTGTAATATATTATATAAATAATGATAAATTAACTAATCAGAGTAAGAAAGAAATTAAACACAAGGAACTGAAGAATCTTACTTAATTATTGAAAAAATTTGCAAAACAATAAAACCTGGACAAAAAAGCAAATCTACACGTAGTCAACTGGCATTTGGGTATAGTAAGCAGATATAAACATTTTGTTTCTGTTCTTAACTACGTATATACGTAGACATATTAATTATCTATCATATAGGCTTAATAAAACTTTATGAGGGCCCATATATCTATTTTAAATATAATTGGAATTCTTTTGACCTATATGGTGGCTTAATAAAACTTTATGAGGGACTATATCTATCTATATTTTAAATCTATTCGACATTCTCTTGACCTAATCAAGATAATATAATAGTGTATATCGTTTCATTATATATATATATAAATGTATCTATACACTTACTTAATATTCTTAGTTTTAATTTTGAACACACTAGTTTCTAGTTCACGAACCGACACTGGTTAAAATTAATAATTTAAATAGACGTTGTGTAGAAATGAGAATGGTTCAAAATACTGGAGCGTCTTATCGGATTATTATTATTATTATTGGTGTTCTGTCTTACGACAAGTCCGTTCCTTTTGTCAGCGAGCTTAGAACGCCAATACGCTCTGTCCTCTGCCTCCTCCTTTGGCTCCCAGAATTTTCTTCGGATGATAATGATCCCTAAGTTTACGGTACTGCCTCCCATTGGATGCTGAGTGTAGATGATACATTATACTCAAGGTCACGCTAGACCAGGGGGTCAAACCAAGGTCAGGTTTAATCATCCTCTACGCCGTTTATTTACGTATAGGTGCGTCGTATTCATGCTCGGCAGTTGCCATGTTGACCTGTAAGTTCGAAGAATCGTCAATGTGCTAACATACAATCATATTATGCAAGCTGCAAGTCGAAAATCATTATAATTCTCTTCTAACCTTGAAAGATTTTTTAAAGACGTTATACAAAGAATTGTGCTGAAAAACTCTTTAACCGACTGTGGCTAGTTATTGAAATATAATATTATCTTCTTCGATTTATTATTATTATTATTATTATTAGCACCGCGTCTTACTACCCGTTCGGGTTATACGCACTTACGCTAATGTTTAGTGGTAGGGTGACTGTGAGATAAAATGGAGGACCTACAGTTTAACGTGGAATCCGAACCATGGTGGAGGCCTGGCACTCCACACATTCACAAGTTGTGATTAATGCACGTCTTGTAAAAGGTGAAGGAAGGGATTGGCAATCAGATAAATCTGTGCCGGGACCGAGGATTGAACCCCGGCTTCTTCAATAGCGATTTTTGAGTTTTTATTATTGTTTTCCTCTGTGGATAAGTAGCGAGGATGGTCTACCGCAATTCCAGAGAGATAAGGTTAGATTCTGTGATGGAGCTGATAAATATAGTTACTATTTGTTCATTCGTTTATCATTATATGTATTTTTTCATCATTAATTGTTACTTTTAATATTTTAATTAGTTAAAAAAATAACACCTAGACACGAGAACTGAACCATAGATCCCATTTCTGTGTTGAAGTGTCTTTTTTTTTTAGAAATAATTGAAATCAGATGTCAGTGACAGCCAATGGCAGTGGAAGAGGAGTCGGAGAAGAGTAAGATAAGTCAGAGAAGAGTAAGATAAGTCGGAGAAGAGTAAGAGAAGTCAAGCATTGCCATCTGTAAATAAGTTGAACCCCTTTAAATGTGTTACTCGTCAGATGACCTGGTGGTCTAGGCGTAAGGTGTCAGACTTCTGTGCTGGCGGCCGGGGTTCAATCCCCGGTCCCGGCACAGATTTATCTGATTACCAAACCCTTCCTTCACCTCTGACAAGACATCTTGTGAATGTGGGGAATGCCAGGCCTCCACCGTGGCTCGGATTCCACGTTAAACTGTAGGTCCTCCATTTCATCTCACAATCACCGTACCCATTACACATTAGCGTAGGTGCGTATAACCCGAATGGGTAGTAAGACGTGGTACTACTAGTACTACTACTACTACTACTACTACTACTACTACTACTACTAATAGTAATAATAATAGTAATTATATTACTCGTCTTTATAATATTATTGAATATAAAGTGAAAGATGGAGTTTGAATCAAGATCCGAATAGCTTCTAAAAGCGTTCAATCTAAATGATATTTACAAATGAAGTCCATTATAAATTTGCTTGGTGAGATACACTCAAAAAATATTTTAGAGACATCTATTTTTTAAAAAATATCAAGGTGAAGACCACACTAAATAGCTTCTAGGGGCATCCAATAATAAAAATTTCCGGGGCAGGATGATTTCAAATAGCCTCCAGGTTTCTAGGAGCAGAGTGCCAAACATATGTTGTACTTAGTTTAAATATTAATAAAACTTTTTAATAGTACACAGTTTGGTGTTTACTGAAATGAATACAAAGATATTTTTTACGATCCTCTTCATAATTAGACTTGTAGACATAGTTAAAAAGTGGACTTTTCTACGGTAAAAAGCCATAATTAAGATCTAAAGACCCGGTAAACGAGAGGTAGGGCTTAAATGGTATAATAACCTGGAACTAATATAACTATTTAATTTAATAGGATGTTCACGACACAGATTCAATTGTCATTTGTATTTTCCTGCTTCCCTGTTTGTACTACCACCAGTGAACTCCGCCTAGGAACGTTATAAACTCACTTAGTTTTTGTTTTACCACCGCTTCTTACTACGCGTTCGGGTTATACACATATGCACTATTTACTCTAATGTGTTAGGGATGAGGAAGGTTCATTTTAGCATTTACCATTCAGCATTTACGTTGAGTAAAAGTGGAAAAACAGGTCACCCGGCCGAGATCGAACCTTGATCTCCCTATTATCAGCGGTTCAGTCTATTATGAGAGGGATGCCCTCAACCATGCGGCCACTGAAGCGGGTCACTTGGCTTATGGGACTAAGAAATTTATGTTTGACTAATCTAGAGCCTTAAAACGGTATCTCTCAATTTCTCACTCGTTTCCTCTTTGTTCATCTTTCTCTCAATTTATCCTTCTTTCTTTCACTTTTCTCTTTACTTCTCTCAGTCGTAATAACTCTTTTTCTCTCACTTCCCCCCGTAGTGTCTACGCTGTGCCAACTCCCTTCAATATACTGCATCACCGATTAATTTGCATTCAAATAACGTACAAAACGTCAACTTTAAATATATCATTTTGATCCTCATTGGATATAACTCTCTAGGCCGCGTCTAATCTTGAGGAATTTATTCACATCTTTGACATCGTATTCTAATTAATTTATTGTCTCCGTCCGTTTGTCTCACGACAACACATGTGCTCACGGACTTGTTTATTACCGTTGGCTAAAATTATTTAGTGTGTTTAAAAGATAATCCCGCCTAGTTGCGCCACCAATATTGAAACGTGATCCGCACTTCCAGGGTCAACTTCATCGGTTGTGGGCCATAAATCAGTTATAGGGGGCCTCATAAATTGAGTAAACGTTCTATACTACATTGGTTTCATTTGGATAAAATAGTATCTTCATAGATGCATTACATCTTTACTAACAGATTTAACAAGTTTTATCATTTTCATATTTTATAATAAATACATACAGATTCATCTTGAAGTTGAAAGACTTGGGCCAGTTGCAGAATGTTGGGAAATAACTTCTTTTACAGAGATAATGCTCAGTAATAAAGTTAAAAACATTTTCTCCCTAAACTTATAAACTTAATAACCTACAAAATTAGGGGTGTGCGAATAGGCATCTCTAGCTCGGAGTTGAGTTAAAATCTTGTTTGAATGAACATATCGAGTTTTATTTGAGATTGAGTAATATAAAGCAATATTTGTACAATACATATTCCAAGATGAATTTCTGTAATAGAGTATGTAAACGTTTTTTTAGTATTTTTTATGTAAACTAATTAAATATTATACTCTCTAAATTTTTAAAATAAATGTAATACAATAACAGTATAATTGCTTTAATTAGACAAAACTAAATATTTAGGGAATTTATTTGCTATGAAACTATATATCTTAAAATCTAATCAAATTAATCAAACTAGAAATTTTCGAGAACAATATCGAGAGTTCCGAGTACTCAATTTGGTTTAGTTTTGTAAACAAATCTTCGAATCGAGTTCCAGTATTTACTAAATTTCGAATCGAACTCAAATTTTCGAGCTATCACATACCTCTAATAATAATAAATACAATAAATTGCGCGCTACGGGTGCGCTGAAGATCATATGTGACAGTAAAGTATATTTGGGAGCTTCTGCACTAGGGTGCTAATGGTTTTACAAACCATTGCGATAGTTATATACAATATTAGTGGGACTATTATTTTCACCATCCATTAGGGTTAAGATCTGATTCGGTGACCACATGATCTAAGGCACCACTATTGCAATAAATTATACATACAATTATAGAGATAACGGAGTTCGAATCTCGGTCGGGTGTATTGAAGGTGGTTATTCTCTATCCGATTTTCCACTTTGACTCCACTTAAATGTGGGCACACTTCCTCTAAATGAACCTTCCTCATCTCTTTCCAGGGTTTAAGAATACGGTGTAAATTAAAAAAATGTTTTAAGTTTGACACCTTAGAGGGCCTCTTTGCTACTGAGCTAAGAGTTTGTGGAAACACCCGAGTATTTACGATGTCTATCTAAATATACTCCCGTAGAGATAGAATCCCGCGCACACTTTCAGCTGCACGCACCTTGATGACGTCATCCCACGTGCACGTATCAGCACCCATGTTTTTCCACTCCAGCCAACCCACCCTCCCTCCTTCCCGTTGTCTCGACTCCGCCCGTTGTGTTTTATTACCCTCGATTTGTTTGCGAAATGTTCTTTGCATCTCTTCAAAACCACCGCCAAACTGTGCATCACCAAGACGAACGTGACAACGCAATTCAATGCATCTTATCTGCAATACAGAATGTTTTTATTCAACTCTTAAAAAAAAAAGTTGACTTCGCGAACGTGAGAAGAAAATAATGTAAATAAGCCGCAGCTTTTACTCCTAGCCGTTAGGCAAGTGCGGCCTGGTTGTTTGGCACGGGTGGTGTGCGGGATGACTGCCTACACGGCGCTCCCGGGATTCGCAAGGCGAGCGTGTGAACGGGTTCAGAAGACTGTCACGCATTTGAAAGATAAACATCAAGTTTGTGGCCAATAAACTTTTACGACATCGTAAATAGGGGAACGCACAGTGATTTAATGATAATATGATGTTTAATAGATACTAACACATATAATGAACTACATAATCTAATTTGGACGATTATCTTTCTCGTCAAATATCGTTTATTAATATTTGTCTTGGCATTGTACAGCTAGATGTTCTTGGAAGGGGGGAGGGGCGTCAAGGAGAAAGGAAGAACACAAAAGGTATTCAAAGGTATTTTACGTAAGAGTGAACACACACGCATGCGCATTGCGAAGTATGTTATAATAAGATATTCACGATCGTGCCTGTCAGTTTTGCTCCCGTTATAAGAGGGAATATTTCCATTGTTTATCGACAGAAGCACTACTGGAATTTATAATTGATTTTCAAAGTTAAATTACATAGGTGATTCTTTATTAATATAAAAGTTAACTTTGACGCCTCTTATGTTATTATTAATTTATGTTCAAGATAACACTTTCTATTGGACTTAGAAGTTATGTACCTGTTTACGATCATAATAAAAATATATTTTAAAAAAAATCAATTATTGATCAGTTTTTGATATTTTGTGGAAGACTTGGGTACTTTCTATAGTAATTAAAGGCAGTGTTTGTCTTTGTGCGATACCCAGCCAAATCTACGGCACGCAGAGATCTGAAATTCTTAACACAGGTGGACGGAAGGGGGTCCGAATGCACCTCGAAGCAGAATTTTTAAATTTTAAATTATCTTTTTAATTAAGCTATTGTTAACAAATATTTGAAGAAAATATTTTAAATATGGTTTAGAATTACGTTTCAGAGATAGCTGTGATAAAATATGCCACAACATCCTCGGGGG